>VXAD01010758.1:588586-626737 GCA_013399195.1 Dicrurus megarhynchus | reverse complement strand
CGGCAGCGGCAGCGCCCTCCCTCCCCTCCAGCCCCGGCGCCTGTGGCTGCGTTCCGCCGAGGTTGAGGCGCGAAGGGCGCGGTGTCCCGGCGGCGAAGGAGCGTGCCCGGACAGGGAGGCAGGTGCCGGGGCTCTCGCTATCCGTGCGAGTCCTTGCAGTGGGGAACAAACCCCTCCCGGCCGTCTCTTCCCCGCCACGATGCGGCCCCTCACGCGGGGCCCGTTTTGCGTTTGTGCTCAGGTTTCGGTGAGATGTCAGCGGCTGCTGCATGAAAGTGTTAAGGAGTACGAGAGGCTGCAGCTGGGTGAGCTGGGTATGTGTATGTACAAAAGCGAGCTTTTGTGTGGCCTCTGCCCTGAGACGAACAGCTGAGGGGTCCCCAGATCATCCCAGGGTCAGACCAAAAGTTACAACAATATTTCATATAGTTAAATAAAAACCAGCACACACTTGGTTCAGGTGCTCAGAGCAAGTGGTCCTGTGCATGGCTGATGTGAACTGGAAAGGAACTGTTGCAACAGTGGCTTGAAATTATTGTCGTGCTGGAGTATGGACAAGACCAACCTTCTCAGTAGCTCTGTAATAAATAGGCCTGGGCCAGGAACACGTGTAAGGCAAAGACATGGATTAAAATATGTTTTATGTGTTCTCCGTGTGAATATAATTAAAATTCTTGTCCTTCAGGGTCTGCTGAAGCCTTTATTTTTTTGACTTCACCCCTGAGCAATGTTGCTGAGGTTAGATAATTCAGACTTGCTGTCACTAGAGTTCAGTTTGTGGTTTAACTCTAAAGGGGCAATCTGGCTAAGTTTCATGGTTCCTGATGCCATTTTGGTAGTTGCCAGGGGCCCAGCCCTTTTCGTGTCTGACTACCGAATGTGGAAGGGCCGCCCTGCCCTCGCTCCTACCGGGATACAGGAAGAACACAACCTTCCAGCCACCAGCTCTGTGTTCCAGTGCTGCTCTCCACTGACCTGTTTGACACTCTGGTTTAGTGAGAATGGAGAGCAACCTTCTGACATTTAGCAGTTAACAGGAGGCTTGTGAGGAGTGTTAGGTCAATGGTAGATGTTTACTTTTAAAAATCCACTGCCCCAGGAGATTATTTTTTAATTTCTGACATCTCTTCTATGCTGTTTGCCATTCAGATGATGGCTGGTGTGATATGTGGTACAGGTAAGGTGAAGGATAGAGCAGCTTCCTCTTGTTTTGAACTACTCCATTAGTTAAATTACTTTTAATGACCACTGTATGTGTTTCAAATACAGAGAGGATTAGTTCTGCTTTTCATCCCTCACTTTTCCTTTTTCCAGTTGTGACAAAGTGATACTTTTTTACTGCTTGCTTTTTATCAAGGCAGAAAGCAGATGATTTTGATACAGTAGATAAAAGTACTAACTTAGCATCAAGACAAGGTCACTCTTGTGCAGAAGCTGAGAATATTGCAGAGCAACTTCTGTAAAATATTTTAAATTGACAAAGTTATCCACTGCTGGTTTTCCCATGTTTTTCCTTCATGTAAGTATTAAGGCATACTTTGTTATAGATAGATGAAATAGCCATGTAGGTCAAATACAAGACCGGCTTTTCCCACTGCATCAGACATACAGGAGAAGAACTGGTAAACTTACTGCAAAGACTAGGAAATCAGCACTGTTGTGACAAGGGAAGCTTTGTCTAATAAACCATTCAAAGTGTCTATGAAGGGAGTGAGGCAAGAAACATGGGTCCATCCACAGCTGGTAGGTCTTACAGCAGTGTCACAAACCGCATGAGTCTTTGCATCCTACTAGGCTCGGCTGGATCCATGGTGATGTGTTTTCCTAAAGACAGTTTGTTGCAAGGGGACTAATAGATGCTGCAGCCCTATCTTATTCTGGGCAATGTGTGCTTGACAGGATAGATTAAGAAAGGAATACTATCAGATGTTTCTGCTTCTGGCATATGTTTATTGTAAATTCATAGAAAAAAGGGACCTTCTTCAGACATCATTAACAAAAAATAATAAGTGCATTAATGGTGCAAAAATTGCACTTTTCTAATGCTCATCCCATAAAGGGAAGATTTAAGAGGTGTCAGAATGTGGTGGATTTTTTTAAAGGGCTTTTTTTGATGTGCTGGGTGGTTGCCATCAGCTGCAAAGCATATGAGGTAGATGGGATGTGTACAGTACTCCTTCTAATCCCTCTGGGAACTGAGAGCTCAATTTCACTCCAGCCTGGAGGCGAAGCTTTGATGCTGGAGCAGAAGGTCTACAAGCAAGCAGTGAGAAATCTAACCATGTTTTCCTGAGAAATCATACATGTATGAAGTCTGGTGGGAGAGTTTGATGGCAACGCCGCTCGCCACAAACTGTCACTTGGAGACGACAAAACGGCACAGCCCTGTTTGTCAGGAGCTGAACCGCGGGTGAGCTGCTGGGCCCTGGGTGCGGAGTGCATCAGTGTCAGCAGGGAGAGGGACTGGCACCTGATCTCCAGCCCAGGCACTGATAACGAGCGGGAAAGGAGATCATACAAAGTCCTTTGAAAAATCATTATTATTTTTACATTATTATTTTTAACAAACTTTCTATATCCCCATCTTCAAAAAATACTCTGTGCTTTTCTACCTAGAAATGTTGCCATGGAGGAAGTAAGTTCATTTTATTTATTACAACAAGAAGTAAAGGTTAAAAATAATAATAAAAAAGCTCAGTTTTAATCTGAAAATACTCTTGTGCTATTTTGTCCCCACCCTTCCCCACTGGAGTCACTGCCAACTATTTTGCAACTTTTCTAGTTTTGTCTCTCTGCCCCATGAGCAGGGTGCTTCAGTTCCAGTTTCTGTGACATGTAGCCCTCCTGGGGGCCTTGCCATGTTGCAAGGTCACTCAACCATCGGCAGAAAGGAATAAATACGCACCACCTAAGTGCTTTTTTATTTAAAAAAAAATAATTAAAACTAAATGTTTCATTTTTTAAAGAGGTCAAGTGAGAACTTAATAAGTAACTATGTACTACCCCATTATCCCTGCTTTCTGGGGGTTGGTGGAGGAAGAGAGGCCAGTTGTATAGAGTAGTAAACACCTCATATAAGTCATCTATTTTTAACACTCTCCTAACTTTTTCTCCTCAGGATCCACCAAAAGGTCCTCTCCTACAATATACTGAAAGAGTTTAATTTTTAAACTATCACAGACTGTCGCAGTATGAGATGCTATAGTGTACAGAGAAAAAAAATATCTCTTGAAGAGTTTCCCAACTTCAATGCAAAAATCATGTGAAAAGAGCGCCAATGGATATCACTGATGGGTAGCTTTACTCATCTGTCACTGCACAGTTGTGCACATCTCCTGTTTAAATCACCAAAACCGTCGTAGCTTTCTTACCCCCATCTCACCCCTCCTTCTCAATGCTGCCTTAGTTTTTTGTGTTTCCACCTCAGCCTAATGAGAAAGCTGGGCAGGACAGGAGTACTGTGTGTAATTTTTGCACAGAGTGTAATTTAACTATGGGTTCTTGATTTGAGCCATCAGGCTCTAATATGGAATATATTATCTGAGTGCTAATCTACAGGATATTATTCTAGAAGGAACAAAGTATTGCTCCGTGGAGGCTGCCAGTTACGGCAGATTTAATGTATAGTTGTCTCAGGGCTGCCACTGCAATTCAGTATTTCTACTGCGTTCAATATGACTTGTGATCAAATTGGAACCTAAAAGGACTGGCTAAAACCTCTATGCTATGGTACACATCTTGATTTGCAACAATAATTGGAGCTGAGGGACTATGGGAGTGCAAAATGAAGCATTTGTATGTGTGCAAGATTGAAGCCTAATTGAAGGGTTTCGCTCATTATGTAGAAATTTCCGGTCTAATGGATTAAGTGTTGGAAGATTGGTTGGAAGATCAGTGTTCACATAGAAAGCTCACAATATATTCCCTCCTTGTAGTGAAAACTTAGACCCTTTTAGGTGTATCAGTTCAGTATTTTATCTTACAGCAGAAAGAAGGGCAGTGGCAGTGACACTAATGTGGCTTTCTAAATCTCTTGGTACTAGTGCCTTAAAACCCCTTACCCAGACTCATAAATTAATAGCATTTGGTACTCTCACTTCTGTGAGTGTGCTGATTTTCTAAAGACCAGTGTTTGCATCCATAAACACTAGCAGCAGTAGCAGCAATGTGAGAAAAAAAAAGCAGCTGCTTTTAAAGCAATTGGAAGTGTTGCTATTAATTCCTTCCTGAGACTGATCTTGTTGAGGTTGAATCCCTTTCTGCTGCTAACAAAAGACATAGTTTACCCAATTTACAGGGAAATTCTCTTTTCATGAGAGCTAAATCTTTACCACTGCTTATCTGTCAGGGATTCTCGGGCCAAGTCAGTAATTTACAGATGTAGCAAAGGATACTCAAGTAATTTGTGCTAGCAGCTCAATACGGTACTTTTTGGACAGATTAATCTTTGACCAGGTCCCTAGAGTGGGGAAAGTGGAGGTCTGTTTACTTGTTATGATCCAGGAGCACATGTGACAGGAAGAAAGGAAGTGACTTTTGTATTGACTGCTTCCCACCTCTGTCAAAAGTGCTTTTGCTGCCAACATTTTGTCCTTGAAGGGGTTGTTCCCCTCTTGATCCTTAAGGTGAGCTCACTGTGTCAGATCCTGCAGCACACTGACCCTTCTTCCCTTTTGCTTTCATCTTTTACACCACATCAAAAAAACACCAAGAGCACTACCTGGAACTCTGCAACAATGCTGTCTAAATAATGACTCTTGACCTATTGATAATTACATATTTTTTAATACATCAGTACTGATTACCTAATTTCCTATTATTTTTCCCCTCTATAAATCCTCAGACTTATTGGTAACTCTGCTGTTTCATACTCAAATAGCCACTTTGTATCTTCAGGGTATGGCACATGATATCCTCTAAAACTGTGCATCTCCTCTAAACCATCCTTGGCTTTTCTTTCCATTGGTCCATTGTAGATTAAATTTTTTTTTATTCCTGTCTGCTTTGTGTCATATCAATTTCCTGTTGCTGGGTTTCAGTGCTGATGAGGTATAGAGCTTAAAAAATAAAGATGCAGATTCTATAAGTGTAGTATGTACTTCGGCATGTCAAAAGATTGAGATGCATGCAAAAGATTTTCCTTTTGCAAGACCTTTTGCTGCCAGTGACGATAAAATTTCTAGAGTTGGGGTTGCACTAACCCTGATTATAGAGTGAGATAATAAATACTAGAAGTGATTTCAGTTCAGTAGGTGGATGGATTACAAGCTCTTCTGACTGGAAGCTGAAATTAGATAAATTCAGATGAAAAGTAAATTGCTAACAATGTCAGTAATTGACCAGAGAAAGCCCTTGGACAGCTGTGCTCTCCCCACTGGAAGCCTGAGCTGCCTCCTCCATGTGCAAAGCCCAGCCACGCTCCTCTGAGCTTCCCCTCTGTGCCTTGCAGGTGGCCAGGGATGAGAGTACCCGAATTTAATGCAGGCTAAAACCTATGCTGCTCTCCTCAAACATACATTCAATGTATAGAGCACCTACAAAGGCACAACTGTGCTCATGAAAGTGAGTGCTGTCAGGAGATTAAACACCCACTGTTTAAGCAGGCATCACTGCAAGTTTTGCAAATAACATTTGGGCCACGTAATCAATGCCTTCATTAAAGACATTTTTAGCAAATAAATTTTTATAAAAGTTTTATATTTACCTAGTCTTTAAAATTCTGCCTCACCAAGCCTGACAAAGCCCTGCCTCCTCGATGTTTACATCCATTTGCCTGTTTGCGTTGGTTGATAAATGTTTTCTTCCATCTGTGTTCAAATGATAAGCATTGTTAGTGCTAAGCCTTCCACCTTTCTGTCCCAGTGGGGTACTGGCTTTCCAATTACCCTCTCCTGCTGTCGTAAACTGATAAAGGTATCAATTTGTAGTCCCATGTTGGATTGCCACAAGGGAGCTGGTTACCTGCTCTAGAAAAATACTTTAATTATTGGCTTTTGAGGTCTAAGTAATTGCCTTCATTTTGCGTATCTAGGAAAAAGATGTGTGTCTCCCTACTGTTTTTCTTGATATTAAAATGAGATGATTTATAGGTTTTGATGGTAATTCATTAAAAATAGCTGAGCTATTGTTGCCCATTACTGTCACCTTTCATTAGTTTAAATGTGGCTATGACCATATTCTTCCTACATAATTTATCTCCTAGAAAAAAATTGCATCTCTGAATGTCAAAGGAAATATTCAGAGGAAGATTCAGAGTTGCCAGAAGGACAAATTTTGGAAGCAATATAAAACTTTCTTTCTACCTCAAGTGGCAGAGCTATGGCAACCATAGTTTTATGCATCCTTTGAAACATTCGACAACGGCCACCCTCAGAGCCAGGAAACCAGATCAAACAAATGAAGGGACAAACCCATAATAAATTAATTGTCGGACACAAAAAGTTCTTGTGAAATCTCTTTACTTCATCCTTGCCCTTCCAGCTGAAATGGAGCTGCCAAATAGGCTTGTAAGCTCAGTATCAGATTTCAGAGAAAATAAAGCACTGAGCTACTTTTAACTGGAAAACAAACAAATTTAAAAAAATGTTTAAGATATGACTGAGTATTTTCATTACATAGTCAGACAAATAATTTAAGGATTTACAAGTGTTTCACCTACTTTAGTTAGCATGTAATTCAGTCATTGCATGATCATTACAGGCCTCATCCAGCTTCATAGGAAGCCAAAGTAATGACAGCTGACAGCACTTCAGAGGAGTCACAAGAAATCCATACAGGCATTTACTTTCAGATTAATATGCCCTGGGGAAAGTTGAATACAAGTGGCGGTATTTCATTGACGCAAGTATTGGATAATTGGAAAACATTATCAAAACAATCCATCACTTAGACCACAAATTAGAAGCATATTTTCTAGATGGAATGCCTATTCCTATTTCTGAAAAAATCAAAGTTCTTGGACTTGATTTTTTGTTTTTAAATCTGTTTATTATGAAAAAGCCTTTCTTTTTACATAGAAAAGATACAGAGGAAAGTAAATGCAGTAGAATCCATTACCTTATATAATAGCTATACAATTGAATATTAATGACAAAAGTTTCAGAAAACCTAAATATTATAAAAAGCCACCTCCAAAATAAGACTCTGACAGAGCAAGAACAAGACACAAAAATGAACATTGAACAACTGTGAATCACAAGTGTGTAGAAAGACACAGCCAGTACAAGACGCCTTGTGCCAAAAAGGATTTTCCTTTTTGGATGTTCCGAAAGTAGTATGCATTCAATGGAGGAATCAGATAAATTTAATTCTTTAAGAAATTTCAGTATTTGGTGTATCCTGCAATTTTTTATTTAATTTTCCAACTTTTCAGAGTTGGAAAGCCTTTAAAATTTTGCTTAAAAAAAACCTCCAATGAGAATGAGTCAAATTCTTAAATCTTGTTTTGTCATGTCTTCCAATGGCAATTATTAGATCACTTTCCCAAGGATTACGTGAGGGAAAATAAGACAATGCGGAATATTTAATTCAAAGCTGTGAACTGAACTGAGCACTCCTGCACTGCCATCTGTGACAGCCTTTGCTGAAGCTTGCAGAAGTCTACAGAGCTCTGCCACAGTACCTTCAAGGCACCTTCCTGTAAATCCAGGCAAATTCACCAACAGTCCAGCAGTGGCACAGTTAGGAACACCATCAGGAAGTAAAATTGTCTCACAAATGGGTATTGTGCAGATTAAAAAATACATGAGGAAAATAATGAGAACAGACACTTGAATGGCAAGAGAAGAGAAAGATTTATTTTTACTGACTTTCAACTGGTGTTAAGATTGCTTGAGAGACATCCAGTAAATGTGTAAGACCACCACAGATATGACTACATATGCATATTCTGTCTATCTCACTACCACGCCCTCTCTTCTTAAAGGCACTAACTATAAATAGTACGAAAACAGACAGATAGAATGCCACAAAAAAAAAAAAAGATTTCTTGTATGGACTTCTTGTTTATGTTTGTATACATTCATGCTTTAAATGTACAACTTAAAAATTAATTTAAAAGGTCACCTTTATTTTGGCAATACAACTGATAAAATGAAACATGCAGAACACACAGCTTGACAGAACTCAGTGCATAATTTTGTCAGAATGAAGCAGTTCTTTACCACCCTTTGTGAGTTGGGAATACATTCATTCATATTACAAGGCAAAAAACACCCCCACCCAAAACAGACAACATCTGGCTTCTCTTTAATGCATCTGTTTTTCCACATCTTCTCCAACATCTTTGGATAGTAAAATCTACATCTGACCACAGGTTAAATTGTATGGTTATATTTTAACAGTCTTCATAGTGCAGCAAGGCAAGACAGAGCTGCCTGCATTCACTGTTCTATCTCCAGGCTGTCCATTTTTAAGTCGGGTGGTTTAAAGCTATTCACTTCCTCATAGGTAAGTTCTGTAGAGGGGGTGTAAGGAAGAGAGAAGAATTAGGTGATATTCTCTTCAGAAGAAAAGTGTTTCAGACAAAACAGTTCTACAGATACATGTGACTTGTAGTTTGTATTTCTAGCCTTTTTAGTGTCCAGATCCAAAACCAGACTGAATTCACTAGGAATCCTCCTCTTAACCTCAGATTACAAACTGGACTCACAAATACTGTTATTGTACAACATGACTGTCTCCTTTAACTAATTACTAAAACACATGGGCCCTGAAATGAAAACATCAATTATGCTGTCAGATGACCTACCAAAATGATGTAATAAAAGACAAAATGTAATGGAAAACGGAATCTTTAAAAGTACCTAGAGAGGTTTTTAAATGTACACTTTTAACTATGGAGAACATTCTTAATCATCTCTCAGTCAGTTGCCTTCAATTATATATTATTTGCAATTCTGTGCTAATGCCTTGGGATCCTGATTTTCGTTTTGGGGTTTTTTTTTAATGTTTTACTGTAGCTAACTTAATTTTATGGTTCTCTGAAAAAAAATTTTCTTTTTGTCTTAGAAACGTGTAACAGCTTTCATCAAGAAGTTCTATGTTCATCAATAGCTAGAAACATGGGTTACTTGCTATTTTACCCTGCTTTGGGACTTTTCATGCTACAAGTTATGTCCTGTTTTCTGCCTTGGACATAACTCTGAATAGCATACTCTTGGCCTCTAAAATTTTGAAATATTTTCTAACTGATTAAACATGTCAGTAAGAAATCTATGGGCTTGGGCTGCAAGCCTCAGCAGTGTGCAACGGAGGCCAAGAAAACTCTGCAGTGCGTAATGTAGGCAACAAAGTGTCTGAAACCTCATTTTACTTTGGTGCTCAGTCCCTTGATATCAGGCACCACTGATTTTTAACTTGAACAGAAAAAGAGCAGAAACATGCCATCGGCATCTTGAGAAATTGGGTCAATACTTCATCAACACCACAAACATTTTATGTCATCTTACTTAAATGTGGCACATGCTGTACTTAAAAAGTTTATTCCCCAAGATAAACATATGGCCAGAGGGAAGAAGGAAAAGCAGCAAACCAGCTGTGCCAGTTTTAAAATTTGTCTCAGACCTTTTTTTAAACCCGAATAAAGAAGGAATTTGACCTCTAGTTCCATCAAGGTCGATGATGTAAAAAATGATACATGATAAATGTACTGATAAATAATATGATACCGTCCTTCCAAGAGAATTCACCTTCATGTCCTCATTTCAGTTTAGAAAGTGTTAAGATGTTAAGCTAAGATTGTTCCTGAAATAATTTCAATGGGGTTTCATCACAAACAGAAATCAGCTTCATGACTCAGAAATTGTTAAACTTTCCTGTTAAAGACTTCGGCAACTGAAAAGGTGGTAGAAAAAAAATCATCCACTCCTAAGTACAGCAGCAAATGAACACAGCTCTCAAGAAAGATGATGTATGGGTGGTGCTGTAGGCTGCCAGGTTTTGCACAGGAGAGCATGTATAAGGAGTAAGCTATGCCAGTCAATCCTCCTTGTTTGTACAGACACAGTCAGCTTCTAGAAAAGCATTTCCAGGGCTCTAGGAGGTTGATTTATTGTAGAGAGAGCCATGACCCCACTATTATCTTTCTTTAAGATACATTTGCTGTAGACAGTCTGCTTTCTCCCCTGTAATGCCCCAGATAAAATATGGCACAAGCGGACAGGCATGAGGAAGCCATGAGAGGTCAGTATTCTTCATCATAAACCTAACCACTATGATAATACATTTTTATCAAATCTTTTCAGAGTAGAAGTTACAGAAAATGCAAATAGAAACAAAAGAACACTTATTTTATAGAAGACATATGTCACCTTAAGCCAAGGAAAGGCTTTATTGAGAAACAGAAACAATCGGTTTTCTACAACATTATTCTCAATTTAAAATCTCTAGTAAGGAATTTTTAGAATAATATGTCCTCATTCGACAGTGATGAAATTGGACTGTACTTTGCAGTGTACTTGCAATCTAACGTTGAGCCACCTTACTTCCGTGATACTGCAGTGCAATATGATCGTGTTGCAAGCGTGGAAGGTTGTTGCAGTATTTATCAAAGAAGGGTTTTGGGGTGTCACTCCCAAGTAAAATCATCAACTACCATTTCAAACAGGACCAATAGCATGGTTTAGTTATTAATTCCAATTCATTTGCTATCTGAAGAATTATTAACAAAATACACATCTATGTTTATAGTATTACTTTCTGGTTCTGAACAGAGCTAAACCAGAATCCCAAGTAGTGTCACTTGCCCCAGGACAGTTACTTCAGCTGGGGATCTGACCTAGAAAACTAAAAGCAAAACAGAATGTGTGATTACCTGGTAACTAGCATAAACTTTTAGTAAAGCTTTCACTGGTACAGGGAATCTAGTAAGGAGATGACAGAATGGGAGGTGTGGGCAAAATCCAGAGAGGAAACATAAGCCTTTTTATCTGCCCACTCCCACGAGCACACATATGAACTTATCTTGTTTGCCTGAGGCTTTAAAGTTCAAATTCCTCTGGCTAGAAATGGAGGGAAACTGTTATTTAAGTAAAGCTTTCTTCTGCTACATGTCTTCACTACTGCATGCAATTCTGATACCTTTCCACTCATCTATGGTTCTCTCCTTGTTCTCTATGGACTCGTCGTACAGCTCGGCCTCGGGCTCATCATCCGGATCGTGGTACTGAACAAAGTAGGGATGCGCAAGTGCTGCCGAGGCAGTGATCCTTTTATCGCTGTCTAGTATCAGCATCTTCTCCAGCAGATCTACAGCTAAGGGAAAAAGAGAAACGCGGTCCAAAGCCAGAAGAGACCATGAGGACATAAAAGAAAAGGCAACTGTTTACACACAACCTATGGTCGCTCACCTTAAACACAGTATTACTGACAAAATTTAGACAACATAACAAGTACGTTTTGAAGATTTTGTACTGCGAGTACAAAAGAGAGCTGAAGGAAGCTTCTGGTTTGCTTGTGGCATGCACAAAGGTTCACTATAGTCAATTTGAGACCTGATACACCTCTTCAGATATCCGAGGACTTATTTCTAAACAGATCTGTGGGTACTTATAAGGTAATATCCTGTGTTGTGCATCATGTGCTTGAGTTTGCACTGATCGGGACCAAGTGAAGTAACTTGTGAATAATAAAATGTGAGATTACACTTTTAATAAGCTGCACCAATGAAAGGATCAGATGAAAACCTCAAAGCAACTTCACAGGACCCAGCATAAACAAAATATGTTTGAAGTTGACATTTGAAGTATACTAGAAATGAGAGAGAGTTGTATGGCTGAAATTAATTTTTAATGAAATTTTATCATAACTATGTAAAATACTACTTTTTTTACTGCTTTCATATAAGCACTGGCCTTAATTTGCCTTTATGCTATTAATATGTAGCATGCTCTCATGTACTTCAGGCAAATAAATCCCATTTTTTAATATGAAAACATTACAAACTACTTGTATTTGTAAGAATAAAAATAAAACACAAAATGAATTAAAAGCAATGTAACTCACAATACTTCCCTATAATGTGCACTTGATGGAACCGACCAGGTACTGCAGTGAGATGACTCTGATGACTCAAGTGTCTCCTTTGCCATGTGACAAGAAAAAGTTCACAGAAACATCTCTTTTGCACTGGCAGAACCATTTGATTAGACAGAAAAACAACTGTAGAGGATCAGATCAAAGGTCTGCCTTAGCCCAGTATCCTTTGTCCAACAATGGCTCATATATTCCCAGGAAATAATACTCAAAAGGGTCATTCAAACAGCTATACTTCCTGCTATATTCTTCTGCTTGCCAGCAATTTACAGCTCATGGCCTTCCTGAGCCAGAAGTGATGTCTCTAATCTAAACCCCTTGACATTTTTATTTATTTCTGCTATGTATAGCTGGCTTTGTCTTTTCATCCATGGACCATTTCCCTTCAGGAGGTTCCTGTAATTTCCACCAGAAACAAAAAGACACAGGCTTCATGAAGGGAAAACAATCTCAGGATGAAAGGTTAAGCAAAGCTCTTCTCACTGGTCGGATTATTATTATATGGGATCATACAGCAAGGAACTAAAGGAATGTTTGAGTTCCTATGTTAGTGAAAAATTTTATCTATCACTCTGACTTTCTTACCTAATGGATTGGCACCACGAAACACTGCTTTCAAATCCTGTTGAGGCATATGTGGAAGAGATTCGATGTATTTTCTTGCCTAGAAGTAAGTCAATATACATACCACATCCACAGGGTTAAATTTTGCTCAACAGTAAGCACATCAACTCTAAAATACTAGACATCATATTTTTTATGTTTCTTATACATAGGAAATCCTCTTTACATAAAACCACAATGTATGACTTTGTTTCAAACTCCTGTATACTGGACAATAAGCAAGAGAGTTTTAGGCAGGTGTATTTTGGTCTAAGGCTTGTGTGTTAGCACTTTAGTTTTCCCCTGTGCTTACTGGTTTGTTGCAGTATATCCCTAAGGAACACATGCATGTAACGTTCAATCAGAAACTCCAGCCTAAATCATCCTTCAGTTACCCTCAGCAAAGTGGTATAATTCAATCTGCAGCCTTCCCTCCTCTCTCTTCTCTGGTGAGATGTAGCTTCACTAAACAAAGAACAAATTCTGATACTCCATTGGAACAGATTTCCAGATGTTTAACAGAATTGAGAGCTTGCCTTTTCACTGTGGCTGTGAAAGGCTCATCCAAACTCAGCTAGCAAAAGCCTGCCTGGATATAGGATCCACAAATGTCAGCCTGACATTACATGAGCAATGAATTTTTAGGCTGAAGTAGGTAGGTTGGCAAGGGAAGAGATTGAATACTGGGATCAGACAGAACAGGTAATTCTGGAAAGGACCTGTCAAAAAAGAACAAATGGCTATTCCCTAAATCCATAAAAAACCCCAGCTGGTCTTTGGACAAACCCTAAGCCTTTTAAAACATGTTTGTGTTACACAGATGTCTCTCCACATTTAGCAGTCCTGTTAGAAGGACATTACCTGCAGAAGGCTAACTAAGCATCTTTGGTCTATGGAAAACAGCAAAGGCAATAAAGAGCTTCATACTAAGCAGCTCTGTGACTCCAAGAGAGATATCAGAATGAGAAATGTGGAGTTATCTTCTGCACTATCACAATGTGACTATAAAATACTATGACATATGATCAGTGCAATCCTACAACTGCACTTGGGAAACTGATCCTGTTCCCTACATTGTTCTTTCATCTTAATTTCTGCAGCATTAATTAATTGATATAAAGATATGTTAAATCATTACATAACACAGCCTCCTTTCAAGATGTGTTCTAGTTTAATGAGGCAGATATATTTATTTTTTCTGCTTTTTCTAAGATGCAAGCATATTCTATCAAAACTCTAGAGTGCCATTAGTGACACATTTCTTACTAGAAGAAGAAAGCCTTTATGTAGTATGTCCCCAACCTGTGAAAACGGTATTAGTATTTTCCCTTTTTATTATTGGGGTAGACAGCAAGGCTTTCTTAAAAGGATGATTTCTTCTGAACAGCTGTAGCTAGTCAGGCAGAGAAGGATGTTTAAAAACTAGACAAACACAGGCTTCACTGCACCTATTTTATACCCCTAAGGCTCATAAAGGCAGCTAACACCTCCTAGAAGGTCAGGGTGTGCAGCTCCAATCAGAGTTAAGTCTTCCAGGACATTATGTGTATAAATATATAAAAACCACAGAGCAAAAGAGAGCTATCATATGCTCTTTCATGGAAGCTATGGACTAGGGTAGAAATGAGATAGATTTATCTTGTAACAAACACCTGTGGATTTATTGATTATTTGTTTCCATATGGACACCTATCAACATCTAATCAACAACTAATCATCAATCAACTAATCCTAACATGACTGAACAAGATGCAGTGAAAATTATGTCCAACCTCGCCCAGAAATCCTTTGAAAACAACACAGACCTAACAAAGTGCACTTACCAGACTGTCCCCTCTGCTTATACACTCACCACAGAAACCCAACCAAGAGAATCCCAATGTTTAAATTATTAATTTAAATTTAAATTATTATTAAATGCAATTACCATTTAAACTCATATTAACATGAAAAACTGACCCCTCAGTAACTTGTGCTGAAACATCCAACGAGGTTGATCTTTTAGTTTCCAATTCTTTAATCCTCTACTTATAACCAAAAATAGGTTTGGCATTTCAGCAAATCTCTGACATTCCTGTTACAGGAAAGTTGAAAATTGTCCATGGCTGCAAGCTGCATTAAGAAATACCTAAACAATAAGGCCAAACTACATAGTAAAGAAGAACTAGAATGAAGGAACTCCCCTGCAACTGGCAATTATCTCCAAGCAAAGTATGCATCTCCTTTGACGTTGCTCCTCTAACCAGGCAGCAGCAGCCCAGAGGTGACCTAGCAGCACTCCCGTTCATTAACCTGGTTTTTGTGTTCTGCCTGTGTTATAAAGCTATAATTAGCCCAAATAAAACAGTTTCAGGATTCCTGTAGCTCACTGAGCTATGCTCTGAAACACAAGAAATTAAAAGAACAAAGCAGATACTATTTCCAGTAAGTATTTAAGATGTTAATCTCATAGTCAGAAAGCTCACTAGCTGTGGGCAAATAACACATTTGTATACACTACTGAGAATGTGTTACAGCAAAACCTGTAGGATCTTAATAAAACATAAAGGCTACAAAAGGACCTATGAGACTATACAAGGACCTATGCTTAGGATAGCACAGTCTGAGATTTGTTGGTTGATGTAGTCTCTGGCGAAAGGATGGATGCTTAGTTAGCCTCCTGCCCCAGCCATTCCCAGGTGCTGGGTACCCAAAACTCTGGGACTCTGATTGGCCTGTGATGATGAGGTTTCACTATGCTCGTACCTTCCAGAAATACAGGGCTGTTCTGGCTCTCCTGCTACTCCTGCTTACTTGAGCTGCTACTGTATTCATTAGTAAGGTCAAAGGAAACCCATCAATATATACACAAGCTGAGAAATAGCCATTAGTATTAGTCTGAGGTGTACACAGGAAAGGTTTAAGGAATCAGCTGCAGCTCAGGAGGTATCTGTGTGCTGTTGTGTATCTGAACTCTGACACTGTGCCCATCAACACTACATCTCATTCCTCAGCTGGCTATCCACTGTTATTGCTTACAATGAATCTTTTAAGTATAATTTTACCAGAGAAATTAAGTGGAAATTGTTCATTTACTAGATTACTATTTTAAAGAAGTCACATGGAAAGTTAAAAAGCCCACTCTTAATTATGAATATTAACAAGAAAGTGGCCCTCATGCAAGCATTTAGAGAGATGAATAAACACAATTTTCAAATTAGGGATCTAAATAGAGTACTCATGCAGAACACACATTATTTGATTCGGATACATCTCTGTTTAGAAACCTTACAACAATGGGAAGCATACAAATTACAGAGACATCAGATTTAACAGCAACAATATAATGCTCTGAGCTGAGCACCAGTTTGAATTTTTTAATTATAAGAATAACAGCAATTTAAAAGATCATCAGGACTAATTTCTTAACTCTTTGCAAAAACTGAGTACATGAGAACAAGTATCAAAATTTTTCCAGGTGACAGTCAAGACATCTGGATGCCTCCAAAAGCGTATTTTTTGAATGGTGGCATTCCAGCAGCAAAAACCAGATCATTTTAAGGTATTTGCTCATTTCCAAATCAGTGTCTGTGTAACATAGCCAGTGACAAACAATGCCAATTAGAGAAACAATGACAGAAAATCAGATAACTGACTGAAGCTGTGAACTCACGTGTTCTGATGATATCTTCTTCAGAAGTTCTGAACTGGGTGTGCCCACAACTTCCATTATTCTCTTTAGCTGATCGATATCTGCATTATTTCAGGGAAATAAACAGCACACTGCCCTTCTGGGTTTAGACCATTAATGAGCTTCCATGCACATACCTAAGATGTTTTAAAACTATTCAGCAAGACAATTCCACCATAGCCCATGGAAGGATATAATTCATACCTGCTAAAGCCTAGTCCTGGAGTATCAAATTCTCTACTGTACTATATTAACTTGTCAGGTATGTCAGCTGCATGAAAAATATTGCTTTTCTGTCCTAGTTCCCAATTTAATACATCCCTAAGCTTAATCTTAATAGCACATCTATGTTTCAGTGATCTGAGGGATTTCTGAAGATCAGTCTAATATAATAATACAGCTCATAGGGCTAGATTACTAATCTGAAGACTGGCAAGTGAAAAGTTCTGATTTGGTACCTTTAAAGATCTTTAAAGAACCTTTATATAGGTTAAAGGTTATAAGATTAAAAACCTTGAAAATGTTAATTTTTCATTGTCATACAGGACCTGTAAAGTATATTACATTTTTCATAAACACTCTAGATTATTTTGCAGTTTTATTTAAATTGATATAATAATATAATTGTACTACAAAAAAAATCTTATTTCTTGCAAACTAGATATACTGATTTTTTCAAATACTACATATCATGTAATCAAACAGTCTGAGGACGGTCATCTCCCACTGGTGAACACCTGGAGAATGCCTGTGGTTACAACAGAGTCTAATGATGCTGAGCACAATAGAAAGGCCAGTGGGGAGACTTGGTCTCAGCTCTCTTAAGATTATTTCAGGCAATTCTAATGTCATGATGCTTTGCACCCAGCAACAGCTCAGTATTAGCAGAAGTATTTGCTTTTTGAGGGGTTTTGGAGTAGCAAGAAATGTCAATATTCAGTACGGAATAATGTGCTTTTGTTTCTCATAATAAAAGCTTTTCTCCTTGATGCAGTTCCTTCCTTATTCCTTACTATGAGTTTTTCTTCCGTTTTCTTTTATTATTTTACTGCTCTCCTCAGCAACATCTCTCTTTTGCTCCTGCCAGCACAGGAAATGCCAATGGAAATCCCTGATGCTCCATCAGGGACCACAGCGCAGTGCTGCAGAAAAGAGAGGGCTTTGCTGCTCCTGTGGCATTTCGGGAACTACTGGCTTTTTTTAATATAACAGGACACAACAGGCCTATTAATTCACTTATTATTTAAAAGTTAACTAATTTGCATGTTAGGAACTTTCAGCTTAAAAACAGTTTTGTTTTTTAAAATCATATTAGCTGATGAAAAAACAGTGTCTTTACTCAGCTTCAGTATTAGTCTATGTTATTTCAATAAGATCCACACATGGAAGAAATCAACTGTGTTGTAACTAGGTTATTATTTAAATACAGATACACAAAAGAATAAATGTAACTTTTTGTTGTTTAGGAACATCTGTTACTGGTTTTTATCCTACCAGTGGGTCTCATATTCAGTTGTCATATACACTGAACTGAAAGATTAGCAAATTGTTTACTCTTTTACAAGTTTGTTACCTCAAAAACATGTCCATAGAAACACTCAAGTCCTTAGGAAAAAAAGGAAGAGTTAGACAGTATTTTTATAGTTGCATTTTAAGTTTTATATTAAGGATACAATCATTTCCTGGAAATAGAGCCTTTCCTTTCAATAGCTCTGCCATGATACATCCAACTGACCATATGTCAACTGCCAAAAAACAGAGACAGAAATGTGCACAATAAATCAAAGAGATCCTTAAACACAGCTGCTTCTTGGTTTAAAACTATCACTAAATCCAGCTGTAGCAAAATACAAGTCTTCTCAGTTTACCTGTTTGATTGTAGTGCATCCAGTTTAACATAATTTCTGGAGCTCTGTACCATCTTGTTGCAACATATCCAGTCATTTCATCATCAGTTTGACGAGCTAAACCAAAGTCTAAAATCTACAGAATAAAAACAAAATAGTAATTTAAAAAAAAACCCTTTCACTTTTGTTATAGGTCCTGATTTTCCCATTACTAATTTCTGAGTTTTCCATAGTCCCTCACTCTTGGTGAAGTAAAACAGCAGCACTCTGAAGAGGAGCTCATCTGCTCTCCCTGCTGTATCCCTGCAGCCTCTGGTGCTGCATAAAGATATTTCCACTGCAATGAACCTGGTGCTTTGTTCTCCAAGGCACTTTATATTTCACCTTGACTTCAATTTTCCACTGACATTCTAAAAATAAACACTGTTGCTATAAAAAATGAAATATTATTATCAACTGGGAGTGTTTGTATAAAATGCCAACAGGAAGTGCCAGTGGCCATTTAAAGACCAAATGAGCTGATCACAAATCTGCAGAATTTCTGTTGTCTAATTTCCTTATGTCTAAGCATTTACTCAAGTCACACATGATCCCAATACCACTAGGAGAGAAATGTATATCCTGTGTACCAATGTAAATGTAAATCACACCCCATTTGTTTTCAATAGAACTTGACCACCAAAACAAACAAAGGAGCTCTGTTTATGTACATAGAGGCTTGATTGCAAAGTGTTCCCCTCCAGATGCTTTCCCTTGCTAAGTTTACACTAATGGGAAGTTACTTCAATTGAATTTTCCCATCTCATTTCTTTGCTTTCCATTCTGTTTTCTGGTTAGTCTATGTCCCACCAATTATGGACCCCAGCTCTAAGAGAGACTGCTGTGAAAGGGTACCATTTGAGCCTCAGTGCTGTAAAGTCAGTTATCTCTTCACATAGACATGTGAGTAAGATCATTGAGTATCTCCTGTGATGAGATCCAGGATTATTTATTAAGCTGATGGCTAATCCTTTTCATATGGAATGAGAAAATTTCAAGAGTGTCATTCAAAATTCCTCAGTCATAATCCAATTAAAAGATATAAAAGGCTAAAGAAAAATATTAAGATATAAATAATTAACATCTTTACTTCCAATAGAGTTTAAAAGCATAATTTATTTCTTAAGTAAGTGAAGCTAAATTCATGAGGCAAACAAGGCACAAATAATGTGTGAAACTCAAACACTAATGCCCTTATTTTTATAAGGATTTTGGCAATATTTTTCCTTAACAGCTGATCTCTTTTATCAAATGTGCGCACACACACTTTCCTTCTTTTTGCTTCTATTTCCTTTTTGCTAGTACTTGGAAATATCCACTAGTTTGTTCTATTAAAAATGCTTTGAGGAAGTAAAGCTATAAATATAAACAAAGCAGAGAGCAGTGTAAAAAATGCTAGACAGGGAGGTGCACAGATTTCATAATAATATAAAAAAAACAGTAAAAGTCTCCTTTACTTACAGTACAAAAATACAGTACACACTTTAGAGTATATGATCAAACACAGATGACCCACAAAATTCCACAGATGCTGAATATACATGCACGAAGACATTAAAGAGATAATAATGAAACCTGCTGAGCATCTGCAAGTGTCACTAAATTAAACAGGAACTACAGTTTCTCACCACAGATCCGGATTAGTGCAAGAACCTAACTGCACTGCTCTTATTCATTACTGTGATTTTTTGCTGATCTTGTAGTACTTGGAGTCTTTTCTTAAATCCCTTGCAGCTGGAATAAAGTGATTACATCAGAGTCTTAGAAACAGGAATAAAGGTGTTTCTGGCTGTCATGGAGAAATGTTTAACTTGTCATTCTTAAGCTTAAAGACTTAAAAAGCTACAAGACATCTTTTCCTTCTCCAGAGTCTCATACTTATTATGTAGTATCATATCACACGGATACACCAAGAGATGTATTTATATAGATGTGTACATCAAAATAGCATTTAAGAAGCAAGGATTACGGGGTTCTTTTTGGTTGGTTGAGTTTTGTTTGTTTGTTTGTCTTACTGCCTGTAACTGGTAATACTGGTATTTTTTTTGCCATCATTATTTAATTTAGTTTGTATGTTCTATAGATACAAAAATGAAACTTGCTACAAGGCTTCATCTATACATGGCAGGTGCAGATAGATATCACAGGTCACACTCTCAAGATACACTCCATTAAGTACTCACTCAGGGGCCAAACTATTATCTATGTACCATCTGTGGGGTACAGAGGGATTTTGCAAAGATATTTGCATTCATACTAAATTAACATTTGGGAGAAAACACATGTTCACGGAAACGGGCAAGTAGCAAACAGTTGAAATTAATGGAATGAGACATAAAAATGGTAACGAATGTTTTCTTAGGAAACTGTCATCTTGAGAGTTTTCACAACACTCTTTGCTACAACAGCATGATACCTACCCTCAATTCACAGTCTTCATTTACAGCTAGGTTACTGGGCTTCAGGTCCTGTAGCAGAACACAGAGAGTTAGTAAAGTACTATTTTAACCTTTTAAAATGTATTGTAACTATGTCTTAGTAACACATTTGATGCACAGAGGGACACACTCCATTCATTGTCATTACCTCAAAGACTGAACTCACCCGATGGATAATTCCAGCTGAGTGAATATACTGTGAAACAAACAAACAAAAAAAAAAGGTAAGATTTGAAGTTAAAGGTGAAGGGAGGTCAAAGCCACTTGTCTTATTATTTGCTTCTGAGACTGACTGTTCTAGAAACAGAAAATACTTACATCATACCATGTTTTCAGATCAGAGGTATGTCAAACTTCAAAACCTCCCTGTTTTGTCTTATCCAGAACTGGATATTTCAAGAAAGGTAAGCATGAAGACTAGATTCTACCATGAAAGGCAGCACTCACAGTGATTCTTCTGTTTAAAGTCTCTTACCAATTTGGAATTTGTTCCAGCCTTCCCTGGATGTCCATGTTGATCAGCTAGTGGCTAGTGCAATCAGTGGCCTAGGGAGCACCATGGTTGGCTCCTACATGATGTAAGTCACCTTCCCATACTGTGAACACTGATGTAGGTGAAAGCCACACCTACGCTCTGGGACAGCTTAGTGACCAAAATACCCACCTAAGCCACGGCATTACTTCAGGTCCACTTTCAAAGCAGTATTTCAGTGGCTATTTAGTGTCTCTGCTATTTTACATCAAATATTTAAAATTAAAAACTGAGAAAAGCTGTCATTGCCTATTGTTCTCTAGTTAGGATTAACAGCAAGTTTACCTATGATCTTATCAAGCAGCATCAGCAAGACCTTGAAAACCTTCTATTCTCTAGAGGTGAATACACCTTTTTTAGGAGAAGGAATTATATACAAAACCTGTATAGCAATTGGGAAAACCCAAAGAGAACACAAGGGCATTCTTCATGTTTACCAGAAGGCAGTGTCCCCTCTCAGTGCTCCTCATGGCAGCTGAAAGCAGCTGAATGAACAGGAAACCGCAACACTGCTTGCAACAGAAGGACCCGTGTCCCTGCTCTGCTGAGACAACCACAGGAGCCCCTCCTGGTGCCACCAAGCAGTCCTATACATGATCAAATATTCTTTGACTAATGAGACATGAGAATTTCAATTCCAGAAGGGAGGAGCCACCAGCAACCCCTCCCCTTTCAAACAGAGCCAGAAATGCACCTGAGTGCATTTCTGAAATTAATATTCACTTAGAGCACAATTCTTACTATTATTTAGCTTTGACACAACATAGACTTATATTCAAAACCACAAGCAGGATAATTAATGCCAGAATCCATCTTCCTAACTAAGCTATTAACTCACGTAAATGAGACAAAGCAATTAAGGGCTTAGTTTTGCGATTTTTATTCACTAAAATCTGTACTTAAAGTGATGGAACCTGCATGCATGAATAAGAATTACTGTCTCAGGCACAAGGTAACTTGCTGAAAATCATGTAATAAGTATATTTCAGAGCCAGTATTTACCATGGCTTGCTTTCAAACATATAATTCTTTTCTGTGCCTAAAATATCAATTACTGTTATGTTAGCTAGTAAAGCTGCTGACCTCTTCTTTCTGTTTGCTTATATCTCGGGAGAATCCATACTGATCTGAGAAAAAGCTTAGCACCTAGTAACGGGAAGCATTACCTCCACATTCTCCTGTTTATAGACACTTGTATGTTAAACATCAAGCAAAATGACACATATTTTGATTCTTTTGGAAGAAAATTTTGCTGTAGATTCATTGCCCATCGCTTGTGTTATTTAAGAGTATAAATTTTAACTGATATGATTAAAGGAAACAATGACTTCACAGGCAGAGTAAATCCTAGGTGACTGTGTGCAGCATTGTACATCCTGGGATAAATTTCTACTTCCAGACATTTCACAAGGGACTCAACTAACTTAGTTATCTCTTCCCCATGTGACACTCTCTACAAAAATCAGGACTGTGGTTTTTCAAAATGGCTCATGTCTTTCAAAGCACAAATGTGAGTTACTTTCCATATTGTTCTTTATCCATTTCGCATTCTTCAGAATTTTTGAGACATCATATAGCATGTTATTGTCCTGCAATAGGAACTGAAACAGACACTGATCTAAAGTTAATGTTCAAGAGGAGTATCACATTTATTGTGCATGTAAACATTGGTAGGCTTGGGGGTTTATTTATGGTTAGAAAAATTATCTGATAATTTCTGAAATGATTGCTGTTATTTGTGCACTTTTAAGATATTAAAAAAAAAAAAAGTGTTTAAGTACTCTCATTGCAACCAACCAGTCCTTACTACAACATTTAGATTGCTGACTCATTACTACAACATTTAGATTCCTGGACCCAGACAGTACCTTAAGACCTCGAAGTAACTGATAGATGAGAAACTGTATATGATCATCTGTTAACTTCTGGCACTTCACAATGTTATTCAGGTCAGCACCCATTAAATTTGTCACAAGATATCTGTGAGAATAAAACAGTGAGAAAAAATACCACAGAATGGCAGAACATAAATTCTTCTAGAAGAGTATCTACACAGGCCAAGTAGGTTCCTTTTCCACTGTCTAGTAACACATTTCATATCCTTTAAATCAGCTATGAGATCTAATAATGCAATCACTGCTATGAGACTTAATATAATGAAAAAGAAAAATCCTTACAGTATATTAGAATCTTTTATCTCTGTTTTCTCCATGGCACACTACAGCAGCGATACGTGCAACATATTTTTTGAGGAAGAGGAAACCTCACCCAAAATCAAAGTGGCAACCTGAGGCACCAAAACGATAGGACCTGCAAGGCCCTGGAATATCTGATGATGGAGGGTAATATTAGAGTGGTAGAAATAAAGAGTGTTTTGTGTAACTTCCCTCCCTGTTCCCACTGGAAGTTTTATTTTTTGACAAATTTTGCAGAAAAATTGATTCTTTTCCAAATACAGTGCTGGGGCAAAAGCATGCATGTCTCATACCCAATTCCCATTTGTATAATTTTGCCCCAGAGTCAAAGGGGTTTAGTCACTAATTTCCATGGAGACAAAAACATATTAATTACTATTTCTTCTGCTAAATTGTTTACCTAAGTGCTTATACAATTATCTAAACCAAAAGGAACTCAGCATAAATTGTATGTTTGAGTCACACCAAGATATACCTAGTTTTAGATTAGCCAGGACTCTAGCCTAAATTCACCTTGTCTCAGTTAACTAACAGAATACTTTCCTGCATCCCTTAACTCTGCCATCTATCAATGAAAAAATAATCTACAGGTTACAAACACACAATTGAACTGAAAAAGTTTTAAGTTTGTTGGCATTTACGCAACATTAAAGCATTTACCATATACCTTTAATCTTAAATAATTTAAATTATCATTTAGGAAAGTACAAAAATTAGGTCCATCTCCCTGCCTCCTCTTTTTGTGGGAAAGTTGCAAAAATATTTTTACAAAGCTGACTGTGACTGAAATTCTTTTAGAAATGCATGTTCTTCCTTTTTAAAACAGGAATGGCACTTACTTACTTAGTAACTAGTCAGAATGATTTAAAAAATTTTACTTACACTTCGTTGAAGTTTTCTATTGATGTTGCAGGTGTAAAAACATCTAGCAGTCCTATAACCTGTCATGTGAAAGAAGGCAAAGGAAGTGACATTTTATTTTTACAAACCTGTAAAGCAACATGGAATTTGTACTGACAGTGCTCAGCATTTTTGAAACTTAGAAAAGGATGACATATGGTCATACTGAAAAATGATAAAATAGGTGGTCTGTAAAGGTATCACCTCAGCCATCTTAATTACAATCTTAATTACAAAGAGTAAAAAAAAATGAAGGCAGAAGAAGTAATGTCTCATTACAGAAAAGCTGACACATGCTTTATACAATTGTTACACTTTAGATTATGCACACTTTCATGAGTTTTCTTGGTCTGTTTTTGTTAACTTTTTTATCCTTTCTCCAGGATACTTTTCAATTAACTACATTTTATTCAGGCTTCAAGTCATCAAGCTACCTTTAAGCAAGTGGATGCTCCACTGAAATCAACTGTTTACAGCATAAACTTAGACCAGTACTCAGTTATGTGGGGTCTGAAGATCTACTGTCTTACATTTAACTATTACACTGTTGTCAGTTGCCATGAAACTAATCTTCCCTTAATTTCTCAACAGAATCCAAATTCAGCAAAAGCAGGTTTGAAGTGTGGTTTTTTTCCTGGGCTGATGTTTCAAGATGTTTCAACAGTAGTGAATAGAATACTTTTACTACTTTAGTTAGAGAAGAGTAAGATGACTTGTTTTGAGTTTCATTAACCTCATCTTCAAGATTTAATTAGGTATTTTTAAAATAAAAATGCAGCCTCTTACTGAAAGTTTCTGAAGTCCAGTGACTTCACTACAGATAGGTCCAGGTATCTTGGGTTGCATATACTTTTTGAAAAAGATTGTACCTAACTGAAATCAAGCCTATATTGTAAACTTTTGTAATGGAAATCCAAAGGGAAAGAACTCACTCTCCACTTACGTTCTCATGTTTCATGTGCTTAAGCAACCGAAGCTCTCGGTAGGTCCTCCGGGCATGGATAAGTGATTGAAAAGGTCTTGAAAGCTTTTTCACTGCCACCTTCTGTCTCGTTTTGGTATCATAAGCGGAGCTGGAAGAGGGAAAGAAAAAGTCCACATTGACGGGATGTTCTACAGCAAAGCTCTCAACCCGTCCACTGAAGGAACCTGTACTCTCCTGAGGGCTCTCACCCCTTCCCGTACCCTCTTTCACCTTCTACTCAAGGACTGCAACCAGGGATCAAGTCAGCAGTAACTCCTGATGTTCGAACTCAGGCCCCTTGTTTTCCATCTAGCAGACTACTGATGCTTATGGTACTGTTCAGGACTCATCCCTAGGCAACCTTTCCCCAAATGGCAGGAAAAGTAACCAGACAATTAGCTCCATTAGTGCAGCTCCAGCCTCCAGCTCCAAGGCAAGGCTCGTAGGGAATATGGGGATTCAAACCGAAGTTTGTTCTTACTGAGCAAATTGGAACCTTTACTAATTAGAGGAACACTGCCTTTTTATCTATGAATATTAATTATTATGTAACATTAGCTTGCTAGACGATAACATCCCCAAACCGGTATCAAATTAGGATGTTGATGTAACCGAGGCCATGCCTTTCCCAGCAAGTGAACAATGGGCACATCTTATACTCCAGCTCACATATCCACAGCATGTGCTTAATGTCCCATAGATGGAGGTGCCCTGCTGAAGAGGACACTAAATATACAAGTCAGTATTTGCGAGCAAGGGATACCCACTCTTTTTTGGGCATTAGAAAGACAATACAAGCCCAAGTCACAAATAAATGATGTCTGATGTGTAGCACAAGAATAAAAATGATCCTGTATGTATTGCTTCATGACACTACATAGTACAATTATAAAAAGATTCTATTTGTT
This sequence comes from Dicrurus megarhynchus, assembly GCA_013399195.1. Classification (NCBI taxonomy): domain Eukaryota; kingdom Metazoa; phylum Chordata; class Aves; order Passeriformes; family Dicruridae; genus Dicrurus; species Dicrurus megarhynchus. The sequence continues at coordinate 600,608 of VXAD01010758.1, read as the reverse complement.
ACCTTGTCTTAAGAAGAAAAAAGTTTCTTTCAATTGTTACTGTTATCTATTAAGTAATTGTGTTCAATTAAAATACCTGGAAATTCTCAGTTTGAAGTGTGGATAACACTATCTGTACTTGCTAGAGATCACTAACAAGTCAAGAGCCTTCCCACACATTTATCTTATGAAACTTCTTTGGAGTTACAAACACAAAAATTAGACAACATGAAAAATGCAAGGAGTAGAAGGACAACAGTCAGCAGTCACATCAAATGCTATTAACTTCTTCTGCACAGTGTTTTAAACACTCCTACAAATTGTTGTAGGACACACCTGATAGAGACAAAAAACATTGATTGTGCCTGGAGTAGCTCCCAAACTAACACACTGAGCCTACAATCAGCTCCAATAGGTGGACTCTTACACATATTTGGTGCTATGCTAAAGTCACAAAGAGCCAAGTGAAGAGCAAAGCCTCTTTATCTGCAGAACAAGGTGGTGTTTCTAATCAGAAGAAACAAAGGATACAATCAACAAAGATGCAGGAAGAACAGTGGCATCTGAAAGGTGATTTCCTAGAATTCACTCAACCTCCATGAGGCCAACCCAGAATTTAATAAAGACAGAATAGAGGTAAGTAGATTTAATCAACAAGTTTCCTGCAGGCACTATGGAAGGAGGGAGTCACTCATGAGATAAATGAAATAGATAAGCAGATTACTTAGCTAGATTCATGCAAGAATCACAGAAGCTGATCTTCTAGCAAATTTTAAAGGTGTAGAGTGCTGTGGTTTTGCTGAGCAACTCAGAAAGTGCATTTCCTGAGCAGAAGAAAGAATGCATAGGAAGGAGAAGACTGGTATCACTCCGATGAGTGGATGGAAGGGATACAACAGAGAAATTTGTTCCAACAGTAGGGCAGGGACAGAGTTATTCAGGATATGAGGATGCTGTGTGGCTTAAATACATGAAGCAGCTCAAGGAACAAGCAATGTGAAAAGAACTGACAACAGAAATATCTTAAATTCCACATGACCAGCCACAGGGACAACAAGAAGGTTGCACAAATAAATCTAAAGAAATGAAAAGGAAGCCAATTCTTAGCTTTTAATATAACAAAGATTAGATGTAATTGCCCTGCGTTTAGTCATGGGCAACAAAGCCACTGGAGAACACTGCCAAGTCTCACAAATGCATACTGTCTATAGGCTTTCCAACTTTTTTGGGAAATGTTTATCCAGGTAACTTAATAACATTGCTCAAAACAGCAGTCTGCTTAACATCTCATCTTTTCTGCTAATTCACAGGCCTTCCCACTCATGCTTGTACCAGTTTGTGAAATACTGTATAGATTATATAAGGCTAGGAAGAATTAGATTTTAAATCCTGTTATCATGATAAACATCACTCTCCTCCCAATACTATGTTCAAATGTGAGCTTCAGTGGTTTAAAACCCACTGATCTTTACGATGAATTGCTTTTTATCCTCCATATGACTCAAGGCTGCAAAGCTTTCAGATGGTACAAAGCACAATCTTTTTAGCTTCAGTAATTCTTATGACAGCAGCTTTTTAGACTCAAGATGGAATCACATAAGGAGAGAGGAGAAAAGGGAAAGGGAAAGGGAAAGGGAAAGGGAAAGGGAAAGGGAAAGGGAAAGGGAAAGGGAAAGGGAGAGGGAGAGGGAAAGGGAGAGGGAAAGGGAGAGAGAAAGGGAGAGGGAAAGGGAAAGTCGAGTCCTGAGACCTCCAACAGGAAATCCTGAATTGAAGCTGCACAGGCAAGGGACTGACTTGGTTTAAATGAGTTCCTCCACACTCAGCTAACTGTACCAAATTATAATCAGAGCTAATGTCTTCAAACTCCTTCCTTGCCTTGTTTACCATCATCATAATTCAAGTTATTAACAGTAAAGCATTCAAAAATACGTTTCACATTGTTTGAACTGTCTTGTTGGTCAGATTCAAGGATGTGTGATCTCTGCTACCGCCTCTGTGATCACATTTTTAGACTAGATCTGTCTTGCTATTACACCATCATAGCTACAATCTGGTTTGTCCCCTGAATCCCTCATCAGCCCCTGAGCAAACTGTTAGGTGGCAGGATCAGTTGATTCCCTTTCTGTGTGATTTCCCCATGAATGCTCGGCTTTCAGAGTAGTCCCTGGAGAGGACATCTCTGGTCCCAGTTACAGCAATAATATGGTCCCACCTGTGCTTGGCACCTGTAAACCCTTCCTTGGGGACCTGTAAGCAGCACAATTAAAATGACTGAAAAGAGCTTCTTAAAAAAACCCCAAATCTATGCTGTTAACTAGTTTGATTTAACAGGGAAGAAAAGGGTTAGAGGCCCTCTGTCATGGTTTAACTGCAGCTGGCAACTAAGCACCATGCTGCTGCCTGCTCACTCCCCACCGCCTCCACCTCAGAAAGGAAACCTTATGCGTTGAGATACAAACAATTCAATAATTGAAACAAAATATAACAAAATGTAATCCCAATGCCAAATAACACTACTTTAGACAAACTTTATATCATAATTTAGTAAGAAACAGAATTACCACTATCTTTTTGGTTAACAAGAAACAACTTTGTAAGCAATAGCTTTTTCAGATATGATCATTCTTGACCCAGAACCCATTAGAGTTATGACACATTTTTTGCCGTCTCTCCTTTTCAAGACCAAGGATAAAAAGCCATTACTCTGCTGGGATGGCATCGTTTTCATACAGATTAGAGACTTTCATTTCGTGTGATTTTCAATCACTGCTTAAATTAGACTCACCTTTTTAGTGTTGTCAACTCCTATATTTAATAATTCTATTGAAGTTTGACTAGATGAAGTATCAATTTTTATTTATTTGCACATTTTCCCAGTTCTTAAGATTTCAGAGAAAAGCTTGAACATAGGAAGCTACTGCAGTCCAAAAATTCAAGAGCCAGAAAGCATGGGATTTTAACAGCCTCAAGATAACTTTGTAAATTTTGATGGGACATGGATTTTGGTAGCTGATGTTTATAACTATGGCTGTACAGACAATAATTTCCCTAGCATCCATGGAGTTTATCCTCTGTGGTTGAGAGCAGTAAAACTGGACAGACAGGCCATTCATGTGTGCAGCCTGCTCAGACCCCGCAGGAACTTTGGAACTGGAAGCACACTATTCACCTACAGCTACTTAGTCTTCGGGATCAAATTTGCTTCAACAGCTGGAGGGCTGTTTGTAGGAGCCTGATCTTACAAACCACACATGGAGCCAACTTGTATCCTATTTTGTAAACTCCAGTATCCAATGCGGGAAGAATCCCTCCTGGGATCAGCTGGTCCCCTTGAACTACAGCCAGTCCCTGAAATTCCAAACTTTGGGCTTGGAGAGGGCTTACTAGCTGGGCACAGCACTACCCACAGTGCCTGGAAAAAGTTCATCTCGAATGCAGTGTTCAGTCTATGAGTTCTCTTCATTCCTGGAGCCAGCTCAGGTGCAGCTGATGCAAAATGAAGGCATGACCCAAAGCTGGCTGTATGTGGAGCCAGTCTTGTGTCTACAGCAACATTCCCATGTACTGTAGGTTACCCATATCAGACAACATTCCATCCCCATCAATATTCCATCCCCATCACTCTGTATAACCACAAGATTTTGATTGTCTACAAAGTCTTTCACAAGCATTATAGCTGTCCAACTTAATTAGGTATATGCAATCTAAGCAACTGATTTGGGGTTAGGTGCAAAAACCAGAAAGCGAACTTTTCCGATTTTCTTTTCTTATATAATTCAGTGTCTCAGCTTGTGAGGCTGTTCCCCTTACATCATCAGAAGTGTGACAACTGGCTGGACACACTATACCAAAACTTGGACAGAATGCTGTACACAGCACATGTGACAGTGACACTGGGTCTGGTGTTTCCCCGTATTGTTCCAGGACTCTACTTTTGTTTCTTTCACTGCAGCACAAGTTTCTTTCCTTCACCGGGTCACATTCCTCCAAAACATGTGAAAATTCCCCATTATATGAAACTGTTCAGAGGAAGACAAAAAAAAAAAAAAGAAAAAACCCAAAAATGCAATTCATGCTCAAAACACAGGTTCATAGTTTTGAGTTCTTATCTGCAGACCTCAGCACCCTTTCAAGTACCCACTGACTCCTTCCACTGGAGGAGACATGAACTTCCTTGTGGACAGATGTCCTCTTAATTTGCAAGATCCTAAATTGTCAAGAAAAACAAGTAACAGCAGCAGAAGGGTCTATGTGAGCAGGTATTGGAGGGGAAAGAACTGAAAAAGGATCAACACTCAGAGAACCTCATCACTGACGGAGGCAGCCCTTACTGCACCATGCACTGGCCAGTAAGACAGAAAAGAGGGACCACAGGAACCCTGCCCTGAGACATTTTCTAGTAATTTCATGTAATTTGGGTTCCTACAACTACAGTGAATAACAACCCTTTTTTACACTTCTCATAAATCTCGTGGAAGTGAAAGAAAGTCATCACAGGAATAACACGGATATTGTTTTTTGTTTGCAAAGTTTAGTTTGTGAGCTTTGTCTTCTGAGTCTTATCTACCTTGCTTTTCTTTTTTAAAATACTTTTTTTAAAAATAAATTTTTATTTATTTTTAATTTAAATAAAAAGCTACTTTTTATTGAGCTATGGAGTAGTCTTGGAAAAAAGCACACACAGCATCCATCCAACACCAGAAAATGGACCCTATCAGCTATTGGCAGTGAAGTAAGAGAACAGAAAACAGCTACCCACGGCCATTTTAAGTTAAGTAGTAAAGTAAACCCAGGAAATGGTTCATTTGTTTCTTCTTTATAAATGTTTTGTTACTGTTTTGCAAGTTCATGTTGGTAATTTTCACTCACTAAGAGCTAGCCGTAAGGCTTGTTTGCTAAACCACACAAATCACAACATATATGTGCATCAAAAGGAAACCATAAAGAAAAACTAGATGGAAGCAAGAAAAAATGTGAGAGGATGAGTAATGGGAAGCTCTAAAACTACATGTTAATATTCTCATTAGACAAAAAATCCCACTTGCGTGATGATGACAGGTTATTGTACTGTAAAAATTACATCCCCTCACTTGGATATTATTCCAACACACCATGCTGAGCACTACCATCAATGGTTTTGGTTTTAGTACAATGACTGTTAATTATCTCAGATTAATTTACCCCTAAATCTAAACAAAAACCCACAAAATATCTCTTGCATATGCAACGAAATTGCTCTATAACCAAAATAAAAATATGTTGGTTTTTTGTTTTAAGCAGACATTGGAAAATACTAAAAAATAATTGCTCTCCACATGTTTATGTGAATACAGCACCAGTTTTTGTTCAATGTAACCTGATCATAAAAGTGCTGTATCAGCCTCTGAATCCACAAGCCATATTTTATTTTCTGATCTGTCTCCTGTGCCTCCACAGTGACTTAAACATTAAAATAACTTTACAGAGGAGTAGTCACGCTTTTTTAGGTGAAGCTACAGACAGCACAGCTTATATCAATGGGAATGATGCATTTAAAATCATGGTTGTGAGAAAAACGTACAGAAGGTTGGGGTCATAAGCAGTTAGCTTCCTCAGTATGTGTAAACAGCTCATGGATACTAAAATAATTACGTATTTTAGATAGCCTAAGCCCAATGTCAGTATGTAAACAAGAATATCAGTCAGCTGCCACTAAGCCAGTACAGTGCTAGTGGCAAATGTGTTCCATTCAGCATTTCCAAAAAAAAAGACTGACAAGTCACATTGTGGGCTTCAAAGCTTCAGCTAGAAATGCTTGCAGTTAATCTGGGTATAAAGTTTAACATGAAAAATATTGGTGCTTTCAAAAACATTAAACAAACCTATAAAGACAAAATCTCACTTATATTTTGTCCTTCTTTTTCCTACTCCTCCCCCCACTTCTCCTTCACATTTCCTGTTTCCTCTCTCTACAACAGCCAAAATGTGAAATGGTAGCAATTTATTCCCAGGTTATGTAGGGGTTTTGAAATGTCCTCTCCCTTCCCGACCATATGGGCAGAACTAAGCTACTGTATTTTTGGTACGAGCCAACTAATAGGTTCTGAAATTGCAAACAGCTCCTTGTGAAGCTGTACTGAAGCAAGCAACCAGGCCCTAAGACTTTCAGGTGTCTGGGACAGGGACTGTGTCCCCAGCTGCAATCACTGCTGACAGCAGGACAGGAAAGGAGGCAGCTATGCCACTGCTGCCTCATGTAATTGGGAATGTATGTATCATAAAAAAAAATATTGAAGTAAGGACAGAGGAGACCTGCAGAAATACCCTCTGTTAATGTATTCTCACAGCCACACAGAAGGCTGCCATTCCATGACCCTTGCTGCCTTTCTGCCACAAATGGCTCACCTCATGCCTCTCATCTCTCTTCCATTCCACGCCTCCCCTTTCTCTAAAAAAGATCTCATTAATTCCCTGTGAAAGAAAACCTGCACAATACAAAGTGGTCTTCCCCACTTCTTATCCTTGTCTTTTCTTGACCTTTCCTACAAACCCCTCTATCACCCTCCTCACACACACTCAGGTGTCATCTACTCTCAAACTACTCCACAGGCTTAGTGACAGCACCCTACATAGACATCTCTGTCACAGTAATTCTCAGCCTTTCTCATCCTTCTCCACAAACACCTCCTTCATTAAAAGTGTTCTTAGACATTCTCATTTAAAATAGGGACCTTGACGCCACTAATTACCGCTAATTACCACCTCCCTTTCCTGTCCCAAGTCAGTTAACTACACTGTTCCAACAGCTGGAAAATACTCAGGATGAAACCAGACAAAGGAATGACAAACAATCCACATTCCACCCTAGTACTCCACAAAAACACTCTCAACAAACTCTCCAGTGATGTCTCCCCAGCCAGTGCTCAGAAACACCCTTCTGTCTTCCTTCATGCACCTTTCACAAAAATTGCTAAATTCTTGACCTTCCTTGGCTTTGTAGCTGCAAATCCCACTGTGTCCTCATTTCTAAAGGCTATTTCTTTATGTTCCTCTGAGGGTCTTTTTCACTCTGCAACATTTTTTTGTTGCTTTGCTTATTTTCATCCATTCACTCCAGCAATACTGCTGCAAAGATCCTCCTTCTAACCGGTACCATTGACCATGCAACTCCTTTTATTTAGTTCTCCTCTCTGTTGCAACCTCACCCTCAAGGCCTTGTTTCTAAGTATTGTTATTACATATACTGATTTTTAAGAGGTGTCCTGCCTCTGACTGGACTCTCAAGCCTTCATCTCAGCTTTCAAGCAAGTGTTTGAATATGCTTAGAGGGGCCCATTGTAAATAGCCACAAAACTAATGAAAGGCTTCAACACTTTCCTTCTGAATGATGCATACTGCATACCAAAAACAGACAACTCCTAGCTCATCTTGGACAGCAGTATTTTAACAACGTTGTGTGAAAAGTTTGCAATAAATATAACCATTTGTAAGATGAAGTTCAGCCTCTGTATTTGTATTGGAAACAAAAGTCTTAATCAGAAAGAAGTCCAAAGGGAGTCCACCAAAATCTACACATGCCCGGGAATGTGCATTTAGCCTGTAAAGATCTATACCATCTTCAGTTTCCAGCTGTATTTACACACAGCAGTTGTGTGTTACCACTACTCTAAAAGCTTATCTCAGCATTTAGTATTTAAAGTAGCATGCAGTGCTACAGTGATACACACCATAACTCCAGTAACCTGATCTCACAGTGTAAATCATACACTTAGTATCACTATAGCTAACTAAATAGATACTTAAAAAAAACCAAAATGGAAATCATCAAGTACAACCCTGGATGAAGGAAATTTTCTCTTTGTCAGCTAAAGTCAATTTATATCAGCTTTTAAAAACCCTCACATGCTACTGAGTCGTCTTAGCATCTTCTTGGAGTTCCTCAGTGTGAAAAAGATGGTATCAGCAGCGTTATGTTCCAGTATTGCAAGCTAATGCCTTCAAAACATCTGTGAGTACCATCTAACCAGAAACACAGAATGGGATGGATGGCAGGAAAGAAGGGGTTAACCTTCAAGATTAGAGCATTCTGCTTCTATTTTCCACTTGTACTTCCTCAAAGCAAAACTGTAGCCTAAACACCATTCCACCTTCCCCCATTTTTACCCAAAATTAGCCAGGACAAAAACTTAATGAATCTTAAGCACGCACTCATGCGCTTAAAGTTAACAGGATAGAGGGATGCTGAAGTGTTGTAAATGACTTAAGTCAGGCTTTGCTTTCCTGCTTTTTTTGAACTGAGGCCTGTGTCATTACACTCTGACTTAGCAGGCCTCTTATTAAAAATATGTTAGGTCACCTGAGTTGGTGTTAGGCATTGCATAGTCTTAAAATCAAAAAGAGATGGAATCTAAGCACTACTGATGCCAACAGACTCTGAGGAAACAGCGCAGGAGTTTATGGCTGGGAAGAAACTCTGAACTCAGTTTGGTTCATCTTGCAAGGTCTGTTCTTTCCAAAGAAGGCAGAAGACAGAGCCTGCAATATGCTAATGGGAAACAACCTGTTGGAGAGATCAGAGATAGCACGCTGCAGGATGCTGTCAATCCCTCCCAGGCAAAAATAGGACTAAATAGGTTAGAAGAGAGTTTACAAAAACTGGCATAAAAAGAGGCATGCAGGCTTTAAAAAAACTCCAAAGAACAGGAAACCAAAATCTAGACACGTTACATAATTTGTGGCATAATAAGAAGCTTTTTAAAAAGATGAAGCTCTTTCTCAAGCAGGTAGCAATGCCACCTCCCAGAGGAAAAGGTGATCAGGTACCAAACCACAGTGGAACTACCAGGGCAACACAGCTGGAAAGCACAGATGCTCCAGGCTGAAGGTCCCGTTTATAAGCAATATCACTGGGACAGCTGGAAGACTCAAACACAGCCAGAATTCTTATTTTAAAAAGCAGAGTCATAAGTAACAAGAATTTAAAATTCAGTTTGACCTGAGACATAGTCTCTTTCCTCTAGAACTGAAAAGAAAGGGTTGTAGATTAAGATTACAGTGTGAGAGTAAGCTATCTTGCTCCTCATCTAAATGGCTTAATTTAACTTAAATGCTGTAAAACTCTCAATTAGCAGGTCTGGTGCCTGGTCCCTTAAGAGCTCTTGACTTCTGTAAGAGGTAAATGCAACTTTAAAGGCTGGACACTGAAAATGCATTTTTTCAAGAAAACTTTAAATTTAACCAAGTTTTAGTTTGAGAAAGAGTTAAAATAATTGTCTAATAATAAAAAAACCCTCACCTTGATAGGCAAAGCTATAGCACAAAAAGAAAACAACTCCAGACCAAACCAGTTGTGCATGTAAATTTGATACTTGCTAATAAAAAACAACCCCTAGAAGAAGAGAAATTAATCAAAACGTACTGTTGAAGATACCAACGGTAATTTTACTTGCAACTAAACTANCCCCCCCCCGCCCCTTCCCCAGGGCTTTAAATTTTTTTCCTAAACTTAAAAAAACAGATCTGACAGTGGCAAATGACAGAACATACATGAGCTTGAATGGCCACAGGAGAAAGTTCAGGTAAAAGAAAGCCTTGCACAGAGCTAAAGTACAAAAGTAACACAAAAAGTACTGCAAGGATTAACTACTTGAGGGAAAGACCTCACGGTTCTCTCTGTGATTCACATAGAGCTAAAGTGCAACTCCGCTTGGCAGTGCAGCTGAGTTTGGAGGATTTCCAAAAACAAATGTTCTTTGTGATATGTCATTAAAAAAGTGAGAAAAGCAGTAGAGCTCCTTATGGTAGAGAAGATTTGGGTTTTCTACCTATTCCACACCTAAATAAAACCTAAACAAAAAAACCAAACAGAAAAGCACTGTGCTTGGTACAGATATCTCTCTAAAAGTGAATCTGTTTTAAACCAGTAATATCTATCTCCACAGCATATTTGATGCATCTGCAACTAACTCAAACACGAATTCTACCACACTTATGAAATGTCAATAAATTGGGCCAAAACACAGCCTCTTGACACAAACTGTTCTATTGATTTTGAGCTGCCAGCAAAAGATGCTTAAATGCAAGTATTTACAATATGTTTCTTATTACCAGTTACCAATTCCATTATCCAAATCTACTGGCTATGACCAATAATTTACCAAAAAAAAAAAAAAAAGGGTAAGCCTAGAGAACAGTTTCACTGAGGTAGAAAAAATTTGTTACAACAACTCTATTCTCATTTCAAAGCCAGTGTTTGGAGTTCAGGACCTTGGCTTCTATTCATCAAAGCACTTAAGTATTTGTTTAATTCCAGTAGTTTCTGTAAGACTTGAATCTGTTTTTAGATATTTTACTGAATAGGAGTACAATTATTCACTGAAGCAATATGGCATATTACTCAAGGGAATGGTTACATCCCGTAGGTCTCCTGGGTAAAGCACATGCACACAGACAGAAGAAAAATCAATTTCAAAAGACACTAAAAATAGATGGCTTTTCTCAGAGAGATGCATACCTTTTCCTCACATTCAAGCTTCTGTTTGGGTTTATGGTTCATTGATGTTAACAAGGCTATTAATATAGAGCAATATTTTATTGCTATATTCTATTTATAAATGTCTGTTTTAGAGTCAACCTTTCTCATAGCATCTTCCAGTCTCCATTTGACATCTCAGTTCCTAGGCTTTGCAATTGATAAAAATTACTAGGATTTCCTTGGCTGTGCAGATGGTTTCAAAAACCAAAGCACCAGCTGTGCTGCAAGTGAACCACAACATGTTTTCACTTCCTTTGCAATTTCTGAAAAGTCTTGACATCTCATTACAAAATTCAGTAAAGTAGGTCTTTCCCTCAAAACTATGCCAGCATAAATAGGGAAAATAACCAGAAATGCAGTTTCAACTGGAACACAAAAGTAGTTACTCTGCTACTGTATATCCATCCAGCTCTTAGTTTACTTTCTCCTCTTTTATTTCACAAACTAAGACTTTTATAGTATAAATAAATTAGGTCCTTGTGGAACTATTCCCAGCAGATGATCACGTGCTTAACTACAATGGAAGGTATCAACATTCACATGGTATTTGCCTAGACCTCCCCGGTGCAAGCATAAATTAGAAATAATAAAAAAAATAAAAATTCAAAGATATTTCACACCAGTCCTGAGTGTTTCTGCTGATTGTTGGAGGTTTTTGAAATGCATATTCCTAGCTTATGTGTAAACTTGGACATTTCACAGAGCTAGAGAATGAAGCAACTCATACAAAACTCCATAAATGTTCTCTGGTATCTGACTGTGAAGAGAGGAAAAGTGAGAACTACTGCATAAGTTTAGAGCATGGCAAAAAGTAAAGTTCCAAAGAAATTTTCTTTTAGTACTTTTATTTAAAGTAGTACTTGTATTTAAAGGCCCATTATGGATTGTTTTACATAATTCCACTTACCCAGCTTACAAAAGAAACACAACTCTTTCTCAAAAACCCCTTAAACGCCACTATTATTTCCAAAAATTGATTCAAAGCTTTTATAAGCGTAGTAAAGCGTGCATCAAATACTAAAGTAACAGCCCAACCTGCACTGGGAGTTCCCGAGAGTGCAAACATGACGTAGGAATTATCAAAGAGAGAGAAACGTTTTATGACATGTGGCAAACCCTTCTACAGCCTTAAGACGCTGAAGCCCTTGGGCGGCAATCTGTCCTAATTTGTGATCCCCCAAAAGCACCACGTCTCCTCCCTCAGCCTGCCCCGCTCCGGGGGCTGCTGCCATTGTCTCGGCGGACAGAACTCTGCCCCCGCCGCGGATGCCCCGGGGCCTTGCGGGATGTCCCGCTGTATCCCGCGCCTGGAAGGGCCGCGGCCGCCGGGGAGCCCTCCCGGACCCCGCTCCGACAGCCCTGCCCCAGCCCTGCCACCGCTCGGAACCGCCATGACTGTGCAGGATTCTCGGCTTCGGGGCAATTCTCCCTCCGGCGGGAGCATCGCCAGCCGGCAGCGGCCCCGCGGCGGGCGGTCACCCGGTGCTGGCGGCCCCGGGGAGCGGCCCGGCTGCACTCCGGAGCCCG
>VXAD01010758.1:569630-588460 GCA_013399195.1 Dicrurus megarhynchus | reverse complement strand
GGGGAAGGGGAGGGGAAGGCGGTGGCCGAGGGGGTGGGGGCAGCGGCCAGGGCCGGGGGAGCCCGGGTGGGGACGACGAGCCTTCGTCGAAGGGGCCCAGAAGCCCCGGGGCGGCAGCCGGTGTCTTCCCGCGGGGCCACCCGGGGGGTTGCGGGGAGTGGCGAAGCGCCGATCCCGCCCCGGAGCATCGCAGCCGGGGCGGTGACAGACCGGAGCGGCGGCCTCACCGCATCGGTCGCCCCTGCCCGAATGTGCGGGAAAGGCCCGCGCCACCGCCTCTGCTCCCCGCGGGGGCGGCGGTGACGGCCGGACCCGGTGATCCCGCGCTTCCCCTGCTGTCTCTCAGGCTTTCTAAAGCCTTGCTGACACCTTTCTTGCTTTGCCACGGCCACCTGAAGCTCCCCCTCGGCCCGCCAGGCTGCCCCCTTCGCCGGGGTACCGTCCGCGGGGCCAGCGCGGCCCCTGCTTATTGATGGAGCGCCGGGCAGGTCTGGGATTTTCTGGGAGTCCTCTGGTGCCTAGAATTTCCCCTTACCGCATTGACTCTCGCATGCAGTCATCTGAGTTCTCTTCATCACGGAAAACTCGAGCCCTCATGATAACAGACAATCTTGAAAACTTAAAAAGTCCAAAATTCATGCACCGGTTAAAGGTTCTCTGACTTCTTTACTGCGTTTTTTCTTCTCTCCAAAATGTGCCTTATACAATATCTCAATGACTTCCAGAATCATTGCAGCACTACTGCAATGTTACCAGTGTATTTCTTTATGTATTATTTCCTTCCAAGGCTTCTTACGCTTCTTAAGTACCTGTAAGTAACTTGTATATAGCCTGTTTGCACAGATTCAGTGTATTGGGATTGGCTTACAACTGCCTTTGAATCACTGTGGAATATGAATCCTTGCTTTGATTCAGAACCCTCATATAAATCCACTACATTCTTATACCGTGGATTGCAGTTCACTTCGACAAATAGCTGCTCAGTTTGTGCTAGGACATAATGTGAGTGTAGAGAACATGTATACTTGAATAGTTGTGAGCATGATGAGACAGAAGACAAGTGTTATGGATGCTCCAAACACTGGATGGTTCAGGTTCCAGCTCTGAAACCTCAGCCCATGTTGCATGACAGGACTTCCATACTAGGACTGTTCAAGTGAACAGCACCAGCAACTTGGCATTTTCTGGGTGCATTTCAAATAAAAAATACATAAATGGTACTACTGCAGCCCTCCACTCAAAGAGTACTAAGTGCTCCCAGAGCAATAGTCTAGTTCTCACTTCTACCCTGCTCTAGTGCAGCAGAACTCTCCAGTTCTCTCTGAACTGCTCCTTGGTCCCACTTAAATTTCTATGCTAAGGGCATAGTGCTTGAAGGAAGTGAAAAGTGTGAAAAATCCAACAATGCATTTATTTGTCTTATTTTTCGCAGCACCACCGTATGGAGTTTTAAAAACTGAGTAACAGTGCAGTGACACTACACCAAGCCAAGAAGAAATATTTCTGTCACTGCCATCCCCTGTCTTACTTGCCCCTAAGGTAAGTGGCCCCACATGTTTTCCATTGCTAAAATGGAACAAATACTCCTACTGCTAACTTTTATTGTACTTGGTCTCTAGAGGTGTTTTGGTGTATTAGATTATTTCTTTCTAACTGCAGCTACAATTTTTGGAAGTTGAGTCTGTCCATATCTACCCAAGCTTTTCATCGTGCAATTTCCACAGGAGTTAATTTTAATATTATTGGTTAATATTGGTTAATATTTACAGTTGGTCTCAATTTTCTGTCTTCTGTGAGTTTCTGTCAATTATTTGTATTGCAGTCATGACTCTGAGATTGTGCTTGATATCCTGGTTTTATTGGATATTACATATATGGTCTTCTGCTGTGTGTAATGAGGGAGGTAATGGAAAACACCAAAATTGAAGGACGGCGTATTGGAGTTGTCTCAGGTAGGTTACAGGCCTCCAGAAGCCCCCCCGTAAAGCAAGCCCTGACAGCTGCCTCTCCCATGGCAGAATCAGCCCATCCATCTTTGCCAGCTCTCTGAAGGAAGAGGAAGAAGCAGAGATGAGAGAGCTCCCTTGTCAGCTAGATTCTTCTCTTTTAGTTGCAGTTTTACAGGAGGTGTGAAGGCATAAAGAAAAGATAAAGTCACAGCTTCTGCTGTACATACATTGCCTTCTTAGGAAATTTCAGTGCCTCTCCATGAAATACTGAAATACATAAAACAGCCTGAAGCTGTTTTGGGACTCCCATGGACAGGGAGAGTCCATGAAACTGATGTGGGCACTGCACATCCCCGCCCCACCTTGCCCTGACAGCATCTTGTGTGACAGCTCCTCACCAAGTCAAGTGCTGATGGCTGGAGGCACTTGGCATATGACACCAGGACTGGGAAGGAGGCCCATGTGCTGCAGCGGGGCAGGCTGAGACACTCAGGCAGTCTGTGGGGTAGGATCAGCTGTGTGAGCCTCGTGGCTGGTGAGGGAGCCCTGGATTCAGGCACGAGGAGGCTGTGCCCCTGGGCAGGGTGGGATGCACAGTCTCTCAGACCCACAGCAAATCCAGCAGGTACCAAAGGAAGAAAACTTGCTGGCAGGGCACTAACTTTCTATTGTGGCTCTTCTCGCACTGCATAGTCAAACCCTACATTACTCTCATTAGAATAAACTTCAGTGAAAACAAAGGAATTTATTATTTTAGCCAGTTGTGAGTTACTAATTTCCAGTTATTCCTCAATCCTATTTTTTTGAGTTGGACTTGATGATTCTGATGGGTCCCTTCCAACTCAGTATATTCTATGATTTTACCTCCTTTTTTTTGTTTGATATATTACAGAAAGCTTGCACATCCTTGCTACCGTCCTCCAGGCTCCTTTCAATTCTCATTTATTCTCTCTCTAGTTCTTTTTTTATATTCAGTTTAGAAATCTCAAATTTAATATATAATGGAGTTCGAAGATTGCAATTTTCATACTAACAATAAACATGAAAACTCGAAGAAAGAAAATGCCACCTTAGTACTGAAAACATATAATTTCCTGGTTGAAAACATAATCGTATTAATGTAAACTCAGCACTGATTTTAAAAAGACTTTGAAAAACATAGGACAGACTGTTTGCAGCTCAGAGTTCAGACTGTTCTTAATACAACTGCTGTAAATATAGGATAGCTCTAACTAAAAATCTGCCAAGTATCACTGAGGTTTTAGGTTGAACCACCTTGGTTCTGTTGCTATATCTGTTATGTACTTAACTTTGTACTTGGAGATGTCCATTAATACGTTTCACCATGTCCATCTTAAGTTAATAACAGTAACATAGTAACGTAGTGAAGGTGCTTTCTGTGCCACTTTCTTTTGAAAATGTTGTAGGGAACATGTAACATCTTCATAAAAGAAAAATTTATATTGGAATGTTACATACATTAGTGTTAATAATAAAACATTGTGGTACTTAACTATGGTGCTGGTTTTATTTGCAGGTTCTTGTGAATTTCTGAAACTACATCCAGAAATATGTAATTATAACATAGGAAAGCTGCCACTTTGTAACGACTGAAAGACAAAGTACAGACAGCAGGAAAGGCCTAATGAAGCCCTCTGTAAATAGCAAGTCAATCATTACCTACTCCTAACACATCGGTTTCCATGAGATTGCTCTGCCAGGGACCATGTATCTTTGTTACTGAATCACAAGACACTTATTGCATTTGCCCATGAAATACTCTCTTATTTCTGGTATTAACACTCGCTGTTGCCAAATACCTATTTGGAAGCCTTCATAGCACCCCGGTTGATACAGATGACCTGCTCCAGCCTGAGACTATTTTGTCCTGTTAGATCTTAGATATTTAAACTGGAAAAGTGTTTTTTTAAATCTTATGAGAACATGAAGGGTCTTGCATTGGGAAAATTTAAAATTTAGTTACTCATTTTGAACATCAAGTTTGACCGTGAGAAGTCCAAGGCATTTCATACCTATGATGAGGTATGAAATCAAATGAGAAATACTGCCATTGATTGAGGACTTTTAAAATCCAGCTTATATCCTAGTAATTACATGGCAAGAATAGGTTTTTATTCTTTCTGAGAAGAGAGATTCTAATATGGATTGAGTTCAGAGCTCAGGCTTCGCTTCCTTCTTTTCCACATTCTTTCTCTGTGGAATTAGGATGGCCACTACATATCTCTGTGCTAGCTTTCTATATTTATCAACGGAGACTAGGATTGTTTCCTTATTTTAAGGATAAATATATAAGACTGATATTACCTCAGATAGTAATAACACTTGTACTAGCTAAGCTTATTGTTTGCAGACATTGATAACAATTTTTCACATATTCCTTTCATACTGCTGTTGATACAAGGTGGGAAATATTTTCTAATATCCTGTTAAAATAATGTAATTCTGACAGTCTCCTTTACCTGAAATTACAAGGAAGTGTATCTTGGCCTCCTATAGTCTACCAGAACAGGGTGGCAGAGTTTTTTCTTCATGCAGGAACAACACATGGCTGTTGCTCTAAGATCGTGTTGCTATTAGATTTTCAATGCGATTGGGACTGCAAGCATGCTGGCAATTGGTGTCAGAAGTCTCCAAAGTAAATTAAATAAAATACAATATCCTGCTCAGTCATGTTAACAAGAGCTTCTCAGTGTATGTACATTCAGAACAAGGCCATCATCAGAAAAATAAATAGAGATTTAACTTTATAATAATTCCTAATTAAGTAAACAAAGGTCCAGATATAAGGAAAGTCTGAGAAGGGCTATTAATGTATAGTGCTGTATTTTGCTTTGTATTTCACTTGCAGTCCTTGTAATTATGTTGCCTGCTGTCTCACAACAACTCCATGATACTTTATTCTTATGTATAATACAGCATCACTCAAACACAGTCTAATATTGACATGTATAATCAGTAGCTGCAGAGAGCCCAGCACTGCTCCCATTCAAGTCAAATCTCATTATGAGAATTGGAGCAAGAACACATTGTTCCAAATGCATAAATTTGGGCTTCTGTCCTGAATATACATCAGCGGTAAATTTCTTCACAATGACTGAAGGTACTCCAAAGATAAAAGCAGATGCAGATGTAAGAGCCCACGTACACCAAGCTCTGTGCTTTTCTGATGCACATTAAGAAATCACACTCAAGGAAGACTGTTTGACTATTGTGTTGTCTCTTTTGGCTCCGAAGAACACCATGGGTTCTTTAAAACGGCTGTGCATTGCAAATCATTAATTCCTCTAATCACAATCCAAAAATAATTATGTATTGTAACAATTATATTAATGAGTTGTCAATCCGGCTAAAACTGTGCTTATTCTGCACACAAAGCCAATATGAAGAAAAGTTGTTACTTCCAGGACTTCTAATTACCGTAGGTTGTAGATGTGTACAAACTTGCACCTACACCCGTAGGGCTGCTCTGCCTGATGCCGGTGAGCTTTGAAACATGGTAAACTCTTTCAGAGTGCTTTAAAAATATGCAAATATTTGCAGTTGAGGGAGAACAATATGAGAGCAATATCTGATTCAGCTTTGACTCTTAATGAACACTTACAGAAAATTGATACCAATGCAAACTTGTAAAAGCAGAACACAAATTTCTAGTAAATTAGCCTGACTTAGTATGAGGTGCATGTATTCACATGCCTTCATTTGCCATCTGCTACTCATCTGCAGAATTTCATACTCCAATCTGGTGCTGTTCATTTCCCATAAAGCAGTTACATTCAACCTCGTCATACTGAAAATACTGCATCCTTCTTCATAGCTGTGTTTTTCAGTCATAATTCGACATATTGTGAGGATACAACTCAGGCAGTTTGAGAAAAATGGTACAAGTTCAGTTGTTCTATTGTATGTAATCCTGTCCAATCTGTCTGCAGGGTTTTTTCCATTAGCATGACTCCAGTGCACAGTGGGATATTCCACAAAGGTGAAAAGTGGAATTTCTACTGTAATAACATTTTATTCCTCACTGGTATTACAATGTCAGCTTCTTGGTTTTGACTTAATAACCTGTCTTTGGACTCTGCTGAACAGACTTTTGGTTCCTCAAAGTGAACCTGTCAATAAGGCTTCAAATAATGGTTGCAATGTGACTATAGTGTGACAAATTATACTGCAGATGTTGAACAGTGTGGACAATAATGGATCTGATGGCGGCATGCCCTCTACTGAGGCTTCACAGGGGCTTGATAAGCCCAGGGAAATGGCTGTTGTGTGGCTTGGCAGGCTGTTATTGGGCAGATTTGGACCCAAAACGTACCTTGCTTGCTAAATATCTGGATCAAACTTTCTGCTATTATTATTATGGCAGGATGATAGGACAATAATGTGATGTTTTTCAAATAATTTCAAACAATCATTTAGATAAAAACTGTGATTCACATTCTGTTCAGGAGCTTCCATCCATAAAAGAAAGCAATTTTTCACAGTTTCATCATAATTCAGGATGTGTTTGATACACATTGGCTCTTTCAGGCTATACAGACCATGCACCTACTGAAATCTAATTAGAGTTCTATTAATGAACCCACATTAATCTCTATGCTGTGAAAGAGCAGCTTATTACTCCTCAGTTTTTCTTGTACTTATGGGAGTTCATATGAACTGAGCTATGTAAGCTTAACCAACCTTCTTATATATGTATTGACATTTTAAATATTAGGTGTTGCCTCAGTTTACCTGTTTTATATTATTGTACCTGAATTACACAGTTAAATCAATGAATAAAAGCAATGGCAATCATAAGGTGCTTTTGAGGAACAATTAATTGAGGGACTTGAACCTAGGGATTTAAGCCCTTTAATATCCCTTTTATAAACTTGAACTTAACAAAGGGAATATTGAATCACTGTAAGATCAGAGGGCCTAGAAAGGAGTGGGGTTATCAGCAGTTGAAAGGAATAAGTGAGACAAATCCTGACTGCAACAAGCATATGACCACACAAAAAGGGAAGGGAATTGTGTTGAAAAGAGTTTTCAAGGGAAGGCTGCCACACTGATGAACAATATCAGACTGGAGGTGACTTCCAGTCATTGAATTACAGGTGTTACATTCACCATCACAAACTTACTGTGTGCCAATTAATAAGTAATTCATTTTCACTGGCCTTATCAGAAAATTTATGTTAGGTTGTAGACTACCAATGTATATTTGTGATTATGCCAATGCTGATCTCTGGCCTTTCTTTGGTGTTTCTCTTTCACCCAGTGTATTTCTAGACATCAAGTGTGTTTGTGGCAGCATTGAGATTAAGTTCTCTGAGCTCCTTTTGTCTCCTGTGGTAAGATAGGCTCACCTCTTGTCTGTATGATTCTGAGGAGAAGGTCAAGCAGAAACTGTAGCAGCTCCTCCTGTGGAGTTGAGTATTTTATGAAAAATACTCTGTGATGGTTCTCTGTGGTCACCAGGGAGTTACAAAGTAATCCTTTTTCGTGCTAGAGTCTGTTGTTTAAAGAGGAATTAATTATTCCCAATTTCCTTGGGGTTTTACTCATCCTGTAGCAAAACACACAGACTGTCCTTTTTGCTGCTTGCTTACTTTTATCTCCTGCTTCAAATGGTAAAATAATAAATAGGTTGAGATTTCTTATCGACTGAGACTCCTCAGACATGAATGGCATAACTGGGCTTTCAAAAGCAAAGGTCATGCCCATTGCCTTATTTGTGTGAACATTTAAGTGACGGGACAGTGACCTGTGGCAAAACCTTTTACATTCCCACAGTGCATTTGGGGGCTTTTCAATATAAATTTTTCATGCATACAAAGTTAATACAAAGTCACACTAAAAGGAACCAATGAAAGAATTCTTTACTGGCAAAGGCAGCACATTTGTTCTAAACACCAGCCTGTTTTACAGCAAAATACCTTGGTAAGCTAATGTTTCTTAACACTACTTATCTTCTTCAGTCTCCATTTTATGTGAGAGTAGACTAAGTATACTTTGAGAAAATTCTTATCACCAGCTAATAAGGCAAATATGTCCTTAATTGCAGCTCACATATGGTGATTTCATGCCATGCTACTGGTGTTCTTGAAATTATTGCAGAGATGGGTGTGAGCCCACCTTTTATAACTACCACAGTAACTAACATGTTTCATCTTACTCCAGTTAGACTTCTGTATCTAGTGGTCTGTCTCTTTTTTGCAGTAGTGTGGAACAGTGGATGAGTTTGTAAGAAGCCTATTTTTCAAATATAATTTTAGGTTTCATCTGTCCCAATATATTCCAGTTTCCTTCTGAAAGACATCAGCCAACTGCATTGTCCAGCAGTTTCAACAATTTTTGCTTAAGGGTAAAGCTTAGTATTTTCTTTAAAACCTTGGAATGTTTGGAAGCATGGCAATTGAAACCAATTCTCTCTCCCTGTCTTTATCCCTCCATTTAATAACATAGAGGTTTAGCAAATATTGTATCAGTTTTAGCTAATTCTTCTAGAAAGCTCTGTAGAATGCCTTTTCCAGTAGGGGCTTTAGAAGCACCAGGTTTTCTGTAACTTTTCTTCTTTTACTGGTTTTCACAACTTTTTCTGCTTTGAAATACAGATGGCGCAAACCTTGAATCAAGTTTCATTTGAAAGTGGTTTTGTTATGTATTGTAAAATTCAAGTCCTTTACAGTTGGACTCCTGAACTTAATGGATGCCCTTACAGAGTGTCCATTTACTCCTTCTGCCTGATCTGTATCCTTTTTGTGTGGTGCTGCTGCACCTACCTGACAGCTTTATCAGGTCTCTCTGCCATGACTCAGCAATTATTAATGTATTTTGAGGCCCAAATCAATGTCTGGAGTTGCCTCAGCTTGTGTATCCTACACTAACATATATTTTGAAAAGAGGATTAACAACATTTCAAGCACCTGTGGTAGGCTGTTTTTTCCTCCAATTTAGATAACAAGCATGTTAGCAGGAGCTCAGTGGAATGGTAGTGTTTTGTCTTTGTACAAGTAGAAGCTGCTGGGTTTTGAACCCAGTGAGATCCCAGTACCTGTGTGTTGTAGCCGCTGAGCCAGCGATTGTGATGGCTGAGGAGCCAAGGAGCAGCAAAATAGCAGGGGCCTGCTGGTGGACCGATTCCGAGGTTTAAGAACATCCCCTGACCTCATGGAGAGAAAGGAAAAGCCTCTCCCGTCACGCTTTGTGGGGCTGTGCAGACTTGGTCTGTCTGAATGCCTTGGTACCCTGCACACCCCCAGACCCTCCCCACTGTCTCCCTTCCCTGGTCCTGCCTTTGTACCACCCCCATGCCGTCAGATCATTGGTTCCTGATGCTCCCTCCGCTCCTGTATAAAAACCCTGGGACTGCTTGGTCCAGCCTCTTTCATCTCTGGTCTCCTTTATGGAAAGAGTGCACCGATAAACCGTCTTCTGTGGAATGCCATGTGGGAGAGCCCTCCTGACTCTGTGCCTCTGGTAACGCTGAGCAATCCGGTTTGAGTGTGGTGTGTGAGTCTGCACCCAAACAGCCACGTGGATGGAAGGAGTAAGCTTGCTGGAGTGCTGTACTGCACCCACCGGAACGATTCCTTTGCCAGGGATGTTTCAGGGAAACGCAGCTACCCTTCACAAATCCACACACAGTGCGTTACCTGTGAATGTTGTTGATATCTCCCCGAAGACACACCATGGTGCTCAGAGTCTGGTTCTGTATCATCTGTGCTGTGTACCATTCAAAAGAGCCCATGTTATTCCTGCTGCAGTTTCTGCCCCTTGCTTTGGTGTGATGAATTGCTAAACTCGTGATGTCCCATCAAACTCTTAATCCAGCTGCATCCTGGAAAAATAAGGTACTTTCTATTTGATTCTGCTATGGCAGCAGAAGAGCTTTGCAATCACTGGTGGTTTTGTAGACAGGTGATCCTGCAAAGTCATTCAATCTCAGCACTATTTTGTGTGCTGACTTACAGAAATTGCTAGCTATAGAGTAGCTCCTTTAGTCTCAGAAAATCAATAAATTACGTCATTAGCTATTAGAACCTCCCACACTCCTTATGCAGGTGGAGCAGCAGATTTTTTGCAAGCATCCAGCCTTTTGAAACTATTTTGCCTCCTAGATAAGTGGTTTTCTTACATTGCAACAGCTGCAATGTGATGACATCTTTTTAGTTTAATTCAGCTGGCTTCTCCTTTTCCCTCATTTCCAGTTGAGGATTCCAGACTCATTTCAAACTGGCAGGACTCTCACTCCACAAATAATAACCATTTGTTAAGATTGGACACCATCAAGTGATTCATACTGCACAGTTTGGCAAGAATTATGATCGTTCTAACAATATTTGATGACAATGGGAGCCTGGACTGGACCTGTGAGATTCCTTCCCAGTGCTGTGATGTTCCTATTACAAATCACACAAGCAAAAGACCAAATGGAAAAGAGAAGGAAAAGCTAAATCATGACATCTAGACACGAAACAGCACAAGAAATTCTCTGTGAAGGCACTGTCCCCTACCTCGATCTCACTGTCCAGTGACTCATTATACCTCAAACTGCACTACAAAACTTAATTACACCAGAGCTCAGACCTTCACAGCTGTGTGAAAACCTGTTCAGAGCAGAAAGCATCTTTTTTTGTTAAAAATGAAAGATGAGAAGGCTGTATTCTCTTCAACAGTACCTATTTTCAGTTATTTCTTTCTATAGCCATGCATGCATAGTTATCAGCAGTTCTGCTTTAAGAGGGAGAACAACTTACCCTATTATTCCTGGACATTCCTTTCCTAAATATTCATGCCCATAGTGTGAACTTTTCCTTCCTTCCTTCCTTCCTTCCTTCCTTCCTTCCTTCNGCCTTTGTACCACCCCCATGCCGTCAGATCATTGGTTCCTGATGCTCCCTCCGCTCCTGTATAAAAACCCTGGGACTGCTTGGTCCAGCCTCTTCCATCTCTAGTCTCCTTTATGGAAAGAGTGCACCGATAAACCGTCTTCTGTGGAATGCCATGTGGGAGAGCCCTCCTGACTCTGTGCCTCTGGTAACGCTGAGCAATCCGGTTTGAGTGTGGTGTGTGAGTCTGCACCCAAACAGCCACGTGGATGGAAGGAGTAAGCTTGCTGGAGTGCTGTACTGCACCCACCGGAACGATTCCTTTGCCAGGGATGTTTCAGGGAAACGCAGCTACCCTTCACAAATCCACACACAGTGCGTTACCTGTGAATGTTGTTGATATCTCCCCGAAGACACACCATGGTGCTCAGAGTCTGGTTCTGTATCATCTGTGCTGTGTACCATTCAAAAGAGCCCATGTTATTCCTGCTGCAGTTTCTGCCCCTTGCTTTGGTGTGATGAATTGCTAAACTCGTGATGTCCCATCAAACTCTTAATCCAGCTGCATCCTGGAAAAATAAGGTACTTTCTATTTGATTCTGCTATGGCAGCAGAAGAGCTTTGCAATCACTGGTGGTTTTGTAGACAGGTGATCCTGCAAAGTCATTCAATCTCAGCACTATTTTGTGTGCTGACTTACAGAAATTGCTAGCTATAGAGTAGCTCCTTTAGTCTCAGAAAATCAATAAATTACGTCATTAGCTATTAGAACCTCCCACACTCCTTATGCAGGTGGAGCAGCAGATTTTTTGCAAGCATCCAGCCTTTTGAAACTATTTTGCCTCCTAGATAAGTGGTTTTCTTACATTGCAACAGCTGCAATGTGATGACATCTTTTTAGTTTAATTCAGCTGGCTTCTCCTTTTCCCTCATTTCCAGTTGAGGATTCCAGACTCATTTCAAACTGGCAGGACTCTCACTCCACAAATAATAACCATTTGTTAAGATTGGACACCATCAAGTGATTCATACTGCACAGTTTGGCAAGAATTATGATCGTTCTAACAATATTTGATGACAATGGGAGCCTGGACTGGACCTGTGAGATTCCTTCCCAGTGCTGTGATGTTCCTATTACAAATCACACAAGCAAAAGACCAAATGGAAAAGAGAAGGAAAAGCTAAATCATGACATCTAGACACGAAACAGCACAAGAAATTCTCTGTGAAGGCACTGTCCCCTACCTCGATCTCACTGTCCAGTGACTCATTATACCTCAAACTGCACTACAAAACTTAATTACACCAGAGCTCAGACCTTCACAGCTGTGTGAAAACCTGTTCAGAGCAGAAAGCATCTTTTTTTGTTAAAAATGAAAGATGAGAAGGCTGTATTCTCTTCAACAGTACCTATTTTCAGTTATTTCTTTCTATAGCCATGCATGCATAGTTATCAGCAGTTCTGCTTTAAGAGGGAGAACAACTTACCCTATTATTCCTGGACATTCATTTCCTAAATATTCATGCCCATAGTGTGAACTTTTCCTTCCTTCCTTCCTTCCTTCCTTCCTTCCTTCCTTCCTTCCTTCCCTGTGCCTTAGACCAAAACAAGCCTTACAGACATTTCCCACAGTCCCACATATGAGAGAACAACTACTGCTGTGTGGATGGTGCATTGTCTCTCATTAGCTTACCTAGAATGCAGAGGTTTGACCTACTCGATTCTACATGATCTCTTTCTTCCCTGATGTCTACTTTTCACCATTCTGCTGATAGATCCAGGCTGTATGGCTGTAAGGATCTGCCTAGCAGGAAACTTCTCCTCTGTAGTGCAAGCTATGGATAGTGTGTATATGTGAATAGCCTGGGAGGTTCATTGTTAAGAGGGTATGAGGAAAAAGATTATTGAGATTGGGCTCAGTGACCTGCCTTCCATTCATGAGTAATCATAACTCAACCTGCACTGATAATAGTTAGGCAATATTTTTTCAACAAACAAAAATAACAACAATAACAAAAGCTGAGCCAAGGTTTGCATTTGCTTTCTGAGGTACAAATTAATAAAAGTGTAGCTTAGACAGAAATATCATCTTCATTAGACCTTTTGGTTAAGGTGATGGCTCTTAGCTTAAGGAATATGACAGGTGATGCTTTAAAGGAAAAGGCCATGGATGAGAATGATTACACCATAAATGTTGTAGCTCTCCTGCTTTATTTAATGAAATAACTGTAATCACAGAGAGGAAAGCAGACAAATGTTTCAGGCAAATGGCAGGCTTCAGCAGTCAAACAATTCTCCTAACTCAATGAACACAATCTTTCCAGCTCTAGGCCTTTGCCACAAAGCTAATAGCTCCGCTGTTCCGGAAAGCAATCACATGCCCCATGCCTCTCCCTGCAGGTGCAGCTTTCCTGGGCAACCCGACCACAAACACTGAAGTTTTGCACTATTGTGAACAGGAGTAAGTTGGAATCCTGCAATCAGGAAATGCTGAAGTCATTATGGTGAATTTTCTGAAGTAATGCAAAGGAACACAGGAAATAGATTTTCATGATTTAAAGCCTTTTCACACAGGCTGCTAAATTCTCAGAAACAGCAACTAGTAACTGAAGACAAACGATGGGTTATTGCTTTCTCCCCCGCCCTATTTTTCCATCAAAGCAGGAAAGGAAATTAAAGATAAATCTGTTTTTATGAAATATAAATCGGGTTTTTTTTATTACAAATAAACCTTGGACAAAAACAGAGTAAGTGAAAGCACTGCTGTTTCTTTTTTGGCAGGTAACTTGGTAAAGTATGGGACAGGTGGCTTCAGGAAGTAAAATACTCTATGCCTCTGAACGTGTTTGGTGATCTGTTAAAATAGCAGCTGTCCTACTCTCAGTCATAATGAGAAGGCAATTATTACAAACTTAGTTATCACTATAGGTAAGCAAACAGGCTTCAGCACAACTTGAATCCTGGCTCTTTTGCTCTTGATTACCAGAAGCCACACACTACTCCAGGCAATTGACACAGCAAGCAGACACATCCAGTATCAGCCAGAAATAGGAAGGGTGTTCACCAACCTCAGCAGTTGCTTAGACCTTCGGAAATGTAAGTCCAGTTCTTGTGCTCACACAGATATCCTACAGGATTTTATATAAACCATTTAATTTGTTGGTTAGAGCGTTGTGCTAATAATGCCAATGTTGTGGGTTCAATCTGAGAGTGAGAGTTGGATTTGATGGTCCTTGTGGGTCTCTTCCAACTCAGCATACTCTGTGGAAGATTCTGTGAAAGGTTTGGTCCGGATACTTAAAACAACTTGTTTTTTTTCTAATGCCTAAAACTTTTATGTGTGCATCCTCTGAAGAAGAATACAATATGAAGAGCTGTGTACCATAGATGCATGGGGATTAAGCACCTAGCAAGTGTTAGAGAAAAAATGACTCCTTTATTCTAATACAAGGAGAAACAGACACTTTTCCATAAAAGACTTCAGTGTTTGGAGAACTCATCTAGGAGTGAGAAGTATGATTTCAATTCTTCAAACTTACTGTCTTGAATCCTAGATTTCTGCCCACTGTCTAAGACTATTCCTGTCCCCAGGTTCCAATGTATAGGGTAGGAGGAAGGGAATTACAAATGTGTCAAGATGGGATGAGAAGGAGAAACTATTCCTCCTCCAGAATGTGTAGTATTTTGTACTGATAGAATTTAAAGATCAAACAAACTGGAGGGCAAGTAAGCTGTTCCTGGTATACCTGGTATACCTGGATTCTAGTTGTTGCTTTTAATCAAGTCTTCAAGGACAATTTTTTTTTTAAAATTTAAAATAATTTTATCTCTTTTTCTTAGTGCATACTCGATTCTTGTTTGTCAAATGGATTTGCTTCAAAAAAAGGAGGTAAAAGCACTGGTGCACCTGCATAATTCAAGGTCCCAGCTCATGGGGGAAGGAAAGAGAAAAGAGAGGAAAGGAGAACTTTGTTTCACATAAGCAGTGAGGCACAGAATCCAGACACTCATTTCATAAGTACCATAACCATCTAGACCATGTATTACAGAGATGTTGCTCGATGGATACACTTGATGAAATTTTTAGATCCTAGTCAGCTTGAGCATGAGCGGTGTGAGTTGCTAGGCCTCAAGAGATCAAAGCAGTTCCACTTATTCACAAAAGTAGAACTGTAGGCAAGGGACCTTCACTATTAAAACCCTGATAACTATGGACACAGGCACTAGGAGTATAAGGCAGAATTTTGAAGTTCATGGTGTCAGACTTCTGCATCTAAATGCTGTCTACAAACTGAGGTAGACCCAAAAGCTGAATCTGACCCTCCATAATTCTTTTCATCCTCTTTTTATACAACAGTAATAATTTTTACATGTTCCAGTGTTTTTTATGATGGTAAAGGCACAAAAAATGCTACGTGGTCAGCTTGCATGGTAATGAGGTTCTATATGAATATGTAAAAGATTGCATATCCAGTTGTCCTAATTTCATCTGGGACGGAGTTCATTTTATTCTCAGTAGCTGGTGCAATGCTGTGTTTGGGATTCAGTATGAGGGTAATGTTGATAACACATTGATGTTTTGGCTGTTGCTGAGTAGTGCTCATAGTAAGTCAAGGATGTTTCATTGTCCCATGCTCTGCTAGGGAGGAACTGCACAGGAAGCTGGGAGGGAGCATGGCCAGGACAGGTGACCCAACCTGGCCAAAGGGATGTTCCACACCTTAGAATGCCATGCTCAGTATATAAACGGGGGGTAGTTGGCCAGGAGGGGCCAGTCACTGGGGGCAGGCTGGGTGAGCAAGTGGTAAGCAGCTGCATTGTTCATAACTCATATATCAGCTCATGCTTAGAGGCATTCTTCTTTATGTCATGTATGTCCTCCTGATGCTGAGCCACTCCATGGCTCCAATACAGTGATGCAGCCTTCAGTTCCTCACAGTTGGGAAAGGTTCATGTTCTTGCTGTCATGGAAGGGAAGAACAAGATAGGCTTCTAGGGAGGGACCAAACAATTAACAGTATAAAATTATGTCAGTTTTTATTGTCTTGGTATATCTTCTTGTCCCTGCTTTGGTTGCTAGTCTGCACTGAGAACTGCAACCACAGCTGTTGTTACCAACCCATGATACAGTCATACCTGCAGTACACCATGTGAGCTCATCTGGAGGGGTGTGTCTGTGCTGCACACTGTGCATGGAGCAAAGGCAGATGAGCCAACACTACAGAAAAGGTGGGGTTAGTTATCAAATGTGGAACCCCATGTTTCTATGGCTTATTTAGAAGCAGCCCAGGTATTCACAGGTAAAACAGAATTGTGCTCAGTAGACACATGAGTACAGGAATGGGTAGTATTTTTCAAGAAAATATACTTGGCAAAAGTTGCTAACAGAAATAATTTTCTACTCAGTCAGAACTGATGCCATTGACACCCTATGCCTTGATGATATTTTAAAATATTGCTGATTACTGCTGTGTTGATAAAAGTAATGCAAATCCATGCACTTTCTGATAGTGAAAAACACAGTCAAACAGAGGCTTCAGGGCCAAACAGTCTACTGCAGCAGGAAATGTTTTCAAAACAAAAAGTGACTGGGTCATACATAAACTTTGCTACAGCAGTTATTCTGGCAGCTGAGTAGTCTGTCAGGAGACACAGGTCAGTTCATTTCCCTTGACCTAGAGTAATTCTTCCTTTTATTAATCGGCTGCTTTGACTTGCTGGGTTTTGTCCCTAGGTTGTGTTTGCTTTTTTTGTTGTTGGGGTAGAGTCTTTTTGTGTGGATGTTTTGGTTTGGTTTGGTTTTTTTAAAGAAAAGAAAGATGTATGGCAGAAAAGACCAAAGGAATCTGTGGACAGAAAGGCCTCTCCATTGGCAGTGTCTGATTTTTCAGTAACCTTGGAATGCATCATATGAAGTGTGCTAGGAGATAAACCCTCATCCAGGCACAGGTCAGTGTTATTGCAACAATCCATCCAGCTTTACACTTACTTTCATACAGGAAATTTTCAAGCAAGCAAAGATCTCACAGGAGGTGAGGGTGCATCAAGGCATGGAATCCAACTTCTATATCAGTTTTAGGGACTTTCCATTTTGAAGCTTAAATCATAGAAATGAGAACAGTTCTGAGGTGACAAGAACATGTCTCTCACTCTGGGTTGCCCAACATAAAACTTTAAACAAAACATAAAAAGTGATTCATGGTGATATGGACTCCCCTGACATGTGCACAGCCAAGAATAATATAATGGTACAGTATGCTATAGTTGCTTAAATAAAATGTTTTGGTACTCCCATGTGACAAGCTTTTGCATAAAGCAGTTGTGTTAAGCTACACATTAGAGTAAGGAAACTTTTTTTTCCCAAGGCTGAGTGTTTTTTGTTTGTTTGTTGGGGTTTTTTTCTCTCCTTTCACTTCCTTTTTCTCTGGCAAAAGCAGCTCATGCTATCGTTGTAATACCTGAACCTACATGACACGTCTGCTGAATCTGCAAGAGAATGCAATAAGTACGGAAGACCCCACTGCAGGGGGGGAAGGACAGTGCGGTGGCTCAGGGGATAGCTTAAGGGTGATGCATGACCCTTCCATAATTGATATCCATAACCGCTACTGTAACCACTACCAGAACCTTGACCCATAATGACTAACTGCAATCACTACCCAAACCACTACCCCAGTCCTACTGCTAACAACGACGCAAAACACTACCTGTAACCAACAGACATAATTATTACCTGAACCATTTCTGTAAACAATACCCAAAAACAAACCCTAACCCAAGCAATAGACCTAAAAAAGGCAAACCCTATAAGTTTACCAGGTCAGAAAGATGTGGGAGCAGAAACGTTGGGGCCCAGCCAGGATGGCCTTGGCATGCCTGTTCAAACACTAGTGATCCTGGAGCTGTAGCCTCTTTGACTCACTAAAACCTAACCATAACACACAACATTAAACCTAAGCCTAAGCCTAAAGTACGCATCCGCATTGGAGTTCGAGTTTAAAAAGAAGTATGAGCAGCAATGTTGGGGCCTGTCTGGGATGGTCTTGGCATACCATTCCAGCTCTAGTGTTCTGGAGCTCCAGCCTCTTTGACTCACTGAACCCTAACCCTAACCCTAACATTAACCCTAACCCGAGCCCTAACCCTAACCTTAACCCTAACCCTAACCCTAAAACCTAACTCTAACCCTATCCTAGCCCTATGCCAAACCCTTACACTAACCCAAACCCTAACCCTAACCCAAACCTTAGCCCTATCCCTATCCGTATCCCTATCCCTATCCCTAACCCTAACGAAACTCTAACCCTAAACCTAACCCTAACCCTAACTGAAACCTTAACCCTAAGCCATCCCAAAACCTAACCCCATACTTAACGCTAACAAAACCCTAAACCTAACCCCAATACTAAACCTAACCATAAAGGCAAACCTAAAAAAACTCCTAACCCTAAGCATAAGTCTAAGACTAACCCAAACCCAAAAAGAACCCTAACCATAACCTTAGTCCAAACCCGAACCCTAAACTAACCATAACGCTAAGCCTAAACCTAAACCTAATACTAACCCTAATACTTAAACTAACCCAAACGCTAAACCTAACCCAACCAAACCCTAACCATAACGCTAACCCTAAGCCAAACCCAAATTCTAACCCTAGCCCTAACCCTAACCCTAAAAAACCCCTACCCCTAACTAAACCCTACCCCCAATCCCAAACCTAATACCAATTCTAATCCAAATCCCAGTTCTAATCCCAATCCAAATCCCAGTCCTAATGCTAATGCTAATCCTAATCCAAATCCTAATCCAAATCCCAATCCCAATTCTAATCCTAATCCGAATCCAATCTGAATCCCAATACTACTCCTAACCCTAACACTAACCCAAACCCTAACCCTAATCCTAACCTTAACCCTAATCCTAACCCTAAGCCTAAACAAACCCTAACCCTCACCCTAAACCAGATCCTTAACCTAACCCCAACCCTAACCCTAAACCCAACCCTAAACCTAACCCTACCCAAACCTACCCCTACCCCAACCCCTA
>VXAD01010758.1:548498-569588 GCA_013399195.1 Dicrurus megarhynchus | reverse complement strand
ACCCCTACCCCTACCCCTACCCTTAACCAAACCCTAACCCTAATCCTAATCCTAACCTAGTGCTAGGCCCAGACCTAGCGCTAGCCCTTACCCAAACCTATGGGTTTTCCAGATCTGAAAGATGTTGGAGGAGCAAGGAAACCTGTTTTGTGTTAGGGTTAGGTTTATGCTTAGGTTTAGGACCAAGATTGAGAGAGTCAAAGAGCTCCAGGAACACCAGTGCTGGAAAAGGCATGCCAAGGTGATCCTGGCAAGGCCTCAACCTTGCTGCTCCTACATATTTCTGATCTGGAAATCCCATAGTCTTGGGTTTCGGATGGTGCTAAGGCTGGGTTTAGGGATAGAGTAAGGTTAAGAGTTCAGTTTAGAGTTACGGTTGAGATAGTCAAAGAGCTTACAGTTCCAGGAACACTAGGGCTGGAAATGTCATGGTAAGACTATCCCAGTAGAGCCCCAACATTGCTGCTCCTACATCTTTCTGATCTGGAAAACCCATAGTCTTAGTTTTGGGTTATGGCTAATGCTGGGATTAGGATGAGTGTTAGGTTTAGGGTTGCGTGAGTCAAAGAGCCTACAGTTCCAGGAACACTGGGTCTCGAAAAGCAGTCTCTGAAGTTTGCATAGGCAATATGAATAGTAATTCAGACATACAGTAAAAGATTTGAGAAGAAAAAATTCCCTTGCAGCACTTAACTTGAGGCATATTTACTTTAACCTGGCAGGTTCCTGTGTAGCAAAAATTCATTCTGAGACCTAACACCTTCTCAGCTGCACTTTGTCATTATTAAAGTTCATCACAACTATGCTGCATGTTGGCCATGGCTTTCTGGTGAAAGCATTGTGAAAATGGTAATCAACGCCCAAGAAGAAACTCTGGGGAACAGATGATGATCATCCTTTCAGCAGCTTGTCTTGTTTTCCCTTTTTCCCATCACTGTCCAGTAAAGATTCATCAGCAGTTGTTTCAAGTCCCCATTGCTGGAGACCAGTGAAACCCTGGACATAGGATGCAGCCTGTTGCTCAGCGATGAATTGGTATTTGGGCAAGTTTGACTTTGTTTTCTCTGCTGCTAGGGGTGAAAGGGATATGTAGCACATACAAGAGAATCAGAAAAAGGATAACCCCTCCATGACTATGCTTCACAGTGTTTGGCATTTGAAATCGAGAGAATGTTAAATTCTGTCATATTGATTATGCATACAGAAATACTTCTTACTTAAGCAATGATAATCCTTCGATAATATTAAAGGCCAGTGTTCAACAGGCCTTGTGACACAGGAGCTTATTTTGAATGGCCCACAGGGCAATTTGGGACAGTGCTGGGAAATTCTACAATTTGAAATTTGTCATCTATGGAAGACAAAAGTTTCTAGTTTCTTCTGAATCCAGTGAAATAATTTGAATTTAGAGAAAAACAGGCAGTCCCTATCCTTCAGAGGCAAGGTACTGCCAACTGGTTGACTGGTATCACCTTTCTGTGAGGTAGCATCCCTCTGCTCCCATTGATCTACCAGAGCTGCCCATAACCTCTAAATTGAGAAAGAAAATACAGCTTGGCATATGCTCTAGAAAAAGTTGCTTCTCCAGCTTTAGAGTACAATTGTCTTTGAGGATGATCCATTTATTTGGGCTCAAACACAGTTTTTAATTGAAGCTGTTAAAGCTCCAGACTGAAAGTGCCTTTAAAGTTTGGTATGTCTCCTATGAATCACATCATATCCTGAGATCTCTATTGTCTCAAGTTGCCTTTTTACAGCTCTAGGCTAAAAACTTAAAAGCAAAGCATTTTTAAAAGGCTGAATGAAAGAAAGGAAACACAAAGAGATTTGTCTGGCTCACAGCCAGGCCAAGGTTGCTATCTGGAGAATATTCTGAAAAATAAATCACTAAATATAGAGACTTGCCATGGCATCAGTTATTTTTAACAGAGTGAAGAACTAACTCAGTTTTAAGAAACATGTAAGAGAAAGATGCAGCCTTAAAATTNAAGGAAACCTGTTTTGTGTTAGGGTTAGTTTTATGCTTAGGTTTAGGACCAAGATTGAGAGAGTCAAAGAGCTCCAGGAACACCAGTGCTGGAAAAGGCATGCCAAGGTGATCCTGGCAAGGCCTCAACCTTGCTGCTCCTACATATTTCTGATCTGGAAATCCCATAGTCTTGGGTTTCGGATGGTGCTAAGGCTGGGTTTAGGGATAGAGTAAGGTTAAGAGTTCAGTTTAGAGTTACGGTTGAGATAGTCAAAGAGCTTACAGTTCCAGGAACACTAGGGCTGGAAATGTCATGGTAAGACTATCCCAGTAGAGCCCCAACATTGCTGCTCCTACATCTTTCTGATCTGGAAAATCCATAGGATAGGGTTAGGGCTAGGGCTAGGGCTAGGGCTAGGGCTAGGGCTAGGGCTAGGGCTAGGCTTAGGGTTAGGCTTAGAGTTAGGCTTAGGGTTGCGTAATTCAAAGAGCCTACAGCTCCAGGAACACTAGGGCTGGAAATGATATGGCAAGGCCATCCCGGCAGGGCCCCAGACTTCCTGCTCCTACATCTTTCTGATCTGGAAAACCCATAGTCTTAGTTTTGGGTTATGGCTAATGCTGGGATTAGGATGAGTGTTAGGTTTAGGGTTGCGTGAGTCAAAGAGCCTACAGTTCCAGGAACACTGGGTCTCGAAAAGCAGTCTCTGAAGTTTGCATAGGCAATATGAATAGTAATTCAGACATACAGTAAAAGATTTGAGAAGAAAAAATTCCCTTGCAGCACTTAACTTGAGGCATATTTACTTTAACCTGGCAGGTTCCTGTGTAGCAAAAATTCATTCTGAGACCTAACACCTTCTCAGCTGCACTTTGTCATTATTAAAGTTCATCACAACTATGCTGCATGTTGGCCATGGCTTTCTGGTGAAAGCATTGTGAAAATGGTAATCAACGCCCAAGAAGAAACTCTGGGGAACAGATGATGATCATCCTTTCAGCAGCTTGTCTTGTTTTCCCTTTTTCCCATCACTGTCCAGTAAAGATTCATCAGCAGTTGTTACAAGTCCCCATTGCTGGAGACCAGTGAAACCCTGGACATAGGATGCAGCCTGTTGCTCAGCGATGAATTGGTATTTGGGCAAGTTTGACTTTGTTTTCTCTGCTGCTAGGGGTGAAAGGGATATGTAGCACATACAAGAGAATCAGAAAAAGGATAACCCCTCCATGACTATGCTTCACAGTGTTTGGCATTTGAAATCGAGAGAATGTTAAATTCTGTCATATTGATTATGCATACAGAAATACTTCTTACTTAAGCAATGATAATCCTTCGATAATATTAAAGGCCAGTGTTCAACAGGCCTTGTGACACAGGAGCTTATTTTGAATGGCCCACAGGGCAATTTGGGACAGTGCTGGGAAATTCTACAATTTGAAATTTGTCATCTATGGAAGACAAAAGTTTCTAGTTTCTTCTGAATCCAGTGAAATAATTTGAATTTAGAGAAAAACAGGCAGTCCCTATCCTTCAGAGGCAAGGTACTGCCAACTGGTTGACTGGTATCACCTTTCTGTGAGGTAGCATCCCTCTGCTCCCATTGATCTACCAGAGCTGCCCATAACCTCTAAATTGAGAAAGAAAATACAGCTTGGCATATGCTCTAGAAAAAGTTGCTTCTCCAGCTTTAGAGTACAATTGTCTTTGCGGATGATCCATTTATTTGGGCTCAAACACAGTTTTTAATTGAAGCTGTTAAAGCTCCAGACTGAAAGTGCCTTTAAAGTTTGGTATGTCTCCTATGAATCACATCATATCCTGAGATCTCTATTGTCTCAAGTTGCCTTTTTACAGCTCTAGGCTAAAAACTTAAAAGCAAAGCATTTTTAAAAGGCTGAATGAAAGAAAGGAAACACAAAGAGATTTGTCTGGCTCACAGCCAGGCCAAGGTTGCTATCTGGAGAATATTCTGAAAAATAAATCACTAAATATAGAGACTTGCCATGGCATCAGTTATTTTTAACAGAGTGAAGAACTAACTCAGTTTTAAGAAACATGTAAGAGAAAGATGCAGCCTTAAAATTAACTTTGGTTTAAGTTTCTTCCTTGAACTATTGGTATTGAACATTGTGATTTGCATTTTATGTATTCCTTGTAGATGTCTGCTGTTTTGTATACTAACTCAAAATACACCATGGTTTTCTATAACAAAAATAGAAAACTTAAATAAACAACTATGTAGCTAAAATGCAATATGAAAAACAAGAGCTAGAATAATTGGAGAAAAAAGCAGTTCTACACATTTTTAAAGGCTTTGCATTTCTATACCTCAAGTGTCAGCTCGCCTGATACTTCCATAACATTTTGAGGGGGGTGATGTTCAAAGACCTACTCATTCAACTTACACCTTGTTAGGTTGTTACACCGGAAGTATTTCTGGACTCTGGCCCTAATTCAGAAGACGTCTATTACTTTCAAGTGCTGTAGTTCTTAATCTTGTACATGCTTTAAACTTTAATGGATCTCAAGTTGTGATAACATTCCTGAAGGTACTTATATGCTTATGTGAACACTCATAAGCACGTGAACTGGCATTCTAGAAATCAGCTTTGCTGTGAGACACAGAATCAAACCTACTGATGTGGGAGGCAAATAGTGATGACAGTAGCAGCACAGAGTTATGCCAGCTCATGGTGAGGGGAATGACAGTCTGTTAATCTGTTCTAGAGCTGTAGCCCACGACTTCCCTTGCTTCATCACACTGTAGCTAATGTAATGTTAAACAGTTATTCCCAACTTCCATTAAATTTAGGGTAGTCACCTTGCTGACTACAAAAAATCCCTGCAGCTACACAGCTGCAATCTGATTGCAAACTGATTTGCTTCTGACAAGTCATACCACACTGTCCAGGATGTTGCCTTTCATCAAAATAGACTTTTCTCCATTAAAACAAAGTAAATAAAAACTGATGAAGAACCAAAATTCATCCTGGGCAAAAGAGCTGTTCTGTAAAAGCAGAGAAATATCTCTGACACAAACAGGGACTCCTGATTGCTGAATCACACGCATGGTTGAGTGTGGCCACCATGTTAGTGGAAGGACTGGGAAGCCACTCCTGTACTCATGACTGGATGCATTTGTTAATGATAATAATGATAATAATAGGAAAGAGGAGGGAGGGGAACAGGGATCTACAGTTTTCTCAATTATTTGGAAATTCATACTACTTACAACTACAGTACTCAAAAACTATGTCCCAATATGTGTGCAGGTGATCTACAGGCTCTGCTGGTGCATCAAGGGCCATATCCTCCTCTCTTTTCCTCACACAAATGGGGAATAGCTCAACTGCAATTCATGTTGCTGAAATGGAGAAGAGTCAGACCTGAGGTTTAGTTTTCTCTTATTTTTAATGAAGCTTTTCTAGCAAGCTATCACTTGCATGCAATGCAAGATGTCCCCTTGCAGAAACCATAAATGCTGTTGGCAGAAATATTCCAATTTAATTAAGTAGCTAAAAGAGACTGCCATTTTTAATGTAGAAGGAGGGGTACTTTCAGGGAGAGATGCAGCAGAAATAGGAGCCTCCAGCAGAAATGAAATAGCTGGGGGAAAAGAAGCCAGTAGCTGTACACAATGCAAATGATGATTAAATGGAACCGCAAAGGAAGAATAAGGAACAGATCAGTGAAGAGGGAGATGAAGACCTAGAAAACAGAGTATGAGTAACAGTGTTAAAGAATGACTTCTTGTGGAAGAGTAATGAAAATGCTAGACTATGTCTCTGAAAATACTTTACTGTGTAAAGAAGTAGTGATCACTGTGGGAAATTATGATTTAGAAACTGGAAGGTGAAAAGTGCTAACTTAAAACACAGCCCACATCCTTAAAAGGTCTGAGAGCTCAAAAAGAAGTTATTTTTAAAGATTAAATTGGAGATGCACGGGATGAAGGAACTGTGTATGAAAAAGAGTTCATGAGAAATGGAAAAAATCAAAAGTTAACATCCAAAGCATATCTTTATGGTTCTGGAAGCAGTTCTTCAGACTGAAAGCACAAGAAATCTCAGAGAAATAGTGAAAGACTTCTGGTGCTATACATTAGATTTCTGCAATTTGCAGTGAATGACCATGTGTGTATAATAAAAATCATCTTGAATGAGAGATGGAAGGTGAAGCTGAAGAAATAAAGAAGGAAAAAATATTGAAAGGACAAAAGGAAAAAAACATCTCTTCAAATTAACATAAGAAAGGATGCATGAAAAAGAAGCTGGTCAGAGGGGAGAGAGACGGAAAAGCATTATGGAAAAACCTGACAGTTCAGATATACAGCTGGTAATTAGGCAGTTCCTGGGTGTCTTTGCCCTGCTCCAGGGATGTGGGGAGGTCAACCCCCACTCAGATTAGTCAAGAATCAAAGACTTTTGAAAGCCACATAAAGCAAATTTTTCTTTCTAACGTGGTTTGGGATGCCTCTGAGCTAATCCTGTGTATGCAACTGGCATTTAAGGAAGAGAAATGGAATGAAAAGACTGAAAAGGAGGAAGAGGATTAACAGGGAAAATAGAGTTATTTTTAGCTTTTTTTCCCCCTCCAGTATAGTGTCAAAGCTATGAAATGTAATTAATATTGATCCTCTGTGATTCAGAAACTGCCTGTAGTATCTTTGAGTCTATATGCCACTTTCACAGCTGCTGTTGGTTTTCCAGGGGCACAGAGCTGCACTGAGCACCACAAACGATGCAGAAGAGAAAGGTACCACTGGGCATTACTCTGATGCAGGAGCTAAGTAGAGGCAGTGGTTTTAGCAAGTGCATTTAAATAGGCACCTATCACAGCTCTAAATGGTTAGATGTTGGGGAAGACAGTCATCAATTTGATGCACCAGTTGCTTACACATAAGGCCACATCTGAAGCACTTTTGTAGATGAGATGTATCATAACTACCCCAAGTTTTGACAGTTCATTGTGAAGTCCATTATCTGTGTCACCAGTGTGTGCCCTCATACAAAACCGCCTGAAAAACCTTTATCCTGGAAAGCTGGAGACAAGAAGAGCGGAACCTTCAGGCTGCCAAAGTGCCATTGTTAATATATTTCTGCCAGTCCACTTTCATGACAGACTTGCCACTCTTCTTTCCAGCCATGGTAGGACACCGTGTGTCACTGTCTCCCAGCCCATCTGTCCTATCAAATTGTCTTTTCTCCCCTTGGCTGTTTCGTGTTTCACTTGCATATTCAGGTTTTAATCCCTCCATCTGATTAGTTAGGAGAAAAAACAGTCTTAACCTGATAACAAGATAATGTATCACTGCTAAAATAGGATGATTACATTATTGAAAATTTTAAATTTATTTACTTATGTGGTTTACAGCAGAATGCAATAGGGTTTTTTTTGTGAGAGACTAATAAGTTGTCCTAAAAACATATTGGATTTAAGAGTACTTTATGAAATACTGATATTATCCATTAAGAAGAGATATCTCTCAGTTCATTTCAGCAGCATGTTTTTATGCTGGTGTTCCTAAGGGACTTAGCATATCTTTGGATTGTCTTGTTCTTGGCTCAATTTGCCCCGACTGGGAAATTTTGTAGATTCAGAAAAATAAAACCCAGGCATATGTTCCCTTATTATAAAATGTAGCTGCCCTGCAAAGAAATTTCCATGTAATTATTTTCACAATAACCTGGCTGAAATAACTTGTAAATTTCAAGGCTTAAATTGACAATGTATCAGAGATTTGCGTAAAACAATTGATTTATGCAGGCCTTACCATTTTAGTTATTGGTCACTGTTTGAGACAGATTACCTGGGAATTTGGAAACCCATTTCATTAAATTGTCCGAGTAAGCTTATTAGACATCTTGTAAGACGTGAAAACAGTAGCTTAATAGAACTTCCCTTTGAACTGAGGTGCATAACCCTACTTCTTCACATCAGCAGGCACACATCTGGTGCATTCAGGATAAGGAAATGCACACCTGGATTACATGACAGCAGTGAGCTTCCAGCCTGCCTCTCAAGTACAGAAAACCCCTCCAGAGGTCTATTTGGAACTTCTCTTCTGATAGCTCTCCTGGTGACTCCAGGTGACTACCCACAGATGTCTAGTGACAGAGGCTTCCACAGGCAGGGACACTGTGGAGGACACCGGCAGGGAGAAACAGCTTGTCCAGAGTGGGCAATGCCTGAAGCAGAGCTCAAAGCACACAGTCAGCAGCTGGACTAATTCAGGTGCAGATCAAGGCCACTGCCACTGACCTCAGTCAGACTAAATTTGCAGAGCTCTTTCTAGCATCTTTAGCTGCTTCTGTTGGCAATATTTAGGCCTTTAAATTTAATATATTAAATACAAAATAAATACATATTTTAACTTATTTTGCTGAGTCAAGCTGGAGGCTTATGCCAAGGAAAAGCTGAAATCACAGTGAGAATCTTTACAAAGAGGTAAAATTGTGTTGTATGTATGTTACGAAGTGAGAGGGGAGAGCTTAGACAAGTCCCTGCCTTTGACAGGTTTCTGGCAGTAGACAGCAGCTTTATTGAGGTGGCCAGCACACCAAAACCCCCTCTCGCTCACAAGTTCTTAAGAATGACCAATGAGGCCTACCACAACATGAATTATTTATAGAGGGACCAAGGAAAACAGACATAAGACTTTAAACAGACTACTTACTACACAGGATAACACAAAAAGAACTAGTAGTAGATAAAATACAGTGCATGATAATAATATATAATATTATATATAATATATATATTATAAATAATGCAGCTAGAGAAGAAATAGTACAGATTAGGAGTCAATGTCACTTAGCAATGAATGATGGTGGTGTGCAGAGAATCTCCTAATTTCTCTCAATCCCAGGGAAGTATCTCGAGGTGAATATCTCCATGTCAAGGAAATCTCTCTGAGGGGAAAGTGCCTGACAGCTGAGAGAAGTTACTGTTACTGGGTTTCTGGTTTTGTTTGTTGTTGCTGCTGTTGTTGTTGTTTATTTGCCTTGTTATACATACATATATTAGTAAAGAATTGTTGTTCCTTTTCTCATATCTTTGCCTGAAAGCCCCTTAATTTCAAAGTTACAATAATTCAGAGAGAAGGGGGTAATATTTTCCATTCTAAGGAAGGTTCCTGCCTTCCTTGGCAGACACCTGTATTTCAAACCAAGAAAAATATGTAAAAGACAAGAAGATTTTTGAGGTTAAAGTTTCAGAAATAAGTCATGTAAAAGATTACATCTATCACAAGTCAAAATTACAGGTCAAGAGAGATGAACTGTCATTGAATTTACACAGGAGAATTATAAATGCAGCACTCCTTTTTAGAAGCTTCTAATAATTGATTCCAATGTAACCTCTTGTTAACAAGAACTTAAGTTCCCCCCCCCCTCTGCAAAGGAGATTATTTTATGCAGAATATATAAAGAGTACAGCCTTGTATAATTCAATTAATATTTAATTAATATGGTCTCATAGACTTCATCTTATTTATAGTCTCACCAAATGTTAATAGTTTTGTTGAAGTTTCCTTGTCAAATATCTCCTTTGCACTGACACTTCAATTAGAAAATTTTATAAAACACAACCAATTCATATTTTACAGTCATACCTTGCTCTGCCAGGAAACTGTGCTGGTTTCCCAGGTAGGTACTGTCCCGGGGCTGTGAGCTGGTCCAGCTGTCCCACAGCTTTGCTGACACTGTTGTTCAGTTCTGAGTGAATCTGTGTAATTCCAAGAATTATTCACATACTCACCAGAACATTTTAAGTACCCTCTATGCTTTCTGAACTCAGGAGAGATATCTACATAGCCTTTTATTTCCTTTACGCTTGGCAGGAGGCTTCTTCAGAAGGTCTTTGGCTTTCCTGGTCCTTTCTCTCCAGGTTCCTGCCTTTGCACCCTG
This sequence comes from Dicrurus megarhynchus, assembly GCA_013399195.1. Lineage (NCBI taxonomy): Eukaryota > Metazoa > Chordata > Aves > Passeriformes > Dicruridae > Dicrurus > Dicrurus megarhynchus. The sequence goes on along the minus strand of VXAD01010758.1, from coordinate 559,711 downwards.
GTGCTGATGATTCATGTGATGGTCACTCACGTGCAGGCAGGGAGTATTAACACATTTGTCCACTACTGCAGCTACAGATGTTTCCTATCTCACTACAGAACTCCCAACAGCAATACCTCTCAAGCATCACAACAACACACATTCAAAGCAACCCTCTTCCCCACATCCCCTTTCCTTACATTGCCTCTTTGTCCAACCAAATCCACAGGATGTCCTCTCCTTATATGAGTAACATAGAAAGGGTTTAACTTCAGGTTTACATTGAGAGGGCTGGTCAGAGGGTGACTCCTGGGCCTAGTAAGGCATGCAGACAACTCAAGTACTGTTCCTGAGGTAAAGTCATGTCATGTGGCTGGCATCAGGGTCATGCTGGTTGGGAGGCTGAACCCCCGAGTGATGGGAAAGGGGAGGTCCAAAGCGGCTGCTGAGGCTGGTCTTAGAGTACCTGTGAGCCTGCTTGGTCCTGTGGCAGAGCACTGCAACCTTTAGGTCTAAGTAACACATTCTTCTTACTCCTCTCAGCTGTGTCAACCACGGGAAGATTTGAAATAGCTTCTACACAGCCTACTGGTGTCAGTAAAGGTAGGCAGCAACAGGCAGTTCATACTGAATCATGAGCTTTTTCTTGCTGCATCTGGGCAAGCTGGCAGTTTCAATGTTTGGACAGGCTGCAGCAATGTCTTTCAGCAGGTTTCAGTATGTCTCTTTCCAAACACTATTGTGCAAAGCTCATACCTGCTCCAGATAGACTAAGAATGATGGAGAAAACACCTGCTTCCTGAGTAGGTAATTCCAGGAGTTAATTATGCTCACTGTGAAAAATGTCGTCCTATTTCTGTTCCCATTTTATTTGGCTTAGTTTCCAGCTAAAGAATCTTCCTTTCCCCTGACTATTAGAAATCATCTAAACAGATACTTCAATTGAATCAACTCTGAGCTTCCTCTTCAACAAACTAAGTAGTTTGAAGTTCTTCTGTTATTAGGTTCCCTGGGCTTTATATAGTTCTTTTAAGTCCTTCTGGAAGTCCTTTCACATTTTTCAGAGTTCTTCAAAGAAAGTAGCAGTTAATGCTGGGCAGTATTCCAGGTACAGCCATAGAGTCTTCATCTCAGCTGTGGTACAGGAGTGCTCTAGGGTGCATTGTGCATTCTTGGTCTTCTAACGATGCATTAAATTAAAGCCACTCTGGCCATGACTTTGTCATTGCATAAACCACCAGGTAACAGAAATTGTATCATCACTGCTTTTTCTGACTTCAGTGCTCTACAAGCCCCCCCATGTCTCTCTGAAAAGTCACACGCATATTTTCTGTTCTAATTGAAACTGTTAAAGGTTCAGCTCATCTCTGAAAAAAAAAAGTTATTAAAACTTTGACTTTCATAATTTATTTTCAAGCCCAAATGCCTATATGAGCTACAGTGTTAATTCCGCTTCATATTCACTAAAGCAATTTCAGCTTGTTTGTGAACTGGTTTCGTTGGTCTCTGTCTATGTTGCTGTGTTTTAACACACAGCATATTCTGTAACGCTGAGGCATTCATCTGGTTAAGAAATCAAAACAGGTATTTCCAGCCTGAGAGTTTCACTTGTTGAACTCCCAAGGGAATTTAACTCTGTTACTGTGGATTTTTGACTGTTTTCATTTCAACTGAATCAGAATTGTTATGCTGGGGATAAATTTGTACCGGCTTGTTTACTGGCTTATTTGAACGATTACACAATTGTCACACTCTAGGAAATAATTCTGCTATTCAAAGCATAGTGCTAATCAGAATTTTCTCCTTGGAAATAAAAGATTATGGGTAAAAAGCATAGAGGAGAACAAGGCTATATTATCTCATGAAAGCAATCAACAAACACTAATCCCTTCAAGTGCTCAGTTTTGAAGTAGAATAGCACTGTGCATGGTATAGAATGCAAAAGGATCAGTCTGCACTATCAGCTAGGTGGACAAAATAAGTAGAAAAATACTCCAGTTTGCACCTTTCTGAAAGAAATGCTCCTTCCTTCTGTTATTCACGGGATTGCTATTTGCACAGCTCTGTGATTTGCAGTTAATACTGCAAGAGAGAGTAATTATATTTGTTTTAGAAGTAATGTTATTATATCAACACTAGTATTTCTGTTACCTAATTATCCCTTTGAATCGCCCTATGCGAACCTTGCTCAGTTGTTTTCCTTTTTTTTTTGGCCTTTTTTCTTTTTCTTTCTTTCTTTCTTTCTTTCTTTCTTTCTTTCTTTCTTTCTTTTCTTTCTTTTCTTTCTTTCTTTCTTTCTTTTCTTTTTCTGTTTTTTTGAGTTTGAACAAAAGGTTTAGCTGATTACCATTGGTATCTGCTTTACTTAAAAAATGTCCAAGAAAGGACATCAGGCTGTACTTGACCACATTACATTGCATTCAAGTACATGAATGAGACCTGGCTGGGGATATTCAATACCTCATCATTCATACAAAGTTTGCTGATCTTTCTCATAGTTGCCCAGCAACAATGTGTCCAAATCAGACCCTTTTAATTAATGACAGAGAAGCCATGGGTTAATAATTAACACAAAGATATGGGATTATGAAGTAAGGTCTTGACAGCTCATGTCTTTAACACATGGAGCTGGATTTTAACCTAGGAAAATTATTTTTCTCACAATATTTAAATAAATGTCTCATAAGTCTATTGAAATTTAAACTGTAAATTAAATTCCTCTCACTTTCAGATCATAATCAAGGTCTGGATGAGGTATATTCTACCAAGTAAGTTGAAGAAAAATGGTTTTGCCAGATACCTTAAAAATTATATGGACGAAATATTCTTAACACATGGATTGCTGTATAAAATGGGTTTGCCAAGGGCACTAACACTGTCAATTTTGTCACGCCTTCGTCATGCCAGGCTTACACATCCTAATTGATCCCCAGCCACATGACATCTCCGTAGAATGTTCACAAGTACTCAGGTCTGTTATTCAGAGTACAGCTCTTAGTAGAATTGTAAAATAGCTTGTAGGGAAGCCTTGTCTTCTGAAAATAGGCTGTGACAAGGAGGTTGCATTTGTGTTTGAAAAATTTTGTCAGAAATGTTTATTAGCTGTGGTACTGCCCTGGGTCAGGACAGGGGGATGTTATCAGCACTTGACTCACAACAGCCATATCATTTAGGTGAAGGCAAAAGCGAGGAGAAATATTTCACAGAGTTACCAAGAGACGAGCTTCCTCGTGAAATTTATTGCCCATGAAAATAATGGATTGTACAATTAACCTGTCACACAAAGAAACAGATAATGTGGCCTGCGCTTGCTGCTTAATGGCCATGTCCAGACTGAGGGTTACTGGCAACACAGGTGATGCTGAGGTACGTGCAAGTTCATGAAATAATTGTAGCAGAAATCTCCCAATTATTTTTTTTTTTAAGAGTGCAAAGATGCGTAAATTAATGTCTTCAAGATGTCTTTTATTACACCAGGGCTGAGCAATGGTCAGGCCCCAGAGGTCACAGAGCCATGTGGGGAGGCTGGCCAGCTATTCCTAAAGAGAGAGCCTAAGGAAGTATCCCCAGAGGAATGTCACCGATGCCAGAGCTTCCTGGCATGGCGCCTGAGGGGTGTGCAGGGGTATTTTAGGTGCTCCCTCTGGAAGCAGTGCAAAAATGGGGAACGCAAAAGGAAAGCCTCCTCCGAGAGACTCCAGGTAACTAGAGGCGTGGTGGGAACTGAAGGCCCTACCTATTAAAGCTCTTTAAAAATACCTGTTTTATTGTTGCTGCCCCGTGGTCTGGTTCGGGGTCAGGCCGCGCCACTCCGCGCCTGTGGCGGGGGCGAGCACCCGGAACCGCGCTCGCTGCCGCCCTGAGGCGTGGGGCGGGAGCGGCCGAAGGCGCGGGCAGCCCCGCGCGCCGCCAGATGGCGCCCGCCGCCAGCCGGAGGAGCCGCGGCTGCCCGATGGCGCCCGGCGGGAGAGTGGGGACGGGCGGCCCCGGGCCGGCCTTGGCTGCCCCGTTAAACTCGCCCAGAGAGTCCCTGTTTATTTTTACACAAGAGCTTAGGATTTTGACAAATGCGGGCGAGTGCCCAGGGATTTCCAGGCAGAGCTTTCCCCCTGGGCAGCGTTCCCGCTTGCCCCGCAGGGCTTGCTGCAGGCCCCGGCGCCCCTGGGACAAACCCCACGGGCTCGTAGCGTGTGGTGCCCGGGTGCCGGCTGGCCGGGCACCGTGAGGGAATTACCATAGCTAAAAGAAACCCACACTGTGCGAATGACTTGAAGTCTCGGCCACCGATTGATTGATTGATTGAGCTATTTATTTATTTTAATACAGTTGCCATTACAACAGGGTGTTTTGTGTTGTAGTTGCATCACAAAAGACAGTCAATTGCAATTAAAAAAGCATTTTCAACCTACTTTAAACAAATTTTAGTTGTGTGTGACATTTCTTCAGAAATTTTGAAATAGTTCGGAAATTTTATTTTTTTTAACTGGAAATCACTGTACTTGAGCAGTATAATCTTAGTGATGTCTATTTTTCAGTTTGCCAGGAGAGAGAGAAGAGTTTCCTAGGAATGCAAGAAGCTGTTTAGTCTACTGGTTTGTGAGAATGTCCACTGGTAATAGTTATCAACTTGCAGCATTTTTACTGTCTCATCTGGAGGGGACTTCTAGCCAGGGAACTTGGGAAGTGTGCACAATTTATTTTAGTGTTTGTAACACTTTTGCAAGCTGTGTGATACTCATTAAAGAAAAAAAAAAGGAGAAATGGATGTAAAATAACTGTGTAGAAACGTTTCAGAATGTAGTAGTTTTAATTTTCTTAGCATTAAACGAAGGCTTCAGGGATGTGATGCAGGCTTTCTCATAGAAGTGATTTAGTGTCAGAAATCTGAGATAAAACTGAGTTTGTGTGGGTGGGAAATAGATGGAGGTTTAACTGGAGAACATTTCTTACAAATTAGGACAAGTGAGCAGAACAGCAGCAAGAATCTACTTCTGGTGGTTATGGTTCTGCTGAAATACTGAGTTTTTTTCTGTAAAGGCACAGGAAAAACATTCTAATTAATTAGATTTATTTACAACAACTGGGTTTGGGATCGAAATAATTGCCTTGAGACTGAAGTGCAGCTGCAACACACATTCCAGATGTGAAATGTAACACTGTGTTGTGGCCGACTTCATTTTCTGAGTTTAAATCCAGAATTGGTCAGAACTAGTAAGTGAATAATTAGTGTTGTCCTCTGAATGAATCCAATGCAGAGGTGCTGTCACATTTCCTCAAACAATCAGATGTATATTGGGAACAGGCAGGGAAATAGCTTCCTGCCAGATGAAAGGTCACCCTGAGAAAGATCATTCGCTTAGGTCTGGGAGGTAGGAAACTCCTACCCCCTGGAGCCTGCATGTTCACTAGATCTTAATTTGCATTGCAGTTTGAAGCTCGACTCAGCAACAAGTTACCATCACACTCCTCATGTGGATCATGCTGCGATCTTTGGGTGAGGGAGTTCGCCCTGCTCCTGGGGAAAGCAGCCAGGTGTGTGCTGTGTCCTGCTGCGCTTTCCCTGCCGAGAGTGCGTGCTTCCTGCCTTCCTGCTTGTCCTTTTTTTTTTTTGTTATTCTTCCAAAGTTCAGACCATTTTTGTATTAGGCCACTGAGCGACATCAGAGTCTGTGTGAACAGCTTAGTGAAAACAAAAAAATGATAAAACAGAAGAACCCTTGGAAAAGCTAAGCTTTGCCACTTTGAACAGGCAGCTAATGAGACCTAATGTTTGCAAGAACATGGAACAAGCTTTCCCTTTACTCTTCCAGCTTCTCTTCCAGCATACCGTGATGACAAGTACGTGTTTTCACAGTAGCTTTCAAAGGGTATGCTGTTCCATGCTTAATACTTATTTCAAAGTGAGAAAATTATTCATTCTAATTAAACTGATACATGTAATTTTTTTCATTCTTTTGTTACTCTCTCCTTCGTATAGCTGGGCAGAAATATCACAAGCATGTGATGTACATCTGCAGTCTACTATGATATTTTTACCTATCAGAAATGGTTTTCTTTAAAACTCCATCTTGCTTAATTTTCCTGGAGTGTCTTTTTACATCTCTTTTAGGTGTCTGATTGAGATATGCTGAACAGGACAGATTTTTAGAGGTGCAATTGTCTGATTCCTAGGCAAAAAGACAGGCTCTTCTGAGAAGCTTTTGTTTTGGAAGCAAAATTTGGTTTTCCATAGGAGGCAGCCTGGGCTTATGTCGTCAGAGCACAAAACCTCCTACAGTTCATTAGGTTAGGCAAAACTGTACAAGGAGCTCCAAAGTTTAAAAAAAAGTACATTGCTTCCTCTTAATTCGTCAAACTTATTATAACAGGAAAGAATTTCTTTTGGCATAAGGCACTGTACTGTGTCTCAATTCTGTAAAAATTTCAGTGCTACCTGAGCATCACTGAGGGCTCGGAGGAGCAGGAATTGCTATGTTTGGGCATGGACTTCCACTAACAGGTTCCATAGTAGAGAGCCTGAGAGTGAATAGTGTCCGTGAGATTCAAACCAGCCATTTTGAGCACTAACTAGCTAATGGACCTTCATGAAGAAGAAAAAGAATTCTTCTAAGAACTAGTCCAGGTCCCCATGTCACCTACACCAGCTTATGATTTCTCTTAGTAGAAATAGTAGTAAAAATGTCAAACAAGTTTGAGATGCTCCCATAGGTGCTTTTAAACATTAGTTTTCTGGCAGCAGCCCAGACTAGGTTGTAAGGTATTGTACAGTGCTAGATGATGGACCAAATTCTATCCCAATATAGAAAAGGATGCTATGCAAAGGAATGGCAGTGTTTATCCTTGAATAAACAAACTTCTTAATTTGCTCCTAATGTTTCAGAAAGGACATTTTGGGGACAACTTAGGAAACAGCATAGAAGCAGTGGCACACTTGTAGAAAGTTAAATATATCCTAGTAGGATAAAGTGTGAAGTATCATTGTTCTGTGTGAGATATGGTACTTGTCTTGTATTCATTTTTCCACTATAAATACTTTTATCATGGTAACTTTAGAGACAGAACTCAATTAATGCTCTTCATGTAATGCTTTTGCATCTATAGATAGAGCTTAAGGGCATAGGTATTCAAAACATTGGAATTAGAGTTTACCTGACAGCGACATCAGAAAGTTAGGATGGTTCCTGTGTCCTCTGTGTCTCTGTGTAGCCAATGTCTGTGCTGCGAGCTGTGTGAGCACCTGATTTTCTCAGCCAAAAAAATAAAACAAAATTAACATCAGACTAAGAACCTTCACATCACTGTACAGAAAACTTAGCCCAGTAGCCTGTGTGTCACTATGGCACTGCAGCAGAAATGCTCAGAGAAAGCACAAGAACGGTGAACAAAGAATATGAACAGTGATCTCTGCTGCCCTGCTTTCTGAGTCAGAGGTTGAATTAAGACTACAGTTTTGTTAAAAATTTTCTTAATTTTTATCAGTGGACCAGCGTTCCCTGAATTTCTCTGACTTTTTGACTTTATCAACATGTTTGGCCTGCACAGAAGCCTGTGACAATATAATTATGCACTATGTGAAGAAATACCTGCTCTCTCCTCCTAATTTGACACCTAATAATTTCAGTGGGTGCCCTGTAGGTTTTGTGTGGTGTGACACAGTGAATAGTCATTACCTCATCACCTCTTCAGCACCCTTCATTGTTTGTAGCCTTCCTCATTTGTCTTTTTCCTACCTGGAGACTCCTCATCCATTTGGTTTTCCCTTATGCAGAAACTGTTTGCGGCCTTGGATCATCTTCACTGCTATCATGTCTGCTTTCCAACTTCTACCCTCCCTGAAGTTAAAGGACCAGATTGCATACAGAGATTTATCCAGCATGGACAGGTTTTTGTCAAAATAAACCATGAGAATAGATTATAACCTTGTTTTGTTTTGTTTCTGAACAGGTCTGATAAAATCAAGCCACAGAATGGGAGAAGTGGTAGTGATGTCCTTTATGCATATATCAGTTGTCATGAAAGGAATGAAATCTGAGTTCAGATCCTTCTGCCTACCTTTGAGAAGGAAACTGAACTAGTGCCTGAGCTACAGACTGATCAGGACAGTCTCTCTTGGTTTTGCTGCACTGGTTTTGCTCAGAGTTCTTTCAAAGCCACTGGAGTAGGGACTGAACCCCAGCCACTTTGCTTCCCAGGTGTGTGCCTTTAGTACTTTAGGGAAATAGTTCCTTGCTCATGCTCTTCTCTGCATGCCTTTGCTCTGAACACCCGTTATAGTCATCAGTTTATTTTCTTGAATAAACTTGAGCTGATGTCCTCCAGGACACAAGAGTTCAGAATCCTGATGACTCAGGGCTGTTTTAACAAACAACTGCAGTTGCTGAGGGTGCAGTTGCTAATTACTGAGCTGGTATTACACCTACCTAAGCAGTCCTAGAAGTGGCTCAGGAACAGCATATCTTTATGGTGAAACCGTCATGGCCCTTGCCTCGCTTTGACTATTCAGACAAATTTATTAGGAAGTTGAGGAGGAGGCATGGCTGGAGCTCAGCTCATCTGCCCACTCACTCCTACCAGCAGAGTGTTGTAGTGAAGGTCAAAGAACCAGAGAGCTCTGGTGAGACCGCTCGCTGGTGGGTTAGCGAAGTATAAATAACTCACCAGACTCAGGGTACAAGGAAAACTACCTCTCCCATCTGCCTGTGCTGCTGTATGCTTGGCCTTGCCCCTCGCTCCACCCCTCCCTTCTCCCCATAGGTGGATGTTATATCACCCCGCCTTTGTGCCGCCCTGTGCCCTCAGATCATCGGTTCTGATGCTTGCCCGGGTTCAGTACAAAATGCCGCAGCCCGCATTGTTCGGTCTCTTTTCGTCTGTGGTCTCCCTTTGCGGCAGGATGAAATAAACCTCGTCAGTGGAAATGCCATGAAGGAGAGCCCTCCTGACTCTGTGCCTCCGGTAATGCTGAGCTATCTGGCTTGAGTGTGTGTGTGAGATCCGTGCCTAAACAGCTGTGCGGGTGGAAGGACTAAGCTTGCTGGGATGCTGTACTGCACCACCTAAGCAATCTCTTGCCAGGGACGCTTCAGGGAAAACGCAGTGAACTCGCTTCACGAACCCATGCACTGCGTTAGCAGAGGTGCTTTCAATGATCAAAGAAAGGACAGATGTTTCTCAGACAACACTTAGGCAGCAGTGAGCCTGTCACCTTAGAACTTCATCTTTAAAACTAAAGATGCAATTTCTTCTGGGTGTGGAGTCCAGGGCTTCTGGTCCAAGCAACACACAGCTTCTGTGATATATCTGGCCTCAGCATGAAGCCCTACCCATCCTTCTCCCTGATCTCTGATCTTCTAGGCTTTTGGAAACAGAGCCAGAGAGGTCCCTTGCAGCAAAGAAGAGTAAGCAAAGAATAAACACCTTTTAACCTATTGCTAAGACAAAAGAAAAAAAAAAGGCATGTGGCCTATTTTGACTGTACAAGCCTTTTAGGTAGGTGTACATTGTTGGCTTTCATTAGTCTTAATTAGATGTGCATTGATAGGCAGCTCTCACTGTGATCAGTACCTCTTCCCCATGGCTCTTCCTGCCCTAGAGGTATTCAGTAGCAACACTCAGTTCTGCTTTCTGGCCTCTTTTAGGCCTGGAGGTTTTCACAAAATGAACGTGTTTGATTGTAGTTCACCTCATTAACAAGAAGCTGTTTCTGTATTGGCTTGCCTGGATGATCTCTGGTCACTCTAGCCAGCATGGGAAGTATTAGATCTTCCAGTTCCAGTTTTATGTGTCCTCACAGCTGTCTTTACTAACAACAAAAACAAATCAGTGTTTGCAGCATGAAAAATGGGAGAAATAAAATCACTTGTTTGCAGTTTTCTTTCTGCTTCAGGAAAAGGTTTTTGTTTGCATCTAGAAAGAGAACCTTGTCTGCAAGCCCAACCACCAACGCATTGTCACGGGTTTTTTGGGGACACAGCACTTGCTCTGTACATGACTCAGGGTTCATCTGCAATGCAAGAGGAGCTAGCTGAGGTTTGCACATCACCCTGACACATACCCTCTGGACATAGTGATTCATATCTCTGCATCTGCTCTATCATCCCTAACTTGGCAGATTAATCTATACAGTGTTGCAGCATGCATGCTACTCCTTTCCTCTCCTAAGAAAATCCTTGGTAAAACAGAAGGTTCTAGATGGTGTGTAGGTCAGCAGTGTCAGCTGGTCTGACATCAGTGCTCGGTAGAGACACCTGAAAGCCAGGGGCTGAACTTAAGGCAGTTGTTACTTATATGCTCTTCCATTATTAGTAAAAGGCCCAGGCTCTGCTGATCTGGGCATTTAAAATGTATTTTTTTCCACCCAGTCTGTTTCAAAAAGTTGTTGAGAAACTGAAACAAGAGCACTTCAGGTATAAAGTTGATAGCCCAGGCACAGTGGTGGCAAAATCAGGTTGCCAGTTACTGTGTGCTGGTTTTCAACCTCTGAAAGTGTTTCCTCTTATTGCAGGTACATAAGATTTGTCCTGGTGAACTTTGGAGCTTGATGTAAATATCTCATAGGAATAGAGACTGGTGCGGGTTCCTGCTGTGACAAAAGAAGAAGGATTTGCAGGACAGGTTAGATAGTTGAATCTCTCTTCAAATATGCCTGGTTTTCTCCCTACTGATTGTATTTTTAGTAAAGGAAGCCATGTTCCTGATTTAGTTGCCCTGGTGAAGTTATCATGGTCCTGCTGTCTCAGTGAGCCCTGTGCTGAAGCAAGAACTGAAGTATGCCCTGAAAGCACTCAGACCAATGTGGCATTTAAACAGAAAGAAAAGGAAATAAAGCAGTAACCATTCCAAGATAACAGATTGATGTGCCTACCTAACAAGCCATTGAGTACTTTGTAACTGATAAAATAAGTGATGCAGTTGCCCAATGTGGAATAAAATTATTCTCGTGATAGATAATAGCTTATCTTACAGCTGGTACAGTGACATGAAAACAGGCCATGAAAACCTGACACTCAGATGAACCCCAGAGCTGGAGCAGGGGGAAGGAGGGAGGTTGAGAAAAGGGGGAAGGAGCAAAGCAGGAAGGAAATAGCATGGCAAGTGGAGAGAAAAAAAGCTTTTCACATTTCAACAGTGTTGAGACTTTGATTCAGGTTGTTCCTATGATGAAACCATCCCCACAAGGATTGTGCCTGAGATGTCTGTACTTTCTGTAAGTAATCTGAGCTCATGATAAACAT
>VXAD01010758.1:453902-548435 GCA_013399195.1 Dicrurus megarhynchus | reverse complement strand
CCCCGCCCTAGAAAACAGAATAGAGAACAGAATGGTTTTTATTGATCCAGAAAGTCAAACTACAGACAACATTAAAAAGCCTTGTAGAAGTTTAAAGTCTGTACTTGAGGGTACCTTATTCTGTATTTTTTTTTTCTGGGCAGACATAATAGCTCTTTTCCCATATTTTGTTGTGATTTTTGTCATTCTGAAAATAAAATACAGCCATTTGGAGAAAATCAGGATATTGCAATGCATAGGCAAAAGCTTTCCAGATGGAGAAAAAGTCATATCCTAACCCTTTTTGTCCCCAGTATTTCTTGGCCTAAGTTATTTTGTTTTACCAAGGGTATTTTTCCATAGCCGTAATCCATATATCTATATATCTGTATTTTTATGTATCTGTATATCTGTATATCTATATCTATGGTAAGTAGTAGAAGAAAGAATTATAAGCTTCTGTGTACACCTTACAGAAGGCGGCAGGTGGTTGTTGTTTACCTGACAGAAGTGCATCCAAGACTGGAAATGCCACACCAGAGACATGACAGGAACATTGTTACTGTGAAACTTTCAGTTTGTGCACTGGGAGCAAATGATACTTAAGGTTGGGAAAGACCTCACAATATCAGTTTAACTGCCAGTTTTAAATAAAAGTTAGCTGTGGGGAAGGAAGAATGTTCTTGATCACAAGATCAGAGGCAACTGTGCTCTAGAAAGTCTTTCTCCATCCCCTCACCCTGGGACTTGTATTAAGACTTGCAGGTGATTAATTTCTGAAGTGACTGAAAATCTTGATGTAAATAAGTCAATAAAAATGGGAATACAAGAAGACTATTTATATGAAAGGAGAATGCAGTAAGCCTGGGAAGCAGTAGCATCTGTGTCACATATAGCCTGATAATAACATTACCTTTGGGATAGTTACATGTATGAGTATTACTTTACACCAGCAATTCAACTGCTGCCTTGTAGCAATGTAATTACCTTGCTTTCTCTTTGAAGGCTTGCTGTGGTTTCAATTCATTTACATTCTAAAGAAATCTATTTTTTTTTAATAATAAAAAGAAGCCTTCTCCAGGTCTTAACAGGTCATTTTAGCAGATCTCTGCTAGGCCAGTACTGGCCTGGGAATTGTGGACAAATGTGATTCTCCTAAAAAGAGCCAAACAGGCAATTTAAGTCGCTTGTCTGATCCACAGAAGCAGAGCAACTTTCTAGAGGCAGCTATGCAGATACTCACACAGTCAGATACAGTTTTGTGGGAGGACAAAACATTCCAAACTGCCTGTATTCAGCTTTCTTTCAGGTGTTTGTTGTAGTTCTGTGTTTGACTGGACACATGGAAAATGGTGGTGAGGAGCAGCATCCTGCCATCAGCTGGTAACAAACTGTGATAGCTGCTTATGTTGGAGGCAAAAGCTCTGCCTTCCATTAGCAGGTTGCTGAACACCTAAACATAACTTACTGGCTTCTCCTCTCAAAAAGGCCTACAGCTCCAGTAATGAGGATATGAACAATCCAGCTCAGTGTGGTTTTGGATGGTGTGCAGCCAAGAAGACCTGGGCAAGAAATGTGCTTTCTGAACTGATTAGGAAAATATGTTGAGTACCTGGGTGCCTGTTCGGAGAAGACTGCATTCTGGAAACAGAAGGGTCTGTGCAAAAAATGCAAAAGTAAGATATGTGGAATGTGAATGTCCAGAGTGCAAAACAGCTATATGCAAAAGCTTCAGATCTTTTTACCTAACTTGAGCCATGCAGAAACTGATGTCCAGTCTATCCTAATACCTTATCATACCACTGTGAATCTCTGTGGAAACCCATCTGGACATGCCCTGTCCTCCCTCCCAGTTGTAGAGGGACCATAGGAAAGTAAATGCTGAAGAGAAACTTTTAGATAGCTGAAGTTAGGTGATATGAATTAGGACTACATCCCAGGAGTCAAATTACTGCTGTTATGAATATCTTGGATTCTGATATTTCCCACAAATGCTGTAGCTCTTTCAAGAAATTTCTTGGATGCATACAGAAAGGGTTCTTAGATTCCCAGGTTGCATCAAAATAATTTACACACTGGCTGCACAGGATGCTGAACTCTCTAGAAATCAGAGGAGAGCTAAAAAGCTCAGTTTCTTCTAAAGTAACATTTCCAGGTGAAAAAATAAGGAATGTCCACTGAGACTTGATAACCTTAATTACCCAACAGTCTGAGCTCTTCTTGCTGCAATCTCTCTGTTCCCTTAATAAAGATTTTTCACATTTTTGGAGGTGTCAGAAGCATGATGTGGAATGAACTGTAATATATGATTTTGAATGGTGTCTTTCATTGCCTAGGAACCTTTAAAATAGGCCCTCTGTGTCTACTTATGGCAATTGTAATGAAGCGGACACAATTTTACCCAAGTAAAATAAGAAAGTAAAATCTAGGCAAGAATTCTGTTCCTGAGTCTGAATTACATTTAGTGCTAAGTCTTTGCAGACTCTATTTTCACTCTGTCAACAACAGATGTGCTGTTTGCAATATATGGCTGAACAAATCTATTTTCAAATGTCTCCTTGACTCCTTCATAATCTGTTGCATTCCATTGGTAGTACAATAAGCTGCTCAGCTGGGAGAAGTATGGAAGATGGGAACAAACTTGACTTTATTCATTTGGAGAAAAAAAAGGGGGAAAAAAAGAGGCTTGGGTTCTTTTTATTTATTCATGAGTAAGTCAGATTAGGAAATCTAGTTTTGTAACTTTTGGCTCCAGGAATGGTGATAGCAACAATAATAAATATTAGCTCTTATGAGTAGAGAACTCTCTTTTGATTACTTACAACTACTTATTTGCATACACTGTTTGTTTAAATTCTACCCATGGCAGAAGTGCCTTTTAAAGCAAGCATATATGGTCTTTTTCAAGGTCTCAAGGCATTGCAACATTTAAAATTATATACCACAAATACATGCATTAAGTTTTACTTGGCATAACTGTAATAAATCAAATGTTTACTCTGAAAATAGAAAGGTTTTAAGTTGATAATAAATAACTCATTGAAATTGACAAGAACAATATGCAGTGCTTAGAAAAATGGAAAATGCGTTTTGCTCAAGAACATTAAAATTTAAGAGACAGGGTCAGTTCCAAGGAATAGCTGCTAAATATGTTGGTTAATGCCAGGAGAGGATGTGGCTAACTTTATGAACCCCATAAATGCAAAGACATGTTGTTCACCTGGAATAAAACCTGAAGACAGCGTGGGTGTGTCATTGATTGCAAAGTCAGAGTGTGGAGGCTTGGCCTCTGACACTGAGGTTAACTGGTATGGAAGAGGCTATGTCCATGCCATTAAACTCTCTCATCTGCCAAAATGGGGCAGCTCACACAGTTTGCCTCTTGGGAGTGGTATGTGAATGCCTGAATTACGGCCTAGAATTATGTGGAGGAGTGTTTCTTGGCCCTGGCCAGCAGTTTAGTTTCTATCTTGACCTAGCCATGTCCTCTCATCTTCATGCTGCAAAAGAGACTGTGTGCTGCATATTCTGCTGTGCCTCTCGGGAAAGAACAAGGAGGAAAAGGATGTGACTTGACCTTGCCCTGATACAGAGTTGCTCCTCAGGCTCCCTTTTGATGATTGATACCATAATGGCCAAAGCTCCCTATGAGTTGCTTGGCCCCCACCCTCAGCAAGACAGTCTTGCAGAAAACAGGAATAACAGATTGAGTAAACTCATGGGTCATGATAAAGACATTTGGTGTCACCTCAGGTATTTCTCACACTTTTTGTTCCCTAATCGTCCTTTGCCTGTCTGGCATTTCCTCCCCTTTCTTAAATTCGTTATTGCAGATAACATATAAATGTTTTGTGGCCAGCAGAAGATAGTTTTCCTGTGACATATTTTGAACTTCTGCCCTAGACCACAAAGGCAACAGGTTTCCTCAGCATTTCATCTCAAAGAAAACACCAGACAATTTTTGCTGTGTATGAAGTGACTGTAAAAAATGGAACCATGAAGCATGTAGTCAGTTCACGTGGGTTTTTTTGGTACAGCTTATGTATTGCAAAGTTTTAACTAGGAGAAAATAGTGCCTAATATGAGGTTTTGAGCAAATTTTGCTTAACCATTGATCTCAATACTACCAACAACAGTTTACAAATACTTTATAGGACAGGAGAGGTCCTTAGACCATTTGAGGTAGGTTCCCATATGTCACAGGTGGTTAAGGATACCATATATTGAAATGATAATTGTTTCTTTATGAACATATGTTTTGTTTTCCACTGAAAGCCGTGTTCGAGAAAGCATGTAGACTTAAGCTGGAAACCCAAATGATGAAGAGTAAACCTTTTCATTTGGTAATTTGTTTCAATGTTTAACGACCTGCTTTTTAAAACATGGTTCTATGGTTTGCTGACCTTACTGCCTCCCTTCCCTTTTTCCTCCCTTCATCCATCCTGTTTTTCCTCCTCTTCCCCCTTCTGTTTCCCTTCCTTCCTTTTCTATCTTTCACCACTGATTCTTGATAGGGTTTTCACTGCTACAATTAAAAACTCAGTAGTTTCTTCCTTTGAAATGCTTACCTAGCCACTCTTTGGTCATCATTTTGGTCAGCTAAAAGAGACCCGGCTTCTTATCTTTTCCACTCCAGCTCTCAAATAATTTAGTTGCTTTATCTTTTTCAGTTTGTCAACATTCTTTTTAAAAATAGGCTCCAAACCCCACAGAGTATTTCAGTCTTTACTCAGCAGTACCTATAGCACTTAATAAGTTTATTAATCCTGTTCAACCTTCCCCTAGCTGGGTTTTGTTGTTACAGTTTTGGTCTATTGTACCATCAGTCTTTTCTTGTATCCTTTCCCTTATTCAGTAAGTCTAGCCTTCCCCTGATCTTTCTAAAAAGGAAGAATATCCTTTGGCTATACCAATTTTTTGAATGGGTTACTCAGGTTTGCAGGCAGTGAGAGGGTTTTGTCTCCTCTGTCTTTTATTACTGTTTGCTGCTTTTTCAGTCTTTGTCCTTGAAATCGCAATTTCCTCCTTCATCACTTTTGAAAACAAAATCTGAGCAGTGAAACTTTTTTACTGATGCTCCTCTATTGGCAATGATGTTTCCCAGAATTTGCTTTCTACCTTATTGCATTTATGTTATATAGCACCAGTTTTTAGATCAGTGTAATGTTGTATTAATTTAACAGATCTATAGAAGTCAAAGGTAATTGTGGAGCTACAACACACTTAATCAAAGTTATAACATAGTTTAGAAGTAATTCAGGTATTTGCCAAGAGCTATTACCCTAAAACCATGTTGACAAGGGTTTCCTCCATCCCTGTCCATTAAATCTTTTTAAAGTTGAACCGGTGAGAAATGATTTACTGATTTCAGAAGGAAGGTAAGAGAGAGAAGTTCACAGAAGGAGATAAGTGGATGCTCTTGGTACAGGAATGAGTACAAATGGCACTGATGGTTTAGAATTGAGAAATATAGCAATATTTTTTTAACAAACTGTATTCTCGTTCTTTTTGCTAAGTACAAGAAAGATTTATAGAAGGTGAGGGCACAGTGATGAGAGCTTTTATTTCAATCTCCAAAATAGAACAAAGAAGCAGAGTCAAGCCATTTTCCAAAATTGTTCATACAAGTAGAGAAAGGGTTAAAGGAAAAAAGATGAGATTAGCAAACCCCAACACTCTCATTACTATCCCCCAAAGGCTGTGTTTGATAAATAATACAAATGTGCAATTGGGAATTAATGAACAAAATTTTATGTGCTGCATGCTGGGTCTGATAATGAAAGCATGGGTGGCTGGGCCTATCCGCATTTGTGGGGCTGTAAATATCAGTGACAGGAAAGCAGATGGACTGAAAGGAGCAAGCTTTATGGTGGTGACTGCCACATTCCCACCTTTAGGGTTGTGGAATCCACAGTGACAACCCGGAGCCCTCAGGAGCCCAGAGGTGTCACCCGCTCAGGCAGCCAGAATCTAGCTAGATCACATCCGCTCTGTTGTTCCTGAATATGCCTTTTTTCATCTTCCTTGTCTTCTTTTTTCTCTTTTCTTATCTGGTTGTTTATGTCTGTAATGGAAGCCTGGTTCAGCTGACTAAGCTTGAATCCTTTCCAATGTTATTCTAACTCTTTGGCCAAAAAGGCAAGTAAAAGAAGAACTTTAAACAGCCTGATGCTTGTATACATCTCTGTCTGATAAGGCTATGCATGCATCTGTCATTCTTCAGCAGAGAGTTGCACCAGAAACAGAGGCAGTATTTGTTATCTCTTGCTTTTATGTGACTCTCTCTAGCTTGTGTTCAGGAAAGCCAGATTGGACTCCCAACAGAAAAAAAAAGCAAGATGCCTCCCAGCTCATCTCTAAGTTTTTCTCCCCTTTCCACTTCCCCTTTCTTCCATACACAGACAGGTACATTCAGTACATTTATACTCTGGACCAGTTAATACTCAGGAAAAAAAACATGGCTTACTTTATTGAGAGCTCTCTGGCATGTTACCTGGGAGGTTGAAATACTTTTTCATAGATCACAGACTCATGGAATGGTTTGGGTTGCAAGGGACCTTTGAAGATTGTTCAGTCCAGCCTCCCCTGCCATGGGCAGTGACATTTTTTCCTAGATCAGGTTGCTTAAGGCACAATCCAGCCTGGCCTTGAACACTTGTGATGGGGCATCCACAGCCTCTGTACACTTTTCCTCTGTAGTACACACTGTTCCACTTACTGTAAAAAATCAGTTTCACTTAGAAGTCTATCAAGTTCTATTTTCCTTCACAACAGACCTGTGTCACGTAGGACTTTTTGGCCTCTAAAATGCTCCAGTTACCCCTTCAGCTAAGTACTATAGAATGCAGCCCTCTCAGATCCAGATAATATTTTCTGTCTCACGTGCACTAAGCTGGAGAATTTGGCAGGAGAAGTAGACATCTGCACAAAACAAAGTAAAAAACCATGGAAATGCGAGGAAGTTCCTTTCTGAGTGGGATTTTTCCAATGGGCCTCTGGTTCTGTGACATCACAGTCAAGGAAAATGTGCTTCACACTCCTCCTCTGATCAATCAGCAAGGCTTAAAATGATCTGCTGGGAAGGGCTTTCCTTCTCCACTCCAGTCTGGTCACATCCTTCTCTAAAAAAGACCAGGAGACACCACCACTGTAAGAACCACCTATTGGAATCAATAAGGATCATCACACAGCTCCCTCATGGGTATCATTATGGTTCACTGCTGTCATTACTTGGAAATACACCAGAAAACTCATTCTCAATCCTCTTGTACTGCCAGGCAATTTTCTTTCTCTTTGGCTGTTCTCTAATGCAAAGCATTCAAACCACAATTGCCTGCCAACCTTGAAGGTACCTGAGTCTGGAGGCAAACAATGAAAGTGCTTCTGGGCATATCCACCTTGTACAGTAGCACATGTATGTTAGGCTACACTTTATTTCACAGTCTATTGCCACAGCAAGCCCAGAGCTGAAAGTGGCATAACTAGCTCAGAGAGAGTGAGTAGTGCCGAGAAGTTAGACAGGGTGGCTTGGGCATGGTGCAGGTTCAAACTAATGTCCCCTGATAATTCCCCTCTGTAGAGACATCTGGTTGTACTCAAATGAGCAACCTGCCTTCAGATCCTAGATCACACAGGTGCTCATCCTAGGGGTCCTTTGTAACAATTCAGAGTAATACATAATTGAAGAACTATTTTACCAGACCTCAGAAAAAGATGTCAAAAAGAGTTGCAGTATAAAACAGTATCAGTTTGTTAAAGAAGACCCAGCATATATATTACCTGTCTTCAATTTTCTGCTAGAGAAATTTAGAAGCTCTTTAAAGGACATCAGAAATCCACTAGGGCCAAATAACCTTGCATCTGCTCTGTGCAGGGCATGAAAATAGGCAATATAGGGAAGCTATCTCCCAAGTTCAGGTTCTTGGTGAAACTCATCCTTTAAATTTAATTGGTGCCCTAGGGGAACATGAAGGCTGGAGTCAACTCTGAGGACTGAAGTAACCAGCTTTTGGAGTTGACCTCCCTAACAACGTGTGAAACCACTACTGTGATTTCAAAGTCTCATTAAGTATTAAATATAGGGCAAGGCAGAAGTGGTTTTGGAATAAATAAAAATGTTCATCCATTTAAATAATCAGACTGTAGTCTCATTACAGCTGTATTGCATGAAACATTATTTGTAGAGAAGACCTCTTAATCATCCACTTCAGTCAAATTTATAAGGAATCCAGCTTTAGTGAGTGAGTTAATTTCAAAGAATAACATGTTTGGTTTTGGATTATTCTTTCACAGCTGAAAAGAAAATCAAAGTGTTTTGAAAATTACTCTGAAAGAACAGAAAATTATAAACAACATAGACTGAATGACTAGTAACTGCCCATTTGCAAAACAGAGGAAAACAAAATTTGCAAAACATAGCCTGCCTCCAAATAAGAGAAACTGATGTACGGATATGTTGGAACCCTGAGTTCAGATAATTTCAATCTTTCAGTGCTGACAGGCAATGAACTTCAAAAGCACACTACATTTGACCTTAGGCTTCCTAGATTATGTAATAGCACTGAGGTTGTTGCTGTGTAATTAAAGTTATGTCACTAGGTGGAATATGTAGAAATGTAGAAAATTTAGGTTTATGGGTATAATAATATGCATGTAACAAAATGGAGGGTTTTGGGTGTGGGTTTCTTACTTCTTCTTTCTTCTTCACAAACCTAGGTGTTCTTTCTTGAGTCAAAAAACCCGCAGTGCAGGTCATGAATAGTTAGTTATTGGGTTATAAGTAAAAACATTTTATTTGGCAATTCCTAATTGGGTAAATTTGACTTTAAATGCCCTTGAAAGTGACATCTCGGGGCCATTTTCCACCCTGCTAACTGAGAGACACACTCCATGCACTTATACCATAGATAAGAAATAATAAACATCTAAGTCCAAAGAAATACCAGCATCTCCTGCCTTTTAATCTGAACTCTGAGTACAAGAACCAGAGAGAATCAGAGGCAAAACTAAAAACAGAGAAGAAATATATAGCAGAAATGAATATTGGAAAATAATATGTATGCAGCCCTCTGCCCCTCCTATCTCATAGGAATCAGACGCCAAAAACTTTGGGGACCAAAACCTCAGACTTTCAGACCTTCCAGATGAAGCATTTTAGCCAAAAATCCTTTTACCCAAGAGACAGTGTTGACATTGCTAATGAGAGATGGCAAATACCCTTTTAACTCTCTCTCTGTGATCTTCTATGTTGCTGTAAACATTATACCTAATAATAGAGAAAATTAAGCCTTTGAAGCTGTTACTGACTGGGGGAGGGGTTTGGGTGACTGATGTAGCATGTTAGTAACAGATATTTTTGCTGTAATATGTAAAGATCTGTAGACTTAAAAAGAGATCTTTTTATTTTCTAAACAGTGGAGGCCAGGGAGTGCCATCCAAACAAAATGGCATTTTTCTTCTGGCCAGAGGCTCATCTGGGAGTTCATGAAATGGGTGTTGGCCTATGCCTAATGCCTGTTGCCTTTCTCTCATGCTACACTGTGAAGAGCCTGGCTCTGTGCTTCTGATGTCTTCTTGTTAGGTGGTAGGGACCGTCTGAAGGCTGAGCAAGCCCATGTCCCTCAGACTCCCCTCCCAGGGTCAGTGCTCCAGCACGCAGCTGGCACCATGGCCCTACACTGAATGTGTTCCAGTTGATAGGTATCTTCCTTGTACTGATTGAGACAGACCAGGCACAGTACTTGAGGTGGGGTCCAACACCTTCTGAGCAGAGAGAGGTAATGCTGTCCTGAAGTCCTTTCCAATATGAATTTTTACACAATCCAATGAAATGATTGGCTAGTAGGGCCTAAAGGTATAAGGTAATAAGGCTGCAGGAGGTAAATAGACTTTATGTGAGTGTAGGTGGGCTGTGTAGGGTAATTGGGTGGGTGAAGATGAAAAGATGAGGGGTGTCAAAGGAGAGAAGCTGTTGTTGAGGCAACAAGGGAGAAGTCAAAATAAATAATGCTAGAAAAACTCACCTCTAGAAGTTCAGTTAAAGGGTCCAAGGTTTTACTAGAAATCATGGAAATCTACAAATGGAGCTGATGAAGTGATTAACCTTGGAAGAAAATTCCTGAAACAAAGCCTGGTGGTTTTAGGGTATAAGACAGTGTAAGAACTTGCAATCTCTTTTCTATCATTATTATTGCTAAATTGCTCATTAAAACATTGACAAGACGAAATGGATGCAAGAATGCCTGTAGGCTTCTTTGCTTCTGGGCATTCTGTAGTGTGGCAGTATATGGCAAAAGCTTTTCTTCTCTTGGGTGAGAAGGGAACATGAGATTGCAAAGGGGAGAGCAAAAAGTGAAACCATTCTGCTCCTCTGAGCTGGAGAGCAAGCTTGTCACATCAGACTGCATCCTAAGACTCAGGATATTTTGTGTTTTCCTAAAGCTCCAGTTTCTAGAACAGAGAAGTGAGCCCTTAAGATTTTAATGAACACCTAGAAAAAATAGAGGACATTTCAAAGTTTAGGGCCTAGAGACCAAATACTGCCAAACCTTTTGTTTCATAATTTTCTCTTTTTTATTCCTTGCTCCTGGAGTATTTGGTGAAACTGGCCACCATAACTGCTTCTCTACCTCCTGGGACACTAGTGATGGAATACACGGTTGGGACAAACCTGTGGTGATCATGGGTCATGTTGTCTCCTGGTTTTAAGCTCTCTTTTTACCTGGTGACAGTGAAGTGCTGTGGACACACATTTGTGCATTACTCTTCCAGGAGCTTATCCTTGAGGAGAGAAGATGAGAAACGTGACATGTCCCAGCTCTGAAGGGTTGTTAGTGCAGAAATCTCCATGTACTGATTTCAATGACGAATGTGTTCAACTTGAGTCATACAAAATCTGCTTTAAAAATTCATATTTCCTTTCTACTCCTGCTCAAGGTGGCTCAGTGTGCTCTTTGAAAAATGACTCACTTCTCTCCAAGACCACTTGATATTCAAACAGCTAAACTGCTGCTTTTAACCAGTGGTTTATTGAAAGATTTGCCCTGGCCTTGCCAGCTCTTTTGGGCAAGCACGTTTTCTGCCTTGCCTTGCAGATGCATTTATGTGTCCCATCAAAGAGCCCAAGCAAAAGGTTTTGAGATAATTCCTGTCAAGCAGCAGAGGTGAACTTTAAGTTGACATCAAAGTCAGGCCAGGAAGTGAAAGCCCTGGTGTTCAGAGGGTGACGTCCTGGGCCAGCCCAGATATGGTGCAGCTGTCTCTTCACGCCGTGTGTACAGCAAAACCACCCAGCTGAAGAAAAGGCATGCTGATACAGTACAGCTGATGGCACTGGAGGGGCTGGATATTTTGGCTCCTTTGGGTTATATTGTTGTTTTAAATAGATGTTTGGCAAATGTTGTATTCTAAACAATGACAGCTGGAGACAAAAAGCTGTTGTGAGTATGTCTGAGAGCCAGTGTGAAAAAGCTGTGATCACACAAAGAAAATTTTATACCTTGTTACTCCCCAGAACAGTTAGGAGTGGACAAGGTTTATGTTGATCACAAATATTCATAGATTTTGCTGTCTTTCCTGCAATACCACTATCTACATTTGCTTCTGGAAAATATTCTAGATGCGTGGCAGGGAGGTTAAATTTTAACTAAGCTCTTTCTTTCATGATATAGCTGTTCTTTCTCATTTATGTCTTGAGTAAGTGTTGATAAATGTTCACATTTGCAGTAAAATTTAGAGGCAAAGACAGTTTCATCTTGGTTTTGCAGTGACCATGTCTGAGCAGAGACTATTAATATTGATCATCACAATCTAATTCAAAGCAGAGAGCAAAATGCAGGGATGTTAAAGCCGTGGGCAATTGTCATAATTTACTGTTATGGAGAAAACTTCATGGTTAGCTGCCTGGATTAAAAATCCCTAAGATTTTTCCACAGGAGAGTTTTATTAAAGGCATGCGGTGTAGTTAAATGTAGTTATACAACACTCCCTCCTCATATATATAGTTACATGTGTATTTATGTATCTGTTAAGCCAAATTTCCTTGCTCCTGTTAAATGACATTTCAAATAATTTGAAAAAGGAAAAATCTTTACCATATAATTCTTTGTATCACTTATGTTGCTTTTTTATAGTATCTTCTGTTTCCTTCAGCTCAACCAAATGCTTTCTCCTCCAAAAAGTCCCCCAAATGAAATCCAGAAGGACCAGTCAGCTTCATTCATTCCTGTCATTGTCTCTGCACAGAAACATTTATCCAATCATAATCAGTGTTGCACCACAGCAATATTTAAGTCAGCTGGAGAAAACCAGTTTAATGTTCTCAAACACCAGTTTGCTGCTGCGAGCTGGGGTGAGGCTGCCCTTGCTGCCTGGGTATCTCCATTTGGTGCACTCAGCTGGCCTGTGAGGCAGGAGCGTGGCAGTGCTCGGTCTGGACTGTGGTGTGTGGTGATGAGTTTTGTCAGGGCAATCCAAGCTGGAGCTGACACCAGCCCAGTGAGCCTGAACCCTGTAATTGGTCTGGGAGAGGGGCACAGTGCAGTTCTTTGCTCTCTTCCTGAAGTGGCACCGTGTGTCCTGCAGGGCTTTGGTCATAGCTGAGGCAGGCACAGGACCCCTGTTTGTGAGGATCCAGGATCTGTTTATGCATCACTGTGTGCTTGGTGAGGTAGAATGCACCCTTTTGCAAGATTGAGAGCTGTGACTTCTGCAGTTCAGGTAGGGGTGCCCAGGTTAAACATCAGCTTAGTGAGGAGTACAGCCAGAGCCCTGGGGGCTGCAGTGAGGCTGTGGATGTGGCCAGAGAAGAGCTGCATTTGTCCCTAAATAGCACCAAGCTCTATGCCACAAGTGGTCAGGTCCAGCTGCCTGTCCTCTGGGAATACACACTTTACCTGCAGGTGTGTATCCACATCTCTGACAACATTTTAGGCAAGTGTAGATGGTGGCAAAGTCACACCCTTGTTACAGGCTGACAGTTATATTGTGCCCACATTTATGGAATGGGTCAAACTACATGCTGAGAAACACTAAAAACCAGGCCTTACATATCCTTTTAATAGATACTGAATCTCCATGGTTTGCAGACTGCAACTTGGGCAAACTTCTTCTCAACAAATACCTGTATATATTTAAGCAGAGACAGGAGTTTTTCTTTGAATGATAGATTTTGAACACATATCACCCTTGCCAGGCAGGTTTTTCCTATCTCAACCTCATGTCTGAATTTTTTTTTTCTACAAAGCCATGGAAAATTGTACCATGGAGATAGCAATTTAGCTGGATAAATTTTAATTTTTCTGTACGTAGCACTGCCAGCGGGTTAGATTTAGGATCCAAGGATCCGGAATCTCAAATTTTATTCCCAGATGTGCAGTTGACTTGTGCTCTAACTTAAGGCATGTTGGTTTTGCCTTCATTTTCTATTTTTTCATTTTTTTTGTTGCATCAACAGGAACAGGATGCAACCCCACAGAGCTTAATTAACATTTGTAAAACATTTCAAGGCTTTTGGATGAAGACAGGAGTCATTCCATATGATAATCATGATGTCTAATGGCTAGGCTCAGGGAATGCCAACCTTCCATGTGCAGAGCAGGCACTTGGACAGTGGTACCAACCTGATCAATGGTCTGCTTGGTTCCCTTCTCTCCCTACCTCAGCCACCTGTATCAACCTCCAGTTTCCTCTCTTGTGCTGATCATGTTAAAGCACTAGCTGTATTGATTTTAGAGCAAATATAATTGATTTTAGAGTAAATCTCCTAGAGATTGCAGGAGAGATTCAGAGTCCATTTAAATCACTAGCAACTCCTGATATGCTTCATTAGATCCAGGGTGAGCAGGGGCAACATCTGCAGCATAGTAATAACCAGATCAAAGCTCCAGCTATGTTAATACATAAGACCATGTTGAAAGGGAATGCAGCAGCCAGTGTTCAGAGCAGCTCCTGGTCTTGAGGGCTACATGCCTGTCGAGGCAAATCGAAGCTTGGCATGGCTCAGAGATCTGATCCACTCCCTGGCCTTATGGCTCAGGCTTCACAGTGAACTTACTTGTCTTTGGGTTTGCCACTTGCTAAATTTAGCATCCTTTCCCAGCAGATAGTTAACAGAAGATTTTTGGCTGCAGACATGCCAGTTGGGATATCAGTAGTGGAGCAAACTTCTGATGAGACTCTTAAATCACCTGTCAGAGAGCAGTTTGACTTAAACAGGAGCTAACCAAAGCCCAGCCTGGAATTTGTTCCTAGAAAACCACAGGAGCCATTAGCACAAACAACTCCCAGCCCTTAGCTGGCCCAGCAGGTGGGGAAATGGCCGGGGCTGGCAGACCAGCGCCAGGGCACTGGGTACAGGGCAGAGCCTCCAGCCCAGCTGGCAATCCCCAGCTTACCCCAAGCAGCACATGGGTGCAGGCCCACAAAGAGAAATGGCTTAAAAGTTTCAAATGAATAATTCAGCACTCCTTTGATTTAACTACTGCGGAATGTGTGTCCTGCCACGTTACTTCAACCTTGGAATGAAGTACAAGTAGATGTGATTCAGACTCTAAATATTTAAAGCCAGAATCTAATCTTAGATACATTGTGTATGCTGTCATCTCAAAAATCTGCTAAAGAGAGACAATGATGGACAGCCCAGATCGAAATTAAATTCAATCTCTGTATTAGAAAACTCACCCTGCTAATTCACATGAATGATTAACCACAAAGAAACTTATGTCTGTCAGTGACAGCAGTGCTGAAGTGTTCTTTGTCATCACTGTCTTGGTTAACTTCAGAAAAGAATAGTCCAAAACCACCACACAGGGAAAGGACGTCACCTCCCCTTTCTCCCTATTTTCTTACAGAGATGCAGCTAACTATTAACATTTTCCAGTTAAATGGCAAACAAAACATTTCTAATCTTCCTTTCACTGAAAAGAAAAATAAAATCACAACCGTAACTTAAATCAAAAGCTACAATAGTACTTGGGCAGTTACAGACTCTTACTATAGATAGGCAGGTCAAAGCAATCAGCATATGAATCTTCACACACAGTGAGCAAAGCCATAACTTGACACAGCTCTCTATCGAATATTATTGTAAGAGGAGTAAGCACACCAGGGCATGACCCTATTAAATACCAAACCTGTAGCTCCAAAATAGCACAAAACCTAGATGGATGATCTCATCTCCAGCAGTAATGTGCCAGAATACAAATAGAGGATTGTCACTGCTTCAAGTGCACAAGGAAACAAAATAAGACCATGTTAATATCAAGGGTGGAATACACACTGACAGCTGAGCAGAAGAGGAACCTGCTGCTGCTGAAAGTGATAGCAGTGTTTCTGTTCCCTTTGCTGGACGTTAAGGCCTCATTGTGGGACTTCTGGATATCATAACTGTACAGCAGCCTAACAAGACAAACTGTAGTCCATTAGAAGAGCAATGAGGCTAAACACCCACACCAAGCAAATAAGCTGCAGGTATTTAGCCTTATCTAAAGGCTAAATGATGTTAATATCTATGTCACTTTCTAGTTTAGGGCTAGCATAGTGCAGCCACCAGTTCAGGGCAGAGTGCTGCAGACTTTAGGTGGAGTTCAGATCAACTAAGAAGGGCCATTCATATATCAGATGTGAATGTATGTACCTCAGATATGAATAGTAATGTATGTGTAGGGTGTTAATTAACAAAAGAAATGTGTTTTACCTTAGACAGATGGAAATGTTTTATGTTTCAGTAAGGTTGTCTCCTCTAGCACAAAAAAATCCATTTCTATAATTTTCCAGTGAGCTGAGCCTGGGAGGGTGTGAGTGCCCACGGGGCACTTTGGGGATGAAAGTGCATGATTAATCCAGGCAGTGATTGTTTCCTTCCTTGGGCTTTCAGAGGAATGTAGCATTGTGGTTCAGAAAGTGCCACTGAAACACAAGGTGAAAACCTACACGAAGAAGGATCACATGAAGGAAGATGAGAAAGGCAGCCATACCCACGATAATAATATTCCAAATAACATCCTGGAGGCAGTTTTACAATTGTGAGCATTGCCATGGACCTAGATGTAGCTGCAGGAAACATGGATTTGGGTTTGTTTTAAATCCCATGGATTGGTGTCCAGGCTCTGCAACTAGCAAGTGTGATCTCTTACTGAATAGGAGCATAGCCACAGGAGAGAAAAGATTAAGGGTATCAAAGGAATACATTTTTTCATTTCACTCCTTTCTTATTACAGTAGATTAAAAGAAAAAAGTGAGTTTTGTTCAACATTCAATTTTGAGGACAATTAAATAAGCCAAAAACATTGTTCAGAATTAGAGCACTGAATAAAGGATTTCAAAAACACAGTGTGGGGTTCATGGTGGGATTTTTATTTCCTTTTAAGATGAGCCGTATACAGCTGTATGAGATCTATTGTCCTCTGTCCCACTGAAGAAATAGTTTCTTTCTGAAGCATCCAATCTGTTAAGACACATAGGTTCTTTAAAAGCTTAAAAAAAGAGGGAAAGCACTCAAACTCTCTTCTGGTTCAAATGGCAATTATCTGAGAAGCAGCAAAGAAACAGGAATACATGGCTAAATGAAATAGCTTTTGATTGCCTGGCTATGAATGACAGTAGGATTTGTCCTCTTTGGTAATGACAGCAGCAGCAAGCAGTATGCACCGGCAAGACAGAAGTCAGCCCTGACTGTCTGGTACAACAGCAGTGATCTTTCACAGCATAGATGGTTATTACAAACCTGCACAGGGGAAACCACTTTCTTCTCTAATGGATGGAGAAATGTTCCTTGATACTGAGGCAAAAGGGACACCATTTCAAGGAAACACAACCTTTGAAAACTTCCTTGTAACTGTGGGTCTGGAAAGTCTTTTTTCCTTCTGTTCTTCAGGAACTGTCAAACACCAAGAATTCCACCGTCACTTTTAGGCCCATCAAGACAAAGGCTAACAAAAGAGGGAGGCTAAAAGACCAACTCTGGTTTACAATTCCACCTTCCAAACTCATCATTCATCAACTGAAGGAGGGTTTCTCAAAATAAAAAACCACAGACTAGGTATGTAGAGTCTGAGAAAAAAAAAATCACTGATCATTATAGCTTATGTGCTGCTGTCATTCATTCTCCAGGGAATCCTGTGCTCCAGGCAGATCTGGCAAAACAGACAACTAAGAGAGGAGCTTGTGTAATGGAGAACCTCGAAAGCTTCAGGCACAGAGTTTGCTTGTATTGAGCTTGGAATGAGGGATGAAAGCAAGTCACAAGGGCAACGGTGCTTACATTTCCAGTGCATCAACTCTAGTGACTCGAAGTGCCAAATTTCAACTCCTCTGAGTGTAAAGCAGAATAACACAGGGTTCAAGTCAGTGGTTGGTAGAAAAATGGCAGGCAGACATCCTCCTTTAAGCCTCTGAAGTTGACTGTCTCACTGCTCTGAAGGGGATCTCTAGACAGAGATAAAAAGGAAAAAAAACCCAAACAACTTCCCCTGTAAGTTTTTTGTAAGAGAAGACAACAGACTTGGGAAAAGTCTTAAGTCATCTTTGCTCAAGATCAAATTCTTTAGAAAGGAACTCATCAGAGAACTGTTACACCACATGCTTAGGTACAAATAGGAGCCCAGACAAGAACCATTATCAGGATAAATAGAGGTGTTGCAACCCTAGGAAGCATGTAAAAGAGAGGTTTCCCTATCAGATTCAGAGGTTGGGTGTTTTTAGGTCATGTAGGTACATATCATCAAGGGCATACTATAGCTGAAAATGGCTGTGTTACTAATAAGGCTGGAGAACCTGGAATGGTAAAGGACTGGCCACAAAATCTCATCAATGTTGGTAAGTCCAGGACAGCTGAATTTCAAGCTTAGAGCCATCTAAAGTCTTTATGCAGCTGGCTAAAAATCCTCCCATGTTACTACAGTTTGTGAATTTGTGAATTCCAGTTTGAATTTCTGAATTCCCTGTATGCTTTTGTTTATAGTGATGACTCTGTTTATTTTCAAAAGGTTACCAGGAAGGCCAGCTTTAGCGAGTGCATGTAAATACAGCTCGGACTCAGCAGGCTGAGAAATGTGTCCAACACAGCAGGGTGCAGAAGGGGGAGGCTCAAGTAGGCTGTAACAGACTGATAAGAGAAGTCATCTTGAGGAGACATTATGAATGCCTCACGTATGTGAGCTAGCCAAGGCCCCCTCCACCCATAATTACTTTCTTATAAATCTATAGCATATAGAGAGCAGCAAAAAGATCAAGTAAGGTGTCAGAGGGAAACCTGGCACTAAGGAATAGAGAGTGAATTCCTGGCCAGAGACAAAAAAACCCCCCATTTCTGTTTAGTTGGATGAGTTATTGCAAATTAAACAAGCGGGTGCAGGGACCTTGTCCCATCATATGAGATCTCTACTTGCATGTTTGCTGATGAGGAGGCAAGCAAACCCTTGGAGAGGTGCCTGTCAGGGATTCAGACCTGCTGGTGGTGGTCAAATACCTGTACCACCCTCGCTCATCTAGGTGTGGGAGATGTCCAAGCAAGGGAAAAGCAAGGGAACTTTTCTTACAGCTGCTGCTATGTAGTAAAGTGACTTCTATTATGCAGAGAGAAAGCTCTTGCACTTTAAGAAGTGCCCCTCAGAGGGGCTGCAGAAGGGGTGAAAAGGAGGGAGACCCCCAGTGAGCTTTTTCCTTTTGTCTTGTAGATGAACCAGATGGCAGGAGCAGCAGAAACCAAAGAAGGAGCATGGTTTTAAGAATCAGATTGCTAAAATGTAATGAAAACTGAAGCCAAATACTAGGCCTGGACAAAACAGAGCACCAGAGTGGAAAAACAAGCACTGGAGTAGCTTAGCCAAAAGGGGAAATAATAAAATAAACGAGCTCAGTTCTTCAATTCAAATTCCAACTCTGTGCTTTCAGGACAGGAGACTTGGAGAAACTGAAACACTAGCATTAAGTCTCTTTGTAGCTGCAGCTGCTCAGAGTTATCTGCCTCTGTGTTCCCTGGCAGGTGACACTGCAGCACTGATAGCCTGCAAATTTCCCAGGATGTGAGAAAAGGGCACCAAGAATGACTAATGGATCCATCATGAACTCGAACATGCCAGCAGACACACATGCCACTTCCCTATAACAGGTAAGATCCAGCTGGCGCACCGCTGCATCCCAGAGCCACAGCCTGCAGCTGCTCTGTGTCAAGTCACTGGTGATGGGGGACATAGAATGTTCCCTCTGAAAGCCCTACATGCTCGAGCAGGGCTTTCTGATCTCTCTGGAGAGATGCTGCTGAGCCTGTATTTTAATTGGCTTTCAGGTCCCAAGATAGATTAGGCAAGACGACCTCACTCTAGTATGTTGCACTACATCCTTGCTTCTCCAGAGTACTGTCATTTTTCAGAGCAAATGCCAATAAAAAGGGCATGATGTCAGGCATTCCATCTGCAGGATGCGCTCCGCTCCTCCGTTCCCAGCCACAGACTGATGGACGCTGCTGCTCCATCGCCCTCGGAGGAAGCATTACAAATCCTTTCAACGCCCATCCCCCCAGTTTCAGTAAAGATCCACTGACACTTGGTGGAAAAAACAACATTGTATTTGATTTACAATTAACAGGATTTACAAATAATGATAAAGAAACAGATTAGCCATGAAATTAGGATGCCTTTGTTGATGAAAGAGTAACTGGCAAAGCACCTTCCTGTAGAAGTCATATAGCTCAGTCCTAAACAGTATAAAATAACTTACAGCCCAGGCAGGTTCAGGAATTATTACAGACAAATGCAAGAAGTCGAGTACAAAACAAACAAAAAAACTGCTCACAGCCTACTGGGCAAGCAACCAGTTTTGGTGAGGCTTTTGATTTTCAGAAACTGAAGGAAAGGCCCACTGACAAATACTAGGAAATTTTCAAAACGGGAGAAAAAAAAATATCAACAGACAGTAAAAGTCGGTGTGTGACAACCTACCAGGCAGGGAGAGCGGGCGGCAGACACTGCATTAGCTTGCTGAGAGTCAGCAGAGTCCGGGTGCTTGGCAGGACAATGAACGAAGGAGTACAGATGGCAGCACTTCATTAAAATGCTACTTTACTGCCAAAAACTTGCAAGACAAAGAGAAGTAAAGTTCTCTGATGTGCAATACAGCAATTTAAGAAGACGTACCTAACTTTTTGATTTGTACGGAGCTTACCTATATTGTAAACACACACTTTCTGACAAGTTATTTCAATTTTCTTTGCTATGGATTATAGTGTGTATTCAATCAAATGCAGCATTCCAAGGCTCAAAACTGACCGAGTGGTTTTCAATAGATGGGTATATGATTTTTCCAATATCATACTAGTATTTTACATCACAGATACAATAAAAACAAGTGATGGTATTTCTAGGACAGTTCCAAGATTCAAATAAAAAATCATCAGAACCATTTTAAAATAGGATATTATACATAATCAAATCATGTTAAACAGCACACTCTCGGCAAGCAGCTAATTACAAGCATTCTGCTGGTCATGTTTTTCACACAAAAGTCATTCAATAGCACATAAATACTTATTTTTCTGATCTGCTTCTTTTTACAAAACCATTCATCAGATTCACAGAATTAGTACAAGTAAGGCACATTAGCATATATCATAAAACTCACAATAATAACAAAGAGTTTTAAAGTTTTAAGGACTAATTCCTTCTTTGCAGTGATTTCTGAACCGAACAGGACTTCATCAGTAGAACTCTCCTACACTGACATTACTCTTATTTCTCTCACAGCCATCTGTGGTGGGTGCAATACTATGCATCACCATTGAGATAAATAATTAAATTTAGAACCTTGTGTGGTAGCAAATCCCACTTTTAGGTCTTGCAGAGAAATCGTACACTTTGTTCACTGTGTTCATTATGAGCACAGACCAAATTTTAGAGCTCTATGGAAGTCAATTTCCAGTTATCAAAAGAAAAGGGGATATTGCATGTGTCTCTGAGTATGTTATTGTTTTCCTAGTACAAATATTGCTTAAGGTAGAAAGGATGCTATAGTACTGAATTTTACTTGCATAATGAATCCTAAATGCTGATGTCTCAGGTTCTCCTAAATCAAATGAACTATAGGTTTTTCTTCTTCCTCCCCCCACCCTACCCCCAACCAAAGGACTCTCTTTCCCACAGAAGATTCATTTACACACAACACAGCTTTTAATTAGAAGCATAATTTACAGTAAAAATTCTTTACATTACACCTCTGCTATCAAAAAACCATGAAATCTTTCATTTAAAGTTGTAATTATACATTAAAAAATAGAACACTATTTCCTTAACAGGAAGAATGAATTTGAACATCTTCAGATCAGATTTCTTTATTGCGGCTTTTGAGTCAAAGGTCAGTCACTTTATTCTCTAGCGCAGCTGCTATTTGCTGTAAACGGAAGGCAAGCTGCATTTTTTGTGCAGCTGGATCCTCTTCAAGTGCATTTATAATCTGGAAGATATAAACAGAGAAAGTTTAGAATAATTTAGCTTAAAATGTATGACATAGTTCGGAGACCAAGTGTTTGATACTCCTTTGGTTGTAAAGAATCTTTTGCATTCACTCTGTACCAAAGTCCATCCATTGGGCCCCATGTTCTATTTTTACAAAAAGACAGTAAAAATGATTGTCTCTGTTACTTTATCTAATTTGCTGTAATGTTTCCCATTATGCTGAGATACAAGCAAATTAATAGGTAGTACTTTATCTTGTAAAATTACATTACATTCCAAGATGGAACAGGCAGGGGAAAAATTTCCTTAGAGCTATTTAAGAAACGGTGCTTTTACTTACAGTCCACCCTACAAGGCTTAAGGGTCATTTACCATCAGTAATTATATCCCATCCCCATGAGCTTTAGTTATGAGACTCTCCTGGGTGGTCCAGCCACAGGCATATGGTAGGGCAACGCAAGGTCTCCTGTGTCTGTAGGCAATATGAGGAATAAAGCCAGCAGCCTCCCTCTGGCTCTCACCAAGAAGTGCCGAGACTCTGGCCCAGCACCACATAGCTCAGGAAAGCAAAGAGCTCGTCAGAGGAGCCCCCAGCATCCTACAGCCTCTGCTGTACAGAATATATATGAGGATATGACTCTTAAGACACAAGGGATTTGAAAACAAGAGCTAGTAAAGGTCAGCTGTTATGAGAAGGCTTTTCTTCAAATAGAGTTTTTTAGGGCTGCCCAGATCAAATTCAAAAGGTTTTGAAAGGTTTTAATTTCCACCATCCTTTAGGAAAACTTTCCCACTAGCTATTAGATTTCTCCATTAGAAGAATGTGTTACATGACAAAACCATTCCTTTTCTAGAACTGGCTTTATTAATATAAGTCTGACAGTGTAATCAAGCAGAAACCTTTAGCCCTGTTTAAATACTATGTAAACTTGCAAGTACAAAGACTGGAAAAATGGAGTTTGCCTGTCACTACCTGTGTTTTTTATTACTTCTTGAACATCACTGACAGTGCAGATTAATGCAGTCAGAATCAATCTAGCCAATAATATCTCTTTGAAGGGCTGGTATAGCATGTGTATTTCCAACACTGGAGAAAATTTGTTTAGAAATGATTATTTAATGAATTTGTTTTTAAAGCGTGAAAATATTTTTACAAGACAGACTTAATAAACACTTACTGCAGTATTTAAACTGGGCCTAATTTAATTTGATATTGTTTCCTTAATTTAAACAATTATATCTAGCTGTAAGTCCTCAAATCTAGACTAAATAATTCATGATTATCTCTACTGGTGAATATATCCTTCATAAAAATGTGGACAATTAGAATGTACCCACTTAGTCATTGTCAAGCCCTGCAGAGATGCAGAAGGTACAGCACATGCTGGGAACCACTGTGTCAGTAATAAAGACAAGGGCAGCTGCAAAATGTTCCAATTTATGCAAATTAAAACATTTTCATGGAAAATAAATAAGCTTGATTAATTTTACTGAATGGTTCTTGACAGATCATCTCCACAATTCTGAATTAGCAGCCCTTTCATCAGATGCACCTCATTATTACACAATGATGTACATGGAAGGGCAGAGCTGCAGCTATGTCCTGGGATGTGCTGGCCTGCCACTAATGAAGTCCCACAGGCTGGTGACTCTGCCTGAGGTGTGGATGAATCAGGGATTCACAGTTCATCTGTCATTCAGGGTCCCTGAATGTTTTTGTAAGAGGTCAAACTACGGACACATTTGGGAAGGTGCTGAAAGCCAGCTTAGCTCCGGGGATGAGGGGTGAGGGAATGCCATCGGGTTGGCCTACGTTCCTCTGGCTGCTTCCCCCACTGACCATCATTGCAAGACTTCTCAGGGTGATTTGATTTTCCCTGCTTGCATCTGTTTAAAAGCTGCGACAGGCTGGCTGCTCCTGTATAAAGCAGCTGCAGTGAAGGATGAGACTCACTGTCTTTAGTGCTAAATATAAGTGAAAACATGAACTGTGCTGAGGTGCAAGACTAACCGAATACAGCTCACATGTGCTGTGCTCCTTTTTGATTCAGCATCTGTTCTTACTTGCTTTGATTTAATTCTGAGAGTTTTCTGGAGGCATTCATTTCCATGGAAACCTTTGAATAAAAGTTTCCTTCTCTCTTTTTGTTTTCAGATTAAGTTTGGAGAGCCATAGCCACAGCCCAGCTACACTGAGATATTCTTTGTCCCCCTTTCCGCAGGGTGTG
Source organism: Dicrurus megarhynchus (assembly GCA_013399195.1). Lineage (NCBI taxonomy): Eukaryota > Metazoa > Chordata > Aves > Passeriformes > Dicruridae > Dicrurus > Dicrurus megarhynchus. Next base: position 524,782 of record VXAD01010758.1, on the reverse strand, counting down.
AAAAACCTAAGAAACTTTTTAAACTGAAGCTGTGAGCCAGCTTTTGAATCAGGCTACATTCAACAGTTACTCTACTTTGGTTTACCTTAGGGAGGCACTTCACTTGGCATGGCAAAACAGGGATGGTACCATGCATGGAAGTTTTAAGAGCATTTTAACTAATAAAAAGGACATAGCTCCAATTCCTACAAGCAAAACAAATTGAATGGATTGTTCCTAATAAGAAAGCAGACTGTCTTGAAACCTGATATAACTCTGATGACTTTTTGCTCGGTGACATTCTTAAATACTTACTAGGATGGTAGAACTGAAGAGAAATGATTTTTAAATCTATTTCTTTCTCAGATCCTGTTAAACTATCTGTTAAACTATCCCTACCAAAACCAGATAGCCGTAATGAAATTGTTAATTTATAAGGACGTTCCCTTGACCAGTGTAATTGCCAAGCAGGGTATATAACTGCAAGGTTTTTGTTCAGCATTGCTTTTACCTGATTATTCAGTGAAATCCAGAAGTCACTCCTTTAGACTAATGTTAGCCTTCATAACATTTTACCATTGATACTAAAGCATGAAAATAAAAGCCATAACTTACCTCATCATAGTATTTGTTAGTGTACTGGTAGAGTTGGTGTAGAGCCACAAGCGTGTTTAAGGAATCGGTATGTGCCTGTTAACAGAAGCAGGCAGCAAATATGTCAAAATAGGATCACACATAGCTGAAAGTTATGCACATGCACATTTGTTGGGTACAATTGACAAGATTTCCAAATGCAAGCTCTGTGTTTAACTTTTGTTAAATGACACTTGGGGCAGAGAAAAGGAGTGAGAAAACTTTTTTGATGATTTTCAGATCAAGACTTTCCCTCTGGTATTTTTCCAGCCTGCCCACAACTCTTAGCATTGGAGGTAGAAGATATTTTGAACTCTGAATGTCAAACCACAGGCTACAGCTCAAACATCTGTTAGCAGCATGGGTGTGAAAAGCTAAAGCATTTACTCAGTGCAATTTACATATTGTTGAGATATTAAGCATTGGTTCTGACACAGTCATCAAGGCTGTTTGAAATCCTTTCTCCAGCTCTTTTTACATCCTGGAAATTATTCACACCTCACTACAGCAAAGGTGTAATTCATCAATATCATGAGCACATGCACATTTGGAAAAAGCCACCTGAATCATGAAGACACAAAGGCGTGGGGGGGTGTGGTGAGAAGAGAGAGAGAGAAAGGACTTTAAATGAAGCAGGAAATAACCCTTCCATTACCTCATCTTTCCCCCTGCCCCCTACACATTTAACTTACTTAGTGAATGTGCTCTACCTGTCTGAACAGATGTTCTTCATTCAAATGTGTAGGATTCAGGTCTCTAGCTAGGCCTTTAGTCTTTTAAGTTAGTTAAGAAAATGAAGAATTGCAAAATATTGCTACTGGCATAAATGATTACCCAAGGGATAAAGCAGCAGAGAAACATCCATCTTTCCTTGCTCTATAAAAGTCACTTTTAGAGCTGGTCAAAATTTGCAGTGTTCGATCACTCCTTCCATATTAATTTTTATCATAATTTATAATGAAAATAGAAAGGAAAAACATATTCTGCTGATGTTAAAACATTATATTGAATTTATTTTTAATCACCAAATATTCTAATTTTATATACATCTTAATTTATGTAATAAATAAAGTGAACTGTAAAATGAAATGTCACTACAGATGAGTTTTGTAGTGAATGACTGAAAATAGAAATGGTCTCATGAGGATGTTGATCTGCAAAATGTTAGGTCCTAAGGGCACTGAAATAAACAAACCGCAAAAAATTCCCCAAACATCCTTCTTACGCTAGAGCTCTTCAACTAAATTAAGCAAATGAGCAAACCAGCCGGTAAGTACACTGCCTTCTTGCTCAGGCTAAACAACATCTTTAGGACTGGTGAGGGACTCTCCTGGTTCTCCAAGTTAAATAGAGTGCTTCAAAGGCAAGAGCCTGCTCGAGCTGAGCTGAGCTGCAGACAGACAGGGTCTTTCAAGACTGAAGCTAAAGGTTTTGTATTGACTTTGTTCCACCAGTCTCCAACCAAAGTCCCAGATAGCAACCACCCCGCTCTGCTCTTCTCCATGTGAGGCAACCCAAATAACCTACAATGCAAAAAGTGCCACTGAGCAAGCACATGATGAACTTCTCACATGTAGCATAAAGCAGAAGTATTTGCCCTGTATAGACAGTTCTAAAATGTGCTATACTTAATGTGCATGCTTCTTCTTTAATTTCTGGAATCTAATTTTTGCTGTGGTAGCATTGTGAATTCAGTCACTACTCATTATCAGTATGATCCATGCTAAAAATCCACTATATGCTGTGGAAAGTAAGCACAGTTCAAGAGTGCTATAATTTTTCCACAATGGATGTGAAAAATCCAAACACTGTGCTCTCTTCCCTGCGTAACTCAGATAGATTAGTGACAATAAGGATTCTTGTTTCCATTCAATAATCAACATTTCAAAGGTCTAGCAGGCATGACTACAATAAACAGGAGTATTTCAGAGATTTATGAAATAACTCATCTGATATTTGCACATACAAAAAACTCCATTTGTCCAGATAGAAAGAGAAGACAACAAAAACCAGTGCTACACTTGGCTCCAATTTCAGTACAAGAAAATGGATTGTATTCTTACCCTAGAAATCTCTGCTAGATGGGTATTCATGTCTTGGTCACTCACTGGCACCATCTGACGAATACCTTTGTAGTAACTGCAGGAAGTTAGAAAAGATTTTCAGTTATGTGAAATAAACTGTGTCTTTCTGGTAATTCTGTCTTTCAATTTTGCCATTATTTCAAACATGCTTCCTTACTAACACAGGAGATACTCTACCACAACAGACCAATGATTCCTTTAGTAATCCTGCCTTCCAGCATTAGTACCTTTGCAGAAGAGCCAAGTCATACCTGATTGTACAGGAACGTACCACAGGAAAAAAATCTATAGCTGCAGATAATGATTATTTTAGGTCTTAAAACTGGCAAGAGTTTTGTTCTGCGGCAGATCTTCCATGATATTAACAGAATTACCAATTAGTAAATGAATTAAGTCAGAGACAGAATAGAAAAAAAAATGTTTCTGAAAATGTTTTCAGGATTTGGTCTCTACTGAGTTATGGAAATGCACCACTTGTTAGACAGATCAAGTGGGTAACAACTATGACTGCAGAAAACAGCATCATATTTTCTCCTGAATAAATCTATTCATCGGTCTGTACAGACAAGAATACACAGTGGGTCATAACGGAGATCCATTTCAACTGTGCCAATGCCACCACCAAGGGGATGTTTATAAACATCTGGGTGTAAAATTTTTAATATTTGACAGCTGACTTTGACTATATCAGCATTCCCTTTTCCTCTTACACAGGCTTAAAATCCTAATAACTGAATAAGCATGAAAAGAGTTGATACTTACTCTTCCACCATTTTCTTATAGTTAGAGATTTCTTTTGCATAAAGTAATTTATTACTTGGAGAATCCTGAAAAATTTAGAATACATAAAAATGTAGTTATCTATGAACATTTCTAGGAAGCAAAATAAAGTCAAGAATGTAAGATCAAGCCTTTATATTCACATACACTTGAGCTTTACAGATATTATCATTTGAATACTTATTGACATTGGTGAGATTATTTCATAAAAAGATGAAGTTTACACATGGCATTACTGCAGAGTTTTACAAATATATCAATTCAAGGTAATAATAAATTATTGGTGGACCTGAAATAATCAGTTCTTAAATGTGCTTTTTATAAAAGCAGCTGCCATTTTCTCCTTTTTCTAAGTATTAATTGGCAGACTACACAGCAATACTGACAGTTCACCAACCTGTTAAGTGGTGAAATGTTAACTTCATTATAAAACTAAAGAGAAACGATCAAGGCTGTATCTCCTCCGAGAATGGGTATTGTCTGTGAGGATGCCCTTTGTCTGTCAGGCATGAGCATAGTCAGGATGTAGAATGCAAATCACTTACTCTGCTTAATTTGTGCTCTGTTCTTGTGCAAGCATCCATGAAAGTCTGTGCAATGACTGACAAGGAAGCATCCACTACTTCATGAACATGAACATCAAAGATGAAATGGGGATTTTTCAGTATGTTTACCCAGAATCTAAGAGGCAGGCTGCAAAACAAGGAAAATGATAAATAATCCTTTTTACACAATAAATATTCTACAACAAGAAAAATCACATGAAATTAAGTATGGGCTTTGCATTTTGATCTCCTCACAACAGTGATGTTTAATTTTATATTTTAACATTTATACAAGCTTGTCTGGGTTCCATGTCTGAAAACCAAGTCTTTACCATCTCTAACAGAAAAACTCATATGAGAAGGACCTTAAGTGCCCCAAAAGAGCAAGCGAAGATATCTGCGAGGTCAGAGAAACTATCAAGTAGCATGTATTAGATTTTGTGATTTGACAGGTAAATCTAGTCCCATTTGCCTCTTGCTTTCCTCTTCTCTGAGGAAAGACAAAAAGTAAAACATGGTACATCTACCAGTGACAATCCCATAGGTAAACTGGTTTAATTTTTTGCAGCTTCTAGGCTTACAGGGAATCTTTTTCATCATACAAACATATTACCTCAATTAAAATGATTCTGAGCATTATAAATGAAATTTACTTTGATTTGTGGTAAGACTGCTAGTATATACCTGGGAATTATACCCTTATTTTACTGCAGTACAAGTATGACTCTTTTCATACCGTACCTGTTTGTTTTCCAGATGTGAATGGTATCTTCATCCTTGATGTCATGTTTTTCAGCTTGCTCATCAAGAAAGTCAAAGAAGTACTTCACAGCTGGTGGCACCACGTGGTTTGAGTTAAGCACACTATGAAAGAAGTCATCTACAAACTGCTGAAGTGTCCCCTAAAAGCAAAATTTAAAAAATCAGTTACATTTGTGTTACAAGCTGAACTCAGTGACTTACTGTCACTGCTGGCCTTTATCTTGAGTGCTAAGAGTGAGAAAAAGCAAGACACTTCTTAGAGCAGTGATTTTGTAAACTGCCAACAGAGTAAAGACCTTCTAGAGCATAATTTTCTGTTCTAGACTGAAAGGTTGTGACTTCACCAGAGATCCTATGGTTTGCACAGAAAGGTGGGCTTTCTGCTTGACAGAAGAAGCAGGAATTGGTTTTACATTTCATTTCAGGGTCATTGTACACATAAAATATTTTTTAGCCACTTTTTAATGGTTTTTCAGCTTCCCACATCCAGTTGCTCTGACACCAGAGCACCATGCAATTTTTAGAAAGAGGCTGAGAGGAAGAAGTACCAGAGAGCATTTGCCCATTTTGTTTAAGGGCAAGCAGTTGGGCCTTATCAGACACCCAGTCTGACTCAGCTTCATGAGATCCATGGAGCCCAAGGAGCGAAGTGTCCAGAAGGGCTGTGTTCTTGGTTGGATTCCTGCATCTGCCTGGATCTTAGTAATGGCAGAGGCTGTCCCCTTGTTTTAGAGATCGCCCTGTTGAGGCCACGTAGAGTTCATCCCCAGTCAACTGACTGGCCCTACAGACACCTTTAAAGGGCTTCATTCTCTTTCCAACCGTGAGTCCAGCTGACAGCCTCCAAACAGAGCAGGGACCCGGGTGGCAAGGAGCTCTAAGACGTTCTACGGTCAGGAAGAACACATTGACAGTCCCTGGATTGTAGGGACCAACAACCTCACCTACACTTTATGAGTCAGTAGAGCTCCAGACTGGTAATAATCTATAAAATGGCTATTGGGAATATAAAAGCAGTGGCTTTATTAACAGAAAAAGGGGATGCAAGCATCTTTCTGGCTCTTTGTCCTGAGTCTATGTCATCTGTCCAAAGACTTTCCTTCATATCCAGTTCCACACTTGACAAGTGGCCTTAGCTGGAGCCAGACTGCCTTCATTTTCATAAAAAGAGCCTGGCTTTGTGGTCATTAAACACATTATTCTAAATTTTTTCTCCAAGGGGAAATGTTTCAAAAAATTATTTTGCTCATGATAATTCTGCAGTATAGGCACAAAAAATACTTCAGAAGGACTATTATTATTTGGAAACTTTTTATTTTTAGTTTTACTGCAGCACTGGTCACATACAAGAACAGGGAAATATAAGGCTCTGTAGGAGTTTATAAAGCATTCAGTTCAAAAGAAAACCCAACAAAATATTATCTAAACAGGTGGCACAGAGCAGAATATCCATCTCTGTCTTGCAAGGAAAATCCTTATTTAACAATCACGTAATAATGGTTCTCAGCTTTGACTGGGAGTTGTACTTTATCTCTTTGCCAGTCATGTTCCTCAGGGCATATTAATCACTTGAAGCCTTGAACACCAGCTTGTATGTACATGACACATATTCCAAATTGCAGCCAAACGCATGATTAATATTTGCATCTATTTTCTCCTGTAGAAGTAAGGTGTAACTATACACATCGGAGCCCTACCTTCACAGAAAGAAGTCTGGTCAGGTAGATTTCTGTAATAGCTTTGGTCCTCTCTTTTTCTTTCACACTGCCCCGCTTTGATTTACCTTCATCCATTTCATCCACTGGTCGGACTAGATGCCAGACCTTATTTTCATCTTCCAGGAGTGCATGCCCTAGAAACAGTAATTGCAATAATTATAAAAAAACACCCAACCCCAAAACAGCAACACTAAAGTGATCATATACATAGGTACATGTTCCCTGTTCTTAACATACCTGTCCTCTTGTCAAGAGGATCTAGATTACTCTTTTTCTGTCCACCATATACAACTCAAGTACTAAATATTCAGTGGCACAGAGCTGAAGAAGCTTGCTTTTGTCAAGACCAAAGGGAGGGGAAGGAATCACACAATAGGAAAACTCCTGTTTGGTCATTGTCCTGGTTCAAGCCAGGACAGGGATAATTTTTGCAGTAGCCAGGAGGGGTCATGGCTCAGACACGGAGGTTGTTCTATATCACCTCATGTCATTGTCACAGGTGGAGAGAAGAGAGTCTTTTCTGGGGAGAAGGGGCTCCTTTCAGTGGAGTAAGTGTGGAGGGAGCAGTGGGGTAATGCCAGTTCTGAGCTGGAGGGAGCAGTGCCATAAGGCTGGTTCCGAGCCACAGAGAGCAGGTGGGTAATGCCAGTTTCAAGCTGGAGGAAGCAGTGTGAGTAGCATGACGGAGGGAGTGGTCAGGTACTGTCTGTTATTGAGGGTTTCCACACTGAGCAATTTTGATTTCTTTTCTTGTATCCACTGTCATTAGTATTGTTGATGCTACTGTTCATTTTATTATCTCATTGCCATTTCCAGTAAATTGTTGTTATCTCAACCCATGGTTTTTACCTTTTGTGTCTCCAGTTGTCCTCTCCATCCTGTTGCAGGGAAGGGAGAGGTGGAGGGGAAAGTGAGCAAGCAGTGTATGGCTTGGAGTGGTAGAAGACTAAATTGGAGAATACCATTCCTGAATCACAACCGTCATGTAAACACAGTATGTGTCTGCTTTGAGGTCCACACAATCAAGTTCTCTGCTTCTTTGTGAATTCTCAAAGACATGATCAAGTTATAGAATCTTAGCTAGGTCTGACCCCATAGCCACCACAGAAATACCAATTGCAGCCTACTCCTGGTACAACCTTTTTTCTAGGTAACACCATTACAATTCACATCTTTACCCCAGTTGCTGAGGTCAAAGTATGGTACCTCAGTTCAAACCTTCCTTTTATCAGCATGTGATAAGCACCACTTGACTCTGTAGCTGAGTGTAGGAAAAATGCATCCCTTCACTGAGATGACATGAACTCCAGCAGGCAGAGGTAATGACTGAAGCAAATTCATATCCATTATAATAAGATTTTTAAAAAATTTGTTGGTCAGTATTCATAGTTTAAACCAGAAGGAGAGGCTCACATCTAGTGTGTTACAGTAGAGCAGAAACAGGAGTAAGCACTTGGGTGCTAATGACAGCTCCTCTGGTTACAGTGCCTCGCTGTGCTACCTGGGGCTTGGCCATGCACCCTGTCCTGGACCTTGCACCAACCATCCCACAGTGGATAAAAGCAGTTTTGTGTTTCAGCATCAGCATTATTGTTCAGACAAACTCCATGCCTAAGAATCTTTTGCTACAAACAGTTTTAAAAGAGATGATACAATTGTTTTAACTTGCAATTAATGTTCCTTGAAAAGAGTTTCTGTGTCACTTTCAAATCTCCTGGTTTTGCTTGTTCTTCCTTTAATTCCTGAACTTTTGCATCTACTTGGCATCGTCCCTAAAATCATGGCACTTTCCCAGTGCAAGTTATTGAATCAGTACATTTAAAATCATTGACATCTTAAAAATACGGAAGTTATTTTTCCCATAAAAATTGTGATTCAGCCACACTGTACAAATTATTTTGCATTCTGCTAAGTTTTATGCTTTAATATACATCTCAACATAACTGAATCCCAGTTACAGCACAAAATATCAGTTTTTAATTGCATTAACTTTGACCATAATGGTTTATTAACTAAGTTCCTCAACAGCTACATTGAATTTCCCAGCTTGCATGTACATTCAATATTTTACATCACAGGGGAAAATAACATTTAAGTGTAATCTGACAAAGCCAACACTTTTGCTTGAATCAACTTTATATATCCTTATGAAAAGCATTAGTTATGCAGTCTTCTGGGATCTTTACTTCTTTTTAACAAGGTAGGGAAAAAAATATAAATCCCACATTAAATCACATTGTCCTTTGAGAGTCCTTAATTCAACTTGGAAGTTCATGTGAATGAAGCCAGAAAAAATAAAAGCTACCACTTTATTTTGAAGCAGTTGTGATTTCACAATAGATGCCATTCATGGCAATCATCTGCCAGTACAGTAAGAATTACTGCTGGGCATGAAGTATGAAATTTCTTTTGCAATCCCTGTTATTTACTTTTGGAAATTAACAGATCAAATCATGCAGTTAGACCAGAAACTATATTCCAGCCTTATGTCAGTTGTTTGGTACACTCCTGCTTCCTCCTTTGATTCAAAGGAATTTATTCTCTCTTTGCCCTCCTGATGGTGTATGGTCCAGTTCAACTTTGGACAGAAGAGGAAACAACTAAAGGGGTTTCCACTGAGATTACAGGCTCTTACATGCAGCTGAGTTTGTTCTGTGTTTGTTTAGCAACAGCAGAATTGGCTACTAGTGGAGTAGTAGTTATTTCATAGGAAAGTAAGGATGAAGAGACTACAGCTCAACCAGCTGAACTTCTGCAACCCGAATATCTCACTTCATTGCTATAAATAGCAGAAAGAAAGAGGAAGAGAAATTCAGAACATGGAGCAACAAAACATGTTAGCAATATAGTTGCTAAGAGAAAATAACAATTCTATGAGATAATATTTTCCTCACTGGGAAAGTAGGAAGTGAAGAAAATAAAAGATAGGGGGAAATACCTCCTTTTTATCTCCACAGTCACACTATGCATCCAGCTGTAAGCCGGGAGAAGATTGTGTCCAAGGGGTAAAATGCTTCCCCCCGAGCTCTTTGTCTTGGCCCTTGGCATTCTTTGGCCAATATAAAATAATTCAGGGGGGAGTAGAGGGGGTGTTAATGGCAAAAATAGACTGTGCTGACTAATTATAGTGGTAGGAACTATGATGTAAACATCAGGCAATGCAGCCCCTTTCTCCTTGCATGACCTGCAGCAAATTATGTTCCTTCCGGTCTCCCCTACCCCATGAATACTGCTCCATGGAGATGAAGGAAGGGCTGCCCTAACAGATCTGCTAATTAGTATTTCTGATCTGCAACCCTGTGTCTATTTTTATTGAGAATTTAAAAAGGAAAAAACCTAACAAAACAAAACCAAATATCAGAAAAAACCCACCCAAAATAACAAATGTGTTGTTTTGGTTTATAGTTCAGTACTGAATTACTAGTATGAAATCAGTGGAACCATTCTCCTTCTTGATACAAATTAGTTGCTGCATTTATTGTCTCCAGAAGCAAAAGATGCTGTATTTAATTTGTCACAATCTCCAGCTTCTAGTGTCTTCCTGTTAGAAGCTCTGAATAAAGCAGCATGGAAGCAATGCCAGGGTTTAGAGCAACATCTCTGAACATGGTTTTACATTTTCAGTCGGTGCAAAGCCTCCTACTTTGGCTGACAGTCAATGGCTTCAGCTGACACTTCTCAATGCAAAAGGTGCAAGTTAATGAGACTGAATAAAGGAAATCCACTTCGTCACAAGCCTCATTCATAGTCAGGATAGGATTTCTGTTTATTCCAACCCTGTAAATCCCTGTGTCATATACATGTGTATGTGTGGGAGGGGAAGCCTCTGATCCTCTCTTCTCCCTTTTGTACACGATGTCTCACAAATCACGGTCACGGCAGGCTCTCACTTTGTACCAGCTTTGTAACATTTTATGGCTTTCCAACAGAACGAGTTGGCACCAGAGAGCACTGAGGACCTTACGCTGCTAAAGAAAGCAGGGTAGCTTGGCATGAAACACTGTCATCCCAAATTTGTACACTACCATGGTGCAAGACAGGGTGTGGAGAAGAAACATGGTGGAAGCTTTTTCCACTTGATACTTTGGGATCTGAATTCTCTGCAGACTTTTCTCGCATGTACAAGAGCCCTTTTGTGACAGCACTGTTCCCAGAAGTCTGCTTTTCCTTTACAATTTAGAATGCCACACAGATAACTGAGGAATTCACCTTGGAGTACAGACCATGCTTGTTCAAAGAGCTTCATCGTACTGAATCATATCTAATGATATAATTGCAGAGAAGGAGGAAAGAAAAAAAACCTAACCCAAGAAAAAAAGAAAAACACATGATCTGGTCCTCTACTGCCTGCCACAAGAGTAGAGAGGTGAGGAGGATGAAGATTGGGAGTCCAGAACAGAAGGCTGACCACTATTCTATATTAAGAAAGCAAAGCAAGTTAAGGGCACCACCAGGCTCCATTCACAGTCCAATCCACTTCTTTAGAGGTGAGGTGACTGTAGCCCCAGCCACCAGTGCAATCAAACTGAACAGGGACTAGGAATCAGCTCCTTGCCTGCACTCCACTGCTTTCTGTATTAAACTGGATGGCTTTTGAAGTTAACATGCTATGTTGGCACCTGCTGTGACAGAACAGTCACTGCTTGGCCAGCTGTGCCAGGCACTTGCAGTAAAGGTGTGAGAGTGTGAGGTGTAGACATGACCATTAGAAGACTCTTCTTTCTGTTGGAAAAAGTCTCGAAAAATAAAGGAGGACAGAGTAAAAAGTAAACAGCAAGTAATTCTGCCTGTCTTAATTTCCTGTCCAACACTCAAAACAAATTAAATGAAAGTCTGAACCTTTCTGCTAAATAGCCATATATGTCAGAGCTATCAGCTGAGACCCATCTTCTTGAAAAATGTACATTTCTGGCATATTATTTCCAACCTGTTTGACTGCCCAGCCCTTGAAACCTATTAAATCTAAGATCAGTAAATCTGTTTAAAGGAATGAAACTATTAGGTGAAGTAATGGCCTTTGCAATCAGTGCTAGACAGAAAAGCATATCAAATGAGTTCATGGGAGTAAGAATGATCTCAACAATTATTGTTCCATAAATCTAACTTCTACCTCATATAAAGTAACTGAATATCAGGATAAAAAACCCCAGAGAAATGGAACATTTGAAGTCAGTAAAGGAAATACACGTGACAAAGAACATATATTCACAAGTAAATATTTCCATAAAAATCTGAGTACATTCAAGGCTGTAATGGATATTGTGTCTCAAGATATTTTGAAATATAGAAAATTGGTCTAGACAGAACACTAACATGTAAAAGTAAAAGCTTTTAAGATGAGTTGCAAGCTAACAGGTTGTCTTCTATGTTGCGAAGTCCAGCATACTATAGCAGACAGCAATACAAGAATTATGTGGCAGATGCATTAGTGATGTGAAAGAGAAGAAACATTACAAGGAAATTCCTGACACTCACAGAGGATTGAAAACCTCAAAAAGAGCAAAGGAATTGCAAAAAAATGCTGCATCTAAAGAGACAAAATGCACGGAATGAACAAAGCCAGCTAAAAAGCCCCGGGAGAAAAGAAGTTAGTATAGCTGGCAAAACATCACTCAAAAGGAAGGGAGACACAAAATCTGAAGGTACAGAGATGAGTTTGCAAGGCAACACAGTTCTAAGAAATGCTACAAAAAATTACATCAGATCCATTATGTCACAGAGAGAGGAGCTAGTCTCCACCGTGGTTCGTCTAGAACACTGCATTTAATTCTCAGTCTAATAAGAAGTGAAAAGAAATTAGAAGAGGAACGTGAGTAAAGGCTGAAAAAAGGAGAAAAAGAGATAAAGCTCTGCGAAGACAAAATGTACAGTTTGACTATAGATATAGTGTGACTAAAAAAACAAAATATGGAAGGAAATGTTTAATAAGAGTGCTTTCTATTAAGTTGGGGTATGGACTCACCACAATTATAGTTAAAGTCCTAGTGTTCAAGATTTTTGTAATGAGAGCAAAGAAAACCATTACAAGTGTACAGTGGTAACACACAACAAATAAACCCTATATAGTCTGGTGGGGAATATCTAGCTCCATGGAAGTGCTTGATAAACAAAATCAAGATGGCAGCATCACTCTGTGGGTTTTGACTTCTAGTCATCTTGGGAGGTAGGGAAGCCACAAGATACTTACTTTCCCCTGGGACATCTTGCTGATTATCCTCTGGCTGCTGGGAAATTCCCATTTTCGATAAGATGAGCGTGGCACCGTCTCGGACCTTTGAAAATACAAACACAGAGATGTTCTTCGAAAGAACCACGTACTGCTGAGCCTCTTTCTTAGACCGTAACCTGTGGTTTCTGTAATCAGTTGCAGGGAATCTATGACAAATGCTAACTTCCGAGGCTTCTTGGGCAACTGGCTCTGCAATTCAGAACAGAGTCCCTCCCACTCCATTAGTAAGAGATCCCATCAACACCTCCTCTGAGATTACTGAAGTATTCAAGCACCTTCAAGGCTTAAGTGGTTCCTCAACCTGGTGTGGTGTGCCCTTTGGACAAAAATGGGGTTTATCATGAAGAATCAGACCTGTCTGTTTTCTGAGGGAAAACTAACCAACTTTTCTCTTTTCCAATCAGGATTAACTGTTGTTAGAAGGCAATAAATAACATAAAAAGGAAAGATAAGTGGATTGCAAGTCCATGGTAGAGTGCACAGTATGAAACCTGTAACAGACAGTACAAAAACATCAACGTCCGCTCTCCTGACTGGACTTTTGAACAATCCAGACCAACTCAAAATATATTTAGCAGCACAGCAAGGACAAAGACAATTCTCAGGAGTAAGAAGTGGTGGAGAAAATATAAATATGAGACCTAGCAAAAACAGCTTTTGAATGTTCGAAGTGGAATTTGGATTTGGATACTTCAGTGATGAGGAAACCAAGGTGCTGGCATTTAGGTTTTGTGTTTTTATATCAAATGCTTAGGCAGAATGTCTAGACCCAGCCTTTCCCTGTCCACACCTTTTACTGACTAGACCCAGACCCGTGGTTTTTTTTTGATTCTTTATGATAGAATCATAGAATGGTTTGGGTTGGAGGGGACCTTCAAGATTTCCAACTCCCCTGCCATGGGCAGAGACACCTTCCACTAGACCAGATTTCTCAGAGCCCCTTCTAGCCTGGCCTTGAACACGGCCAGGGATGGGGTATCCACAACTTCTCTGGGCAACCTGTATGTAGCACTGAAGTTTCTCTAAAAACAAATAAAGATTTTATTTATTACAAGAAAACAGATAACAGGCTTGAACAACTATTTTGAAAGGCCTTACATTATAATGCATTAGTGTGTTGATGCGTTTCCATCTGCCATCTCTTTGGGATGTTAAATCCAAGTCTGAGAGGATCTGTGCCGTAGAACCTGGACGCCATTCTGAGGGGTAATTAAAGTGAGAAAAAAGGCAGTTTTTAACCATGTGCAAAAATAACTTCTCCAAGAATGTTTTACAGACCCACTGACACATTGTGGAACATCAAAAGAAGTAATGTAGAACATGCCCCAGTGTGTGTTTTTTATTGCTTAATCATTTGGTCTTTATTACAGAAGTTTGCATGAACTATTCCTAACCACGCATATGACTTCTGATTTTCTTCCATAAAAATTTAAATTCCTTCACATAGTATTCAATAAATATATATAATAAGATCTACTATTGGTCCAAAAGAGAGTAGGATTTCATGGAATAGAAAAGAAATCTTTAGGGGATTAACTAGGATTTTCTGAAGAGCAAGAATTCCATCTTCTACTTTCAGATTAATGAGTAATGAAAATACTGAAAAAAAAATTAATTGGAGCTTTTATTCTGAGATTATTAGGCCTATCAAGGAACACCTTTTTTTTTTTTTTTTTTTTATCAAGAAGATAATAGCTATTTTGAAAGCCTTCAAGGAGAATGATTTTCAGAGACTAGGTGGCACATCATCTCCTAAAAGTGCAGTTCCTGTAAGTTATAATTCTTTTGAATAACCATCATAAAAGCAACTAAAAATCAGTACCAGTTTCCAAAATTGCATCATTACTTCTCCATCAGTTAATTATCCATGCTGTCATTATCACATTAATTAGTACCTGAGATACTGACTCTGTCAGACACGAATTCATTTGTGCCAACAGTCATTAACAGGCTCTTGCAGTACTGGTGACAGTATACCAAAACTTTAAGAGTCAAGAAAAACTAACTCTGTAAGAAAACATTAATTTTTAAGGCACATTAAGAATTCTGCAAAATGCTGTATTTTTGCATGAACATGAATTCAGCTTTTTAAAAAAAAAAAAAAACTGACAAACAAACAACAAACCAAACCATAACCAAGCAATAAAATCCTCTTACAGACATATTTTGAGAAAATACGAAGTCATACAATGTGTCTCACCTGTTCAATATAATATTACAAGTAACTACCTACCAAGAACTACACTGTCAGCTTTTGGCCACTGAGAACACGGCAGATTTCGATAGACTTGGTCTATTATCTTTTCCTTTACTTGTGATATAGTATCACAGTTCAGCACTTTCACAGGTATGGAATCGTTTCCTCCCTCCTGCACATATACATTAACTGTCTGTGAAGAGAAGCATGTACATGGTTATTAAGGCAAATACGTGCTGAATTACCTCTGAATCTGTTTTTCCGGGTGTTTTAAATGCAAACAGTATCTGAAATTCACCATGCAATGATTATTGCACAGCAACACATATTTGCAGTGGGAGTATGGATTATTTGAGGGATTATTTGAAGGATCTTTTGCTGTTATGCAGCCAACCAGCTATCATAAATTCCAGTTAATTTCTCCCACTATGACAAAACAGAAAAGATACAGAATAGATTTAGTCATGTCTAATATGCTAATATTATTGAGTCTTGGGAGTTTATTAAAGAGAAACACACAAGAACAAAGCAGCTGGACCACTGACTCATTACAGGCTTCTCATTTAACCTGATAATCCTAAACATAAAAAAGCCCAAGTATTGCAGTGCCCAAATTTCATGAGTTCCCAATAATCATTTGAACTGCACTTTGTTGAACTCCTAGAATATTATGTGCTTTTGCCTTCCTTTATGCTTTCTTCATGGCTGTGGTTTTAAAGATGATCAGACTACTTCTGTACATATGGTACTTTAGCATGGCTCAACTGATGAGCAGTGAGTCATTCAGCTCTCCAAACGTTACCTCCTGTGACCAGCTGTTCATTAAATACACACACGCACACACATACATATATATGTACATATAAAAGTAATTTCTATCATCTTATGTGTCAGAAAACTTCATTTACTGCTTACTGTTGTCATAATAACTCTAATAGCTCCAGGGAATACACCTAAGTAGCTTATGCCAGTTCTAAAATATTACTGTTTTCTGACAGTATCAACATGGTTTCTTTAATGTTAAAGATAATTTCTTGAAAGCTTGTAATTTGCTAAATCTAGATGATTTTCTTTGAAAGTAGCTTAGCTATGTAAGTGTCAGTTTCAATACAAACAAAAGCAAATAAGAAAACCATGGACAGAAAAGCTCCCCAGAAGGAAAAAAAAAAAAGTCGAAAAACTCAAATAGATGTTATGAAAAGCCTCTTTCTTTCACTAGCTGAAACAGTACAACAGCTCAGAGCCCTCGTGGATCTTTTGCCAGTCAGGTAACTTAGGAGGCCAGCACATGTGAAGCACTGCAGCTCTCAGATACATATGGTCCTGCCAACCATAATTCCTGAATTTATCACGTCAGACCCCAAAATAAACTTGCATAGCTGGTATTTTGAAACAGTGTAGAAAAGCTGTGCCATACGGCAGTCAAATTAAACATGATTGCACTGTCCCTTGACAGAACTCTCAAACTAATCATGAGATTTCACCTTCCTTTTCCTATTAGCTTTATGGTAATTAGACATGATTTTGCTGCTGGTTCAGTATGCAGCATGTCAGTGTAACCAGTGATGCAAAACAGATTCATCTTTTAAATAAGAACAGTTAGAGAGCAGACAACTGCTCTATGCTGTACTTACCCACCTTGTCTCACTTTCAGGCAGAAGTGAAGGAATTAACTCATGCTTTAACCTACATTGGTGCACAAATGCTCCCTAACTGTTCAGTTACCACAACATCATCATCGTGCCAAAGATCCCTAAAGCTTAGGCCAATAGTACCCCCTTCATAATCTTTTATCATACATATATATACATATACATATATCTCATCAAATTCCACGCATGCATATACATAAAATATTTGTTTGATGGGAAATCTGTAAGTCTGGACCAAATACTGCTACTGTACAATGTTATAATGTTTAATATCTAGCTAATATGCATGTTGTGCCCACATCTGACTGCATACATGGATTTTCTGCTTTCACACTTCATTTAGGTTAATTGCAGGCTTTTTTTTTAATGAAAAGAAACAGACTGAAAAAAGAATTATTGCCATTAAGTCTTACATGATGTACAGTGCAAATTAATTTTGGTCTCCATACACAACAGAAATTATATCCAACATTGCCAATAATTGTGTTTTGTGTGGGTGGCACTCGTGGCTTAGATGTAAAGACAGTAACTCAACTAATCCACAAAATATCAGTTGAACTTAAAATTTCCTCTTGCCCAACACACTCTTCCTCCAGGCACTCTAGGTCACTGTCTGGTAAATCCACTCTGTGAGTTAAAGTCCTACAGTACTCTCCCCACTTGAGCCCTCCCATCAGAATCCCTTCAGAATATATAAAATGGTGATTTTAATTTTTTTTCAAACCAGGACTTAATAAAGCTTTTTATTAAATTTCTTTTCCATGCTGCATATATGTCACTGCATCTTTCTCAGTTGAAGACAACTACAAATGACTCCCAACACGTCAATAAAAAAGAAACTAGAATGGGAAAAAAAAATCGTGAGTTGGTCTCTGAAGGACAGTCTGTGCATCTTTGATATTCACTACACTGTATCCTGAAGAAAACCAGGAAGACTGTCAGAAGGAGTAAAACTAGATTTTACACTCTCTGAAGAGCTAAAGAGTGGGCTGCTTCAGTTTTTCCAAAGGACAGTGAATCTGTGTTCTGGAGTATGTTTGAAAAGTGGTAGAAATTCCTGACAGCAAACAGAATAAAGTAGAATTCATAATAGAAAAGAACTGGACCATGGCACTGGTGATCAGACACAGGGGGAAGTCAAGTTCAGAGGGGGAGTTCCCTTGCCAGGAATGTCCATTTCATCCCACTTGAAGCAACTACCACAGGTCTCCAGAACTGGCTGTGGAGGCACTCTAGGGAATTATTTCTCTAAGAGGAAATAAACAACTTTCAATGCCAGTTGGGCTGCCCACGCTCAGGAGATCTTGACTCACACAGAAAAAAATGCAGAAAGAGGTTCATAAAGTGTTCTGGAGTTTGTGGAGCCATCTCACAGGACTGTAGAGAGCACAACCTGCTATACTAATAACATGGTCTCTAAAATGATGTTTAATATGCTGATCAGCAGCAATCACAAGGGAGAAAACCTGCAGTTCAAGCATAATGGTAGTGCAAGAACTCTGCAAATATCAATTGCCAATGAATTTCGATGGCAAAACTGGAGGAGCCAAACATCCTGACCACTTTTCAGACAGACTGAAAATTATGAAAGGGATTTATTGAAATGGATTCCACACTGGCAGGGTTTGAATTTTATTTTAGAAGATACTTTATAATTCTGTTTTCTTGCTTGGAGACTTGTTTTGGTCAAATTACTGACAATCCTGCCCATGACCAGAATTTCTATGCAGTTCAGAGTAGTCTAGAAAACTGTGTACAGACTTAACACTTTAGGAATTAATTGTAAAATAAAAAAGGATTTTATCATCTATTAATCATGCTTTGCTTACCAACTGTGTGTATTCTACATCATCTCCCAGTAAGCCTGTGTCATTCAGTGTATACTTGGCTTTCTTCAGTACGGCATCCACTGGGCCTTTTTCTACCTGGTGTTTGATAGCCTTGAACAATTTATAAAGAGGCTCCCCGGCATTGTCCTGTGTAAAGGAAAGGAAATGAAATAAAGCAAAACCAAAAGACATACTCAGTGCAGCTTTTTAAAGTATTACTGATTAAAAAAAACCCACAGGCAACAGACTTCAACTCTTACCTTGAGGTACTGATATAAACAAATAGACATCCAGTTAGACAACATTCTCTCAACAACCGTTTCAGATCTGAAAAAAAAACCAACCCCGAATATGGTAAGGGCACTTAATGACAAGGTTTTAAAGAAAAACACTGCTTGCTTGAAATATAATATTTTTACATGCTTAACTGCATTCAGTCTCCTAATGCAATGATTTCCCTATAGAGTCTTGAAAGCATATACTTGCTTTAGGATAAGTGCTTTGTATTGCTCATCATTCCTGGGTAGGCATCTTCATCTTGCTGCTGAAAAGCACACATCCTTTATTCAAAATCTTAAATTGGGTCTACACTGTGAGAGCTAAAAAATTAACCCAGTTGTGCAGTTACTGGGAAGCAACCTACAGATTCCAAAGCTACAACATACACAGAGCAAGGTCTATTGTAATTTATTCGGGATAACAGCTGGGTTAAATCGCTAGAGCAAGCCCTCACTTAATGCACAATGCAGCTGATTATGTGTGCTCATTATGGAGGTGATGTGTGGTATAAATGCTAGATCATTTGGAATAAAGTTAGATTAAAAAGTAAATGAAATGTTCAGTGTGGTATTTTGAAGTAAGGTAGGTGTTTCTACACTGCAGTATTTGATTAATCAGTCCTGTCCAGCAGTCCTATCAGTACCTCCCACAGCTACTCCTGGTGGGCTTGTCTTGCTAATATGCTTGGGCCAAGCTATTTCTGGCTTTTATGGATAGCTGGCATTTCAACACAGTCACACTGCAAAAGAAACACATTTACAAAACGCCAGAGACACACAGAAAATATGACAATCATTCAAACCTTCTTAGCATCAGCTTTGGGTTTTTGGCCACAACATACTGCTCCATCAGTTCTAAGAACAGCGTCCTCATGATGTCAGTGTAGTATTCTAGTTTTCCATGTAAAGCGACTGTCAGTAAAGATGCAAAATACACTTTAGCTCGAGCAGAGAACTCCCTTTGGTTTTCCAGTGTGTGAATAAACTGAAACAGAAAACAAATGTAAAAACAAGTGAGATGACAGGTTTCTGGAGAACCTCAACACTTGTCTGCACAAAGAAGACAATTACTATTCTTTTAATAGTAAATCTCCAAAGCACAGAATCAAAAAGTTTTCAGAAGTTTGAAAAAACTTCTTATAAGAAAATGTTGCCTAAAATTTGGTCTTAAATACACACACAATGTACTGGACTAACCTAAGGAGTGCTTATATACTTAACTAAAACCTTATCTAAAAAGGATGTTTTAATTAAATGTAAAATAGTGTTCTGTGACAATTTTTAAAGAGAAAATCAACTCCCTCTCCCCCAAATTCCCAGTCCTTTCACATCAAATTACAAAGACACTAATGTAAGTACACCTGGAAATGTACTCTCATCTGCCATAAACTCTAATTCTACCATTAACAAGCTCAGCGCTGGATTCTCATTAAAAAAAAAAAAAGAGAGAGAAAAAAAGCTAGAAGACTAAATCTATATTTAGGTGTCTGACAATGAGCCTCAGTTTTTGAGAGTGAGCAATTATAAGTGTCTTCAGAACTGCCGTGAGCACTCATCAGTCTTGATGAATAGGCCACTTGAGGAGCCTCAGCCTTTGCTGGGGCAGAGATTCTGGTAGATGGCTGTCCACAGGTGACTCCTGTGAGGAGCGTGGATGGAATCAACACTCTCTGATCACATTTCTTAAAAGACTAAACCAAACTTGTAGCACCAGTTTTTATGCCAGATTGGGTAATACCTGCTTTTTACAGCCACTGCAATTTTGACTAACTCCTTATTACATGACCTGGCACAGAAATATGATCTTGCCTATCCATCCCACCAGGAAGCTCTGGCTGTGATGCCACATATCTGGAGTGGTTACTGTGAAATCAGAGCCATATGAAAATCACTTATTCTTACTAATTTTGGTTCAGTTGTGCTTGCAAACCTACTGTCTTGCACAGATACACACAGGTATGCCTAGCTAAGAGACAAGGTGAATCTACTTCAGTACTCACGTTAATGAGAAATGATTTGCTGTTGAGGAGGTTGGAGAACTGGTACAAAGCCTGCTCCACCGTCTGGCGCCTGGCCTCAGGAATATCCAACTTTCCCGTAATCATCACATCCTTCTCTCCATCTTTGGAGGGCAAGAAGAAGACTCTGTCTGTGTACGTTTTGTAGTCCAGTACTGGAATTCCAGCTTCATTGATGTCATTTGTCTGATCCTCCATCTCTATCATTAGATCTGCAATATGCAATGCAGTTTAATGGTTCAGTTGAAAAACTATGCAGGTTTTTAGGCAACACAACCTCTCTGAGTGCCTTGAAATAGCAAAAAAGCAACTCAGCAGCAAAACCTCTTATTTCATCTCATCTCATGTTTTCTCTTGCTATTTTAAACAATTATTCTATTAACTATAACAACAGCTAATCCTATGGTGACATGAGGATAACTGCCTTTAGCACTGATGGTTTCCTTGTTGTTGACTATCTGTAAAAGGCCTTTATGGCATCTGTGTGAGTTCATATATACGAATGTAGGATTATAGTACAGAATCAAAAAAAGACATTGCAATATTTTTTTGTTTTGGTTTGATTTTTCTTTTTTCCCAGTCCACATTCTATACCCTCTGAGTCTAGGTAGTAAAGAAAGTTCTTTTAAAAACCCAGCAATCCAGGAAAGAGAGGTTTAAAGTAAAGCAAGCTAATTTAATTGGAAGGAAGGGGATGGTAGGAAGGAAGAAGGTTAAATGGTTCACTGAAATTGAGGGAAATATTTCTGTGGGACTCAAAAGCTCTGAAGTTTTTAAAAGGGACAATAATTAGGGAATCATCCTTTGGAGCAGCTATCCTAGCTGAAGGCTTTCCAATTACCAATATTGCTGATTGACTGGAATACCATGTTAATTAATATAGTGACCTATCATCTCAGGAGTTTTATTGCTCTTACTCATTCATTTACGTCTTTCTTTTATAGCATTTATCAAAGCTGAGGTAGAAAGAATCTTCTGGTTCCCCTCTGTGTGGCATTAGTACTTCCTTCCTGCTGTCCCTTTCCTTGGCTCTCTTTGGTCCCATGTATTTTAGACTGTCTGCACTTCGTGCTGTTGACATTACAGTTTCACAGTATGGAACCAGAATGTGTTTTGACTTCAGTGTTTTGTTTAACTGTAAGTCAAGGTGGATGTAGTTTTAGAACTGGATTACTCCTTGTATGTGCATTCTACTCCCCCAGTGTTTGTACTTTGTGGAGCAGAGAGGAAACCTTCAACCCAACAGCAGGAATGTGTAACTCTCTACTCTTGCCCCAGTAAGAGAAAGGTACTTTCTCCTTTCAGAAATGGGTATGAAGTGCCCTGGGAGAGGTGGAGAGAGGGAAGGGAGAACCTTGATAGATCCTCTCACAGTTCAAAATGCAGTTTGAAATTAAACCCGTTTGGGATTGATTCAAACATTTGCTTATAGTTTGTGTCCAGAACCTGGAAGGAGTTGGTTTTCCAGAGAAAGCAAGCTGGTACAAGTAAAGAACATCCTGTCCCAGAAATACCAGAAAAACGAGACTGAGGGAGGCTTCCAGCATGGCTGAAATCTTTGAGATACCATGAGCTTCTTAAATTAATTTCAAACTCTAACTTGAAACTGCTGTTTTATTCAATCTTGCTTTTTAGCCACTGTCAGTATGAAATAATGTTTTCTCTTTAACAATAAAGCATGTGGGTATTTTTTGTAATAGAGATTATTTCAACATGACCCAACAGCAAGTATAATTCAGATAATGAGGTGACATTTCATGGTAATCATTTAGGCCAATATTTGCAATGTTTGCACTCAGATGCCTAATTTAAGCGTTGCAATGAGTAGTTCAACATGTAAAAATGCTGAGCCTTCACACCTCCTGCTGCTGTCCCTGGGATGATGCCTCTACGTTAACACAGAACAATTAGCTAGCTCCTCTAATCAAGCTTAAGATTTTCCCACGATAAACAAGGTAAAATGCTAGTTCTTTCCTGTGAGCTTACCAAATTATCCCTTTGTATGCTGATGGCTGCAAGCTCTGAAAACAGTTTTTAATGTGCATACACTGCACACACGGTCATTGTGCTAAATACTAAATGCAGTTAGTCACTAGAAAACATTCTTATCTTTGTGTTAATGGCTATATGTAACCCCAATCTCAATTAGTTTCTCCTCCCAGTATCTAACTCTATTCTTCCTTCAGACTAAAATAATCCATTTCTTTTAATAACCTCAGCTACCTATTTTATTTACTTCTCTCATATATAATAGCAAAATATCTGCTCTATGTCAATGTCAGTAATGAAGGCTACTAAGATGTATTGATTATTTGTTCCCAGAAGACAGTTTTAGTGAGCTAGCATCATTCCTCCAGCCTGTCGACTGCTGAAGAGGACCCACAGCAGTGAAAATATCTGTCATACCTGTGAACTCCTTCTTGCACCGGTCTCTGACACTCTCCTCCAGGCCTTCAAGTTGTGATTTAATTTTTTCATACTCTCGTTCTGCTTGTTGGCTCTTGCGTCTTTATGGAACAGAAGTAAGATTTAAAAAAAGTTACAAAATACAAAAGTAAATAATTTGCAACAGCTCTGAGAGGGAAGCCCAAGGACTGGAAGAAATTTTCCTGGCTTTGATTTTTTTAAATACAGCAGAAAGAGAATGAAGGAGAAAAACAGCAACAGTGGCTGAAATCTTCATTCCATGTAAAGCAACTTGGCTCCATCATGGGCTGGTTGCTTCAAAGGAGACTTGGGCCAGTAATTTAAAATCCAATAAGAAGTAGCTACAAATGCTTTCAATCATATATCAAGTACAGAAACTCAGTTTGTATGCACTGAACAAGGATTGCTTGCAACACATCCTGTACTGGCTCTAAACCACACAGGAGCGTGTCTGGGATCAAACTCAGAAGGCTGATGGAGGTTCACAAGAACATCAGGGCTGTACAGCACATGCTTCAGCTGTATTGATATGTACTATAAGAGTGAAATCCACCCCTTCCTGAGGCCCTCATTACTAACCTTAAAATTGGACTAAGTAGGTTTTAAGTGAAATACAGACGTGTTCTGTCCCTTTATGAAGCATGAATTTCAACATTACTCATGCAGTTTGTGTGTGGGTAACTTAGCTGGAAAGATGAAAATGACCCCTTAGTCAAATCCATCCAGCCCAGACCTACAGTGCTGACTGAGGCAGCATAAATGTTGACGGGTATTTATACAGAATAAGTTATCTCCTTCATAAGTGCCACTTTAGCTGCCGTTTCGAAAGGGTATGTGTGCAACTCAGTCTGCAATTGTTTGCTTGGGAAGCCTGGGACCAATTGTTGTGTTTATATATAAAAGAAGGACTGGGCTGACTGACACTGAGGAATTTGGCCTGCGTGAGAGGAATAAACTGGTGCTCATACACATTTCCAGCAGTAACTCCTTTTCTTAACTCTGCAGCTCATAAAAAAGATGAAGAAAGTTTCTGTAGACCGAGCTGAGAACAATCAGGTAGTACCTTGAAAGCTTTAGGGAAACAAAAGCACCTAATTAGAAGAACTTACCTGTAACAGATGATAGAAATGCCAATGATTACTAGCATAGGAATAAGTACCAGTGGCAAAATAAGGTTCAGTGGGATATCAGTCACGCGGGTATCATATTCCACCCTTCCAAGAATCCATTCCCGGAGTCCAAATTTTACCTAATTAGATAAAAACAGACATTTTTCTCAAGAAGTGCAAGTGTAAGGTGGTCCACTTCTCAGTTTCACTCTAAATTCTTAGTAATTTACACAAGTGAATTTCTATCTCAAACTGCCAAACAAAGGAAATACTTCTGAATATTTTAAACTGAATTTGGGTCACTAGCACTTTATTCCATTAAGTAATTTAATTTTGCTCAGCTGAGGAAGAAAAATCCCCAGTCTGTCTGGCTAGAGTTCTACATTTCTAGGTAATGAAAGTAGAAGACATTTGGCAGCCTTGACACTGCTCTTTACATGTGACATCTTTTATGCAGTAGGCAGAAGCTGGAGGAAGAAAGAACTGCAAGGAGTTTCTTCACAGTGCTACAACTTTGGAGAACAAATTACTTCAGTCAAGAGGCACTGTATCAGTGTTATTGATACATGATACTAAATTCTACAGAAAAGGTAACGTACAATGAATTCAGGAAGGTTATTGATGGTATCTCTCTTCTGCCGTTTCTTTGGTTGAGGCTGTACTTCTGGTGGCTCACAATATAAGTCCGTTTCAGTTAGAGTTTTTATGTTGCAAGGCTCATCACCCACAAAAGCCTGGGCCTCATCTATCGTCATGGCTTTGTTCAGGTTGCTGCCCTAGACAGAAAATAAAAGGCTAAATTATCATCGCAAAGCCTTGGGAGACAAGAAATCCTGAGTTGCAACTTTCCATCTGGATCACTTTTAGCAGCAGAAATGATTTGCACGGCAGCCTACAGAACAGCAGAGTGATTGGGAATTACGTGATTCCTCTCCCTTCCTTCCTGGTGGGAAATGAGATGTCCCTTCCAGTTCCTGGGAGGTCTGTTGGGAGAGGGCATTTCCAAATGCAAATGCCAGGCTCAGCAGGAGGGCGCAGCCTTGGCAAACCCAAAGTATGGGTAAGACAGGAACTCTCTCTGAGATGGGGTGTGGGGAGGAAAGGGGAGCTGTCAGCGTTCATCATCTAGCAGAGATAGATTCTCTGCTGAGAATTTGGGGTATGGCACCAAACACCTGTTAAGGCTTTGAGAAAGGAACGAAAAATTCCATACATGCTTCAAGGACAAAATGAGCAACCACCAACTTTTGACAAGTTTACCTTTGCATTGATAAGTTTGTTGACTTGTTTTTTGATGCCATCTGTGAAGTTTTCAAAGGTTGGGTCTGCGACATAGGCAAAGGAGTGGCTCTCATTTTTTACAACCAACTTATAATGATCCATTAGAATAATAGTGGTAATGTTATAGTTTTCTGGGTCTTCCAGTATTGGTGGGGAAGAAAAAACCACGGTGGTTTCATTATGTCTTGTAACAACCTTTCCATAAAACTGTAAGAAACAAGACAAGAAGAAGAACGTGTATATTTTAGAGTCTGACTCCTTTCTGTACATAACTGTTGATAACTTCAGACCGTAGAAATAAAACCACTGAATTTATATCCTCTCCATACAGCAGAAATACCATAGTACGAGGTATTTTTGAAAAAGAAAATGAAAGAAATTTGCTGATGGGAATAAATCATCGATTCACTGTGTTCTAGCAGTTGCCTGCAAAAAAAGCTTGGGCTATGGATCAGTTTCATAGCCTCCAGTTTCTATGGCTCTTTACCACTGGACTGATACCACCAAGTTCCTCTCAGATTAGGAAGTTAACATGTCACCCTTAATCATCTTCTGTACCTCTAAGTAGCTTGGGTCAATTCTTTTCTGCTTACACCATATAATACCTCATTGAACCTCAATACAATTATTGAGTGAAATTTTGGAATAAAATTCAACAGTTGTCACTCAACTACTCAAGGTAGCAACTCAGTTCAGCTGTCCTCCATCCCCAATTCAACATGTTTTTACCCTGACTTTTTTAGTCATTCAGTAACATCAACCACAGGCAACAACACTAAGAGGAACCCTCAACATTTATTCTATCACCACCTCTGTTTCTCACTTCACAACGCAATGCAACTTGATAGCTTCTCCCCAACATTCTGATATTGTCATGTAAGTGAAAGCAAACCAAAAGATTAGAAAAGCTTTTAGTCTTAATAGAAAATGTGAGCTATAGGTAATGCTGACTTAAACTAACAGGTTGAGTATACATAAGAGGAGGTGTAAGAAATGTTGATAAACACTGTCAAGAATGCTAAATAGACTTTCAGATTGTCCTGGGAGTCAAGATTATCAAGATAATTACCTTTTGAAGTTATGGCCTAAAAAATGTAGGCAGTTTTCCTCTTAAAAATCTTTAGGGATAGGGTTCTAATGGATCCAAATCCAGCTGGCTTTGGCATACTCTAAAAGTTGAATCATGCATATAATACAAAACATTCACATTACCAACTCTCTGTGGATCACAAGACAGTCTTTCACTGAAGAGCCAGACTTAGAAAGAGTCTTACAATGTTCTTACTGGAAGATCACTTCTACATCTAAATCATGTCATTAAATTGTGATCTTCGCTAGAAGAGTGGGACATTAAGACTATTGGTAATGTCAGTTCCTCTTAACAGAAGATGCAAGAAGTGGGTTTTTTTAATGTTATTTTTCACAACTTTTTTGTGACCTGTTACAGGTGGGATATGCATGAAGCAGGAAAGAAAAGAAGACTTGGTTCTTTGAGATGTGAGAAAATAAAAGGCACTGATTGTGCAAAGCTGAGTAGTCTGCATTGTCTAGATTTAGATCCTGTTTCAGGCAAATTGCTAATGCTTGCAGGGGGAGAAGAAAGAGAAAGATAAAGGAAAACAAACACCTCAAAATTCTGAAATACATATTTTATCCTTATCCATATTGAATGAATTTAATTTTAAAGCAGAAGATGGCAAAGTATGAGTGAATGTAAGGCAAGATGGTAGGAAAGTCAAGATCTTCTTCCACAGGAAAACCTTGAACAGACCCAGAAATCTGTTCAAACCTTATTTCAATCCAAGCCTAGTGAAGTCCAGTGGGAAAGTTTTTGAACAGATTATATGCTGTGCATCCAGTGTTATGCCTTTGGGAGAAAAGAAAGAAAATTACCCTTTTTTGATTCATCCTCCCTGCTTCTGGACGCTCTGCATATACCACCAAGGAGAAAGTCTGGATGAGCTCAAAACCGGTTCCAGTTACTGTAATATTTCTCCCTCCACTGCAAGGCAGAATTAAAAAAGAAGTCAAGTCATTGGCAGACTACCACAGCTATACACTGCTTCATCCTGCACTGCTATTGCTTCCACTGAAAAAACCCTATGTGTAATGCCTATATGACAATTAGATATCCTACAAAAAGGACTTCTGTTAAAGCTATTGATGACAAAAGCATTTTAAAGCATCAATGTCAACTTAAAACTTGTTTTAAAACAGCAAAATTTAAAAAAAGTACAAACTGCTTTGCCAAGATTTTTGGCTGTTCATTGATCCCAATCTTTGTGTGCTTTACTTCTCCAATGTTATTAAAATCACTCTGCCTACAATATACATATAGAGACAAAGGTGAGAGTATATTTCCCACAGGTCTGTAAAGACCTGGCTTCTCTATTCCCTTTTATTTGCAGTACGTTTTTTAAAAAGTAATACATTCACATAAGAAGAAGAATGCATGCAAGTTGCCAGTGGGAATTAAAGTCATTGAAGTGACATGGATTTAGAGGGATAGTAAACCTCAAAGCAATCCATAAAAGTAGGCTTTAGTTTATATAGAAGGAAAAAGAAGTCATTTAAATTCCATGGGGTAAATCACTATTGATCGACCAAAGAAAAATTTCAGGCCCCAAAAACACCCAAACCAAAAATGAAAAGGAAACATTAAAAACAAATCCTATTTTATACAAGTGATTACTCAATACTCAAGGAGACAGGTACTAATATCTCCAGAAGTCACAGCCAAATTTATTTTTAGTGGTCTGTTTGTCATGATGTTACACTTTTTAAATGGTCTCCCTCTGCCAACTGTACCCCACTAAGCAGAAAGCCCAGAATACTGGGGAAGAGCAGACATCAACACGAATCAGGGTTATGTGTGTCCCTGTATTGGTCACAGAATGATTTTCAAAACCAGAGGTATGCTACAAGGGCTTTTATACAATGATTTGCCATATCGCTACAAATATAAGAGTGACATACATTTCTTTGATTTCCCAATTAGTACTAGGTGAGCTTTTTTCCAGAAGGACCAGCTAGCAGATGGGGTGTTAGTGAATACGACCATAGAACAGAGCACACCTTCTAAAAACATTATTGAACACTGGTCTAGATTTCCTAAAAAGGTACTTTTTTTCCTCATGAGACAAAGAAAGAGATGACAAGACATAATTTTTCCTCTATTTCCAGCATAATTATTAAAAGCTGAATAGAAGAACTGTTAGAAAGGTCTCCATTAGAAACTTTTTATATTGGTTATCCTAGTAGCATAAAGATTTGTAAGTAATGCAAAGATCATGTTGTCTGACATCATACTGAAATGCTTCAAGTCTCTTTCTTTGACACATCTCCATCTAAAAGAAACACTGCCTTTTCTGCTTTCAGGACTGACCTTTGAAATGGGATGAAAATTTGGAAGTAAACAGAATACTTTCAAACATCAATTGCAGTTAAGACCACAAACCCTACGTCCCTAAATGTCTGCATTGATAGAGTACAGGAGTTTATTCCAAACCATTCTATATTTAATAACTTTATTACATATTACACGTATTTTAAGCCAGTTGTAAAAAAAGTTATGACAAACATGTCATTACCTGCTGAAGCTATTTACTGGCAGGAATTTGGTGACAGTAGGATTCTCACTGTATATAAACAGCTGTGGTACAGTAATTGTCGTGCCCCCATAGTTCATTGTGACTATAACAGGTTCAATCTTGTTGTTACGTCCCGTAATGCAAACGATCTCGTCTCCAAATTCAGTGCTAGATTGGAGAAGAAAAAGAAGAGGAAACATCTTCTGTTACTAACATTATGGAGTTTTGTATTCTTCTACTGTATACTCCAGAACAACAAAACCAGGGCTCTATTTTTGCTGAGTACCAAGTAGTTATGAGAGGAGATAACATTTCCTTCAGATCACTTAAGCTTTTTAAAAAAAGAGATATAGGATATAACAATGAACAGTGTACAAACACAGGAACAATGAAATGTCAGCACACTTAGTATCCTTCCTTTTTTTTTGAGAAAAGAGAAGGGCGGCAACTAATAAAAGGAAAAAGAAGGGAGAAGAACAAGCCGTGGGAGACTAGAAGACTAATATTTTATGCAGAACCACTGAGGAGATGCTGAGTGAAAGCATGGGTGGGTTTGAAGCAGCCAGTCTAGCAGAGAAAGCCAAAAGTGCAGAAATCTTTGGACATCTAAATTCTCCTACTTAAGGTGTTTTTACAGCTGTTCCTTCCATTGAAACCTCTGAGTGAGTTTGTCTGAATGTTACATGTAGAACTCCATTGCATGGGAGGAGTCACAAAGAGATAGACAATGGATTTGTTTAATTTATAAACGGCAGAAAAGGTTGGTGCTTTTTTTAGGACACAGCTCTGTATTGTTAGGTACTCAGGCTACGTACACATTGCAAGGCTGGCTACCGACTGAAACTTGAACATCCTTCTTGGAACCAGTGGCCAGATTTATACCAGAGATGGTAAGTTTGGTTCCACCTGCCTGTGGACCACTTTCAGGTCTTATTTGAGAAGGATGAGGTTCCTGAAAAGAGAAGATAGTCAAACTAAGTGAGAAAATTAAAATAAATTTATACCAGTATTATTTAGTTTAATAGGTAATAGAAGTTTAATATTAGTACCTGAAAAAGAATAAAATTAAAGCAATGACAGACAAATCTTCTAAAATAAAACAAAATATTTTACTATACATGCTGAAAGAAGTAACAGATAATGTGAATGCACTCTTTTCTTTACTGTATTTTATGAGGCTTTAATACAAGTTTCAATTCCCTATCATGAAATGTAGAGTTAGCTGCCATTTAGTTTGTGAGAGCTTCCTGTTGGATTTCCTGGTTTCATACTTATTTTAAGATTTCTCTCTTCTTTATGGCTGAGTCTACCTTCATCTTTCCTTACCCTTTCCTATATTCTGTGTCAGCTACAGGAGACGAAGAGCAAGGTTTTCAAAATGTGCATTAAACAGAAAGAATATAAAGATTCCCTTTATCTCATAAGGCTCTCAGTAACTGTGGTAAAACTCTTACCCTATACTTGAGCAATAAACTTGCAAAGAAAGAAAATCTGAAAATGCTCAAATTGTCTTAATGTACCTAGAACCTTGGAGTGGGTTCCTTAAAACCAATTAAATCAAGCAGACACGATTCAAATCGTTATAAAATTTGTTTGATATTTAAATTTCTCAAAAAGTTCCCTCCTTTTGTTCTCAATTCAGTCTTTGTTTCAATGATTGTATTCTGGGTGCTTCAACAAATACCGTAAATTAACAGTGAGGGCTTTTCATGAACAGCATGATTTAATTACTTTGTTGCTAAGTAGTTTCTGCTTCCAGTTGAGAAAAGCATCCTTATTCAGGACCACACTGAAGCTGCTGAATCACGAGGACGGCTGAAGCCGAGCAAGCCGCGTGACGTGGGCTGCCAGCCGGCTCCGGGTGACACTGCCCACTGACCCTGCGCCTCACCACGGCTGCAGACGTGCCACAGCCCTTGTGCCCACAGGGCCACAGCTGCTGTGCCTGCAGGCAGCTCCCTGGGCCCTGGGCAGGCAGCACTGTGGGCCCTGGGCTGGCAGCTGGCATGGGCACTGCACACACAGACAGGATGCCAGGTCTAAGTGCATGGCTGGTGCATTGCTACGAGAGAGATCCTGACCCTGCATTTGCTGAAGCATCCTAGATCAAGACCTTAAGGGAGGCTGTGAATAGGTAATGCCTTTTCTGATGTACAACTGTGCTGCTTCACCATATTAAAACACAGCTTTTCTTAAATGAGTCGAAAAAAGTAATAAGCTTATTTCCCAGACTCATGTATATTTGTAAATGACAGCTGTTCTCCTCCTCTTCCATAATCTTGCTAAAATGGTTGACTGATAATAAAGTCTAGGCTTGGGGCTATTCCATATGAAGCACATGCAAATAAAGAAAGAGCAAAGAAGTTTGAAAACTTCCCTTGCTGATAAGGGTTTCCTTGATCGCTATCACACAGCACTGATCTTCCACTTGAAGGAGGAAAAGCCCTTTCAGAGACAGAGAGCAACATGCCCACCTCTTCCTAGTGATACAGCAAACCCCTTTCTCTCATATCGTTTTGCTCAGGCACAGCCCATCTCTATGACAGCTTATAGCTACAAAACCAAGGGCCCACCAATGGCAGGGAGGAAGGGACTGATATATCGCATTTCGGTTCAAAGGTCGGTGAGTCATTGACAGGTTTTTAACAAGAAGCAGGAATCCATAAAAATGCATCCAGTTGACTTCATGGTTAGTTTACAAATTTGTTTTATTGCAGCTCAGATATTACAGAAGCATGGAGAACTCTTATGTGCTCTGCTTGTTTTTTACTTTCATGTCTAAGCAACTTCCCTCTTAAGGAATGCATCATGGTTCAGCACACTTCACAAATCCACAATGACAACCGTAATTTGCTCTCGAGTCATTGAGCTTTAGGAATATGCTTTAACTAATTGGGTGTCAATTGCTTTTATTCCCTGAGAGAAATCTGTTTGTAAACCCTTCAATCCTCAAGAGTGAGCATATGACTGCTCTCATGCAACTAACCTTTGATTTAGCTTTAATTTAATACATCACTCAGGTTACAAGATTTTATATAGGGAAGTCACTCAAAGTAATTTTAAAACATTTTAAAAGCCCATTTAGGTCTATATAACCCTGTCCATGCATCCTCATATTTGGATTTAATTGCTTGCTGATTTAAGCTAAATTGAGACAAGTTACACCAGGGTAAATAAAAAGTTTTAGGGGGTCAGTTTTAAAAATCACATTTGAAGTTTAAATTGGAATAAGTCTAGATATGCACTTTACAGGAAAAACTCTTTTGTGCTTTTTTACAACAGAACTTAGTTGCTAAAAATATTACAATTAAGACTGTATATGAAATACACAGCTAATAAATAGTTTATAAAAATGGTTCAAATACTTTAAGTGTAACCTTACCACATGGACAGAAAACCATACCTTTTATTAAGTTCAAAATAAATCTTAATTGCTATAAATTGTTAACCATGCTGAACTTCTGTCCACAGTAATCCATAGTAATGCTTAGCTGCACAGCATGCTTAGGATAGCTTTCAGATTAAAGTATTCCTCAAGAACCACTAAAGAATCAGTATAGACAAATTCTTTCTCCCTGAAGCTCTGAAAAAATTTATTAAAAATTTGTAGCCTTTTTCCTAAATACTACCTCCACTGGAAGGCTAGGCTCCAAGGACAGGCTTAGGAAGGAAATGAACAGGAAACCACTTAAAGCAAGCCTTTAAACATAGACTTAGGAAACAAAGAAAGAAAAAAAAATTCTGAAGCATCACACACACTATTCTCTGTAACCTCAGCATAATGAATGAAAGGAAGCTTGCTAAAAATTTCAGCTGGACAACCATATTCCTTTCTCTTAGCAAAAATGTGAAATAATTTCCCTGTTACAGCTCTGTTGGGTTATCTGATGGGTCCCTTTGGCAGGGCTTAGCTATCTCTGTTGCCAACTATCAGTAAATACAGAGTGAGCCACAAACTTGAAGTCAAACCACTCAGCATTATTGTCTTTAGGGGACCTGTTAGTGGTGGCTTACATTTGTCTCCCTAGGAATAGGGATGTAGAGCAAAGTTATCTCTGAAAAACACAGCTGTAAGGGGGAAGTGAAACAAGCATCTGCTCTGTTTTCCACAGAAACTGTTTTTTCCTTCTTTTTTCCTAGAAAGACTCCACCTCTTGGAATTTAAAGCCCAGCTACACCAGACAGGAGAACTTGCAACCCACCCCTCATGCCTCTCTTGTGCAGACACATCTCAGTTGCGCTTCAGGCTGAATGGAAAACTGGGGCCAAGAACCACTCTGGGAACAGGGAGCAGCCAAAGAGGAGGTGGAATGGTTATGGTTAACCCTTATCTCATCGTTAATTGCTGGTTTTGCAGCTGTCCCTCAAAGGACTATTTTAAAAGTGCTTAATTCAAAATGTTCATATTTAACGCATTTAAAGTAATTCTGCAAATACCAGGAGCTCTCCAGGGAACAAATAATGTGGACGCCTCATAAAGATGATCTAATAAGGAGAAGCTGAACGATGCTTTGTGTGCAGAGGAATTCTTCAGCATGACTGCTAAGACTTTGTTGCCGTAAACTTGGCAGGAATATTATTTGATTAATTTTAACTTGCTATTTTCTGTTTCATATTTTCCCTCTTTCCTTTCCTCTTAAGGACCTGCCAGAAAAAATAAGCAGCTAAAATAAATGATCAAGAATTTTAACAATTTATATAATTATTTTTATTGCAAAACCAATGTGCTATGAGTAAGTTTGTTGCTCCTCTAAAATATTCATGGATGGCTCAAAGAACAAAGCTCCATCAGCCCACCTGGC
The DNA here is from genome assembly GCA_013399195.1 of Dicrurus megarhynchus. NCBI lineage: Eukaryota > Metazoa > Chordata > Aves > Passeriformes > Dicruridae > Dicrurus > Dicrurus megarhynchus. Next base: position 490,869 of record VXAD01010758.1, on the reverse strand, counting down.
AGTCTTCTTAAGAAAAAAGAAAGTCTTCTAAAGAAAAAAGTTGGGTCATACAAATACTCAACCAGAAAGCATTTTACAAAAATGCAATTAGGTAGATAGGATCAGGAGGAGAATGACATTTCACTCAATGCCAAGTTAATTTGAAAAAGTGCCATCAGTGGTGATACAAGACTTCAACAAGAACTGTGCTTCCTAAGGAGAAGGTATCCCCTTCCCATGGTACTCACCAGCCAGCCAGACACATACAGACCCTTGGAAGGTGCCAGCTCTAGGCTCAACTTATCTTATGCAGTCTGGCAAAGCTGCACCTGACCCACAGCTCTACGTTGCTTACCAAAGTCCTACATGAGATTCCTTCTCCTTGCAGAGGAAAGCGAGGGGCAGACGATAAATCTGTCAGTGCAAACCTTGTCTGAGTGATTATAAAAATGCTGCTTTTACCAAGATGGAAGGCCCTTTAATTTGAACTCAACCCTGAGCAATACTGAATGTTCAACTCTTACAAATGGGACTGATAAGCCTCCAACCTCAAGTGCTGAGGTATCAATGATGCTATTTTTTTCCAAATCCCCTCAAGGATTTCTTCTCTCCTTCTTTCTGCCCTGTTGTCATTTCAGTCTCTGAATTAGAAGTACACCTGCTGTCATGATAAATAACCTGCTTTCTTTTTCAGCCCTCTGCACCTTGAGATCTTTGTTGGCTCCATCAGAAGACACCCGGGGGAACTCACACTTTCTATAACATCACTGTAACATCACACTGCAGTGCTCAGTGCAATTATGATGTTAAACAGAACATTTGATAATGTGTCTTGTATGGAATTTGCAGCAGTCCTATAATAATTCTTCTGGAAAACCTTGTGCAGACTTGGCAATACTTCATTTCTCATGGACACAGTAAAATATAAACTACCCTGCAAATGCTGATTTAACCCTTGTTTTATAATTCCTTAAAGTGTAGAAAATAATTCAAACATATTTCAGTTTTTTTCTTATTTTGCTTGAAATGAAGGACTGTTCTTTCAGGTCCATACTTATTTTGTCACCAGGAAAATATTGTTCATGTCTTCCAGGTGGTTTAATGTTTGAGCATAAATATTTTCTGCAATAACAGGCTACCTCGTTATGTGGGCTTTTTGATAGTCTAGTTTGAAAAAGCCTGTTCCAATGTCTGTCAGCTGTTCAGTGGCCTGGTTTTTGCCGAGTCTGGTAAGCCGTCTCCCAGCAGAGGGACTTTGTGCCACCAGGACTCCCCACTGCCTTTCGTTCTCACGATCATGCCCTGTGTTTGTAGAAAGTGGATTTGCAGTTTTGATAAAACCTATGCAAATCCACAGCTATGCTATTCAGAATAAAATTCAATACAGTGGTTCAGTTGGGAGTGATCTTCAATCATCATTTAGTCCAACTTGTTATCAGGTGTAACTTGCTCCCTACTGCATGACTTATCCTGAAAAAATTATTTGATCTAAACAAGATTTCTTGCTTGTGAGTCCGAGCAGATTGTAGTCTGTTTGTCATGGGAAATTTGAGCACTTTACTGATAAACCTTCCTTAAATCCTACCTAGATGTAATAATGTTGAGTTAAAGATCTCAAAGTCCACCTGCAACCCAACTTTTCCATGTTGTACCAGGCTGCTGGGTAAGTATTCCTGAACTGATAAGCAGTTTTCCCAGTGCTTTGGTATCCACAAGGCTATTATCCTTGTTGGAAGGATAATAATGCTACAAATAGGTTACCTCTTGTGCTTTTACACCTGTGGTTAGCACCCATCCTGTTGCTATGGTGTACCTGGAAGCAGTGGTTTTCTGCTCCAAGCAGTGAGATAACACCACTTGTACATTGCTTTTGGTACCTAATGTTCAAATAATGCTAGTATGCGTAGTAGCAAATTCATTTCTTCTCTTCATAATACCAGTGTAATACCTTATGTGGCATTTCCATTCCTGTGTGCCACTGTCTTATCCTTGCTTCATCAGCACAGCAGTACTGGAAAAAACCCAACGAAAAAGATTGACAAAAAAGCTCCAACTGGCCCAAGTATGTATATGACTTCACATTCAGGCCATTTTCCAGTGTTCTGTTTTCCTCATCACAGCCAGAAATCTCTTCTTTGCTTGCTTTGTTTGTATCTTTTGCCCCCTACTTAAAAATCTGTTCACAGAAATGTGGATATATTTTTCATTGTAGTTTCATGCTTTCTGTGTGCTAGAGGGTAAATTATCTCCATGTCTGTTCCACTTATAATCACATTTAGACATGAACTTGCTTATTAGCAGTGTACATGACTGCTGCTCTTACACAGCTACTGTAGATGCTCTGAGCATTCACATTTAGCTCTTACATTTTTCATCCTGTTTATTAACCTAGAATGAACTTTAAAATCTTTAATATTTTATGAGTAGCAATTAGTCTTTTTGCAGATTTAGGAAGGTGATATCTTATTTCTTCAGATTTTTGTACTTCTATTTTAATAAAAAAATACCTTTTGTAGTCTGAAAATTCTTTCAGAGAGCTCCAAGCATTTTAAATGTTTATGGTCTGCTGGTGTCAAATCAAAGCCCATCTTTTACCTGGCTAGCAGTGGGGTTATTCCTATTCTTCTTTTAATTTTTTTTCCTGGTTCTTCACAATTTTCTTTGCCATTAGAGACATGGAAGTAAAAAAAGAGAACCATTCCCCCAGCCTCTTTTTTGCTCACCCATCTTGCATCTGGCATTGGATTTTCCAGACAGAGTCATGTTCTTGTTCACTCATTCTGTTTGCTCTGCAGCTTTCCTGGTTTGCACCATCTTGTCCAGCCAGCTCACTTCTGGTCCCTTGCACGGTATCCAAGAACAAGAGGAGTGCACACCCATGGAGCATCACCAAAGTTCTGCATGTCTTCTTTTTCCATTTCTCTGCTTTTCCATTTGTCTGTCATCAAGCACAACCTCATCTACACAAAGTTTCCTTTTCCCAGGAGAATTCCTGGACATGACTGTAAATAAGGATACTGTCTACTGTAGTACCCATCTGTGGTAAGCAGTTTCTAGACCATGAACTATACCACTGAGATAAAATTGGTTGCCCTTTATCCTTCACTAATGCAGAAAATCAAAGAGGGAAACAACAAACCACCAAGGAGGCTACTGGTGGATCACAAGAGCGGCCAGAAATTGAAGAACAGTTGAAGTACAGCCACAGAGGAGAAGAGCTGAACAGAGATGCACGGAAACCTTGGCATGAAGTTTATGCTTCAGAGTGGGATGTTGGAAAAAACACAACGGTGCCAGATCACAAGCAGAGAGACAACTGGGAAGGGAAAAGAGGATGGTGTCAGAGTATGTCCCCGTGATGCTGTGAGAGATGCCAGCTGCAGCACAAGGGGAAGCCAGCAGCAGATGGAGGTGTTCAAACGGACATGATGGGCAGCAAATGGCAAAGCCACCTAAGCTCCCTTCTCTTGGCTCCTGTAGACACTGACCTCCAGTTGGGGGTTTGCCTTTGATGCAAGTGCACTTCTTCACAAGTAGGAATTGGCTCTTGTGGTTCAACACAAGCAGAGAACAAGGCCTGATGACAGCACACACAGATGTGGATAAGATTTTCACAAACGTACAGGCCATGTTGTTGCTCTGCATCTATAGTATCCATCTTTCCTTCACAAGTAACTCCTCCCTCTCCTCATCCTGGTTCCAGCTGCAGTAAGTTCTGGCTCTTGAAGAAGAAGTAATTTTTTACCAAAATTATCTGCCTCACACTGAAAGCCAAATTATTCTGCCCACTCTTGCATATTATGCACACAAAAATAAAAGGCATAGCCCACGAAATGCTGTAGACACCAGCCAGCTTCTTGGAGGTCAAAATGTCATTTCATGGACTATAAAGGTAACCACAGGAGCTAAATTAAACCTCTGAATGGGGAACTCAAGCCATTAGGAACTCCTTTCCCTCTCCATTTCCCTCCTTTCTCAGACTCAAGGGAGCCTGTTTCTTGTTTCTTCAGACAAGCCACCCACTCACAGGATATTCAACCAGAGAATTTCCACCGCGCATTCTTGGCAGCCTGCTGTTCACCACAGTGGCTGACCTGACCCGCTGGCTCGCCTCATCACAGCATCCATAACACAAGTCAGTTCCTGGGTTATTTCTGCAACAGCAGAGAGATGAGCTGAGTCCTGCCTTTCTGGGGCTGCTTTGTCCAAACCTTACACAATGTAAGCTGAACAAATGCTTCCAGGCACTCCAGGTGCCCAGGCAGAGCATTTGCCTGGCAATGCACATTGTGTGTTGGCTGCTGTGGATGGGACACTTAAGCAAAGGGCTGGTATGTTAAACAACTTATTTTTTGGCTTGAAAGCAGCATCTTTTTATCATAAGGCAGATACCACATGATTTTCTGAAAAGACCACAGAGCTTTGCTGACAGGTTTGGTGGAGGAATGGAAGCATGCATGACTGGAAAGTCTGCACTATCATACACTGGCAGCTCTCAAGCACAATCATGAGCACTGGATGGTGGGACATGTATTTAAACACATGGCTCAGATGATAGAGAGTAAAGACTAACAATATCCGCATGAAAAAGGGTCAACTTCACTGAAACTCTCAGCTATCCAAGAGTTCTCCTGTCCCCCATGCAGACTGACACACAAACAATAGGTACTGCAGGACTTAAGAATAAAATAAGATCCTCTGGAAGCAATTCCAGACTTCTGCGGATGTGTGGTTTATCAGCGTCAATCATAATGGCAACAAGCATGTAATTTTCCCCACAAAAAAAACCCACTCAAAGCCCCTAACTACAGTGTAAAATGAATGTATTGAGGCAAAGACTCAGGGAGAAAAATCAAGGCGTGAGCTGAAACCCTCCATGAAATCCTTGAGGCACTGACCTGTTGAGAGCTTCCAGTGCAATTGCTTCAAACATCAAGAAGCAAACCAGAGGATGGGTGCAGGTAACAGGAAACTGCCAAGTCTGGGAGTAGATTAAGGTGGAAGAGTGCACCTTGTTAAATGTAACTGTGCTGTTCATTTCACATTCAAACTTCCAGTATGGTGAATAGTGATGTTGATGTTTGTTTTCAGGTCAGACTCTAAGTAATCCTCCCTTCCTCTTTTTGGTTATTCATCTCATCTTGTTTAGGTAAACAGACTTCCTGGTTTACAAGAAGTAATTTTTTCCAAGCCAGTTCCTTCAGCACCTCAGAAATGTATTACACTTACGCAAAGTTCTACCTCTAGTTTCACCATCTTAGATTTATTTGAGCTTTCTGAAACCCTATAGTCTCTTTAACCTGCACAGCCTAAACCTCACAAAATTGTTCTGACAAACAGATGCTGGAGATGCCAGAACCAGCCGCAAGCTCTTGTCCTGGTGCTTTGAGTCTAAAGAAGAGGTGTTCTTAGAAAAGAACCAGCACTTGTATGGGATCAGCAAATCTGGGCCATATCCCTTGGAAAAGCTTAACTCCTTCCTTTGAGACTGCTTCTCACTGCCATAGAAACAAGCAAATCAGATGAAGTTAACAACAAATGAAAAAGCAGCACTGGCCTTTAGCCATATTACTGCTCCACCTGCTCAGAGACCAGCCAAGCTCTCAGTGCTCCAGATGTACTGCATAGCTGGATATTAAAATTTAGCATAGGTTCATTTCTATTTCACTAAACAGGAGAACGGTTATTGCCTGATCCTGCTTATAGAGAAACAATAGAAATGTCAGCAGAGGATGACTGGGCTATCAGAATTTAATTTCACTGCGACTGTACTTGAACTGCACTCAGGATGGATAGAGAAATTGTGATGGGTAGGGAGACATAAAATTTTCTCCTCCTGTTATGCAACAAATATAGGTATTTACTGTACAGCACAGATACTGGTGGACCAGGGCATTTTTGTTCAGAAATAATTTTAAATTGAAACCATGGCTTCCCTCTGAACTGGATTTTTGACCCATTTCATGAAGGTCTTGCACATTTGTCACTTCTGAAATGTTCTGTGCTGGCAGGCAGGGAAGAAGCATGAGACTGAACCCCAAGTTGTTCTGACTATTGATTCTCATCAACCCACCTTTAAAAATAAATCACACCATTCAGACTGGGTATCAACAAGAGCCAAATATAGTACTACTTATAGAATCACGGAATGGTTTGGGATGGAAGGGACCTTCATGGCTCACCTGGTCCAACCCCCCCACCATGGGCTGGGACACCTTTCCCTAGATCAGGTTTCTCAAAGCCCCATACAACCTTGCCTTGAACAGTTCCAATAACGGGGCAGATACAGCTTTTCTGGGCAACTTCTTTTAGTGACTCACCACTCTCGTCCTATGAAAAAATCCTCCTTATACCCCATCTACTTGATAGGTGCTTTTGGTGGTAGATACTAATCACATGTACAAGGCTGAGACAGTGGGGCATATGGTGATACCTCTGGTGTACACAGACACACCAGGATGAGCATCTCCAGTGTCTTCTTGTGCACTTCTGCCCCATGATGCCACACACTGCATTTAGAATAGTCACTGTTAAAGATGAAGCTATTCTGCTTCAAGTGGCCAGAGCTCACAGTAAAAACAGTGGTAGTTACCAGCAGAAGGGTAGCCGTCCAATGTGCCTAAGAAACAGGGAAATACGTAAGAGAAGATTTGTTTTAGGAGGGCTCTTGGAAAGAAGATTATTTTCTTTCCTTTGTATATACTGAGTAGAAGAGGCTTTACACAAAGCACAGATTTTGCATGTCTGCTGAGAGAAGTCACCAAAGAACTGTCTGACAAAAGCACTGAAACAAGATTGCAGCTTTTAAGCCGACATTAGCTGATGCAACTGTCTGCTCTGATCTGCTCTGATTGTCTGTTCTCATGCCAAAGCATTCGTGTCACACTTGTAGAGGTGCACATCAATGTGATGCCCCTGTACTGACTTCAATCCTACTGCAGTCCAAAGTTGCCTTCATTTTCTGGTGGAATAAAGAGGAATGAAACTAGAAACCAGTATCACCAGTTTTAAGGTTTGAATTGGATTTCTTGTCATTGCTTCGCATATTGTAAATAGGGTCCACATGGAAAGATTTTTGCAGTAAATAAAAATGCTCTTTATCAGCAGTTGGCTTAGGCATCTGATTTTTCATTAACCTCAATGCAGGCAGAGACTTACACACAGGGACTCTTGGACTTGCAGAGGAACATCCACCTAGCTGAACCTGATGCACAGCTACTTCTCCTAGCACCTCCCTGATGGGCAATTAAGAATCTTTCCCTGAAGTGGCCAAAAGCAGTGGCTCCTTTTGTCCCTCTCAGATGGGCTGAGCAGGGAATCACACCAAAACAAGTCCAAAGACAGGCTTCGAATCCTGCCTGGTTCAACTTACATTTCAACCCACTCTATAATAACTTCACGTGCTTTTTATGAAAATAATGGGAAAATCATTATACACCGAAGGATAGGAGAACTGGTGCAAAACATACCCAACAGATTCATGCCAAAATCTCATGTAGGGCTTACTGTCATAGTCTCTGTCCTAGAGACCACAAACATACACATGGCAGATTATATCGTTGTTCTCTGGTTAAGATCATAACCTATATTTCCGCAAAGGAACAGATGACATATTCAAGCAAAAAGGGTAAGGTTTTTTTGCAGCTGTATCACCAGAGAGAGGAGGTATTTGCTTGGAAATTATAGAAAACCCACTTCTAGCCCATTTTGTGAAAACAAGAATATCCTCATCTCGGTCAAATGTCATTCTTGACTTATTCCACTGCTTACTGCTGACTCCTTTCCTTTACTTCTCACCAAGAATTAATGAGGCAGAAGTTTAAATAAGGCAGAAGATAAAAGCCTAACACACAAGTTATATTTTATAGTTTTATAGTTTATAGGTGTAATTTTAAGTATCAGTATGGGGACTGATATTATTTAAACCTCTCAACTATCACACAATCTTATAAAATTTGAAGACCTCATAGATACAGATAAAACTGCTTGCTGCTAAAACCACAGGCTAGACCAGCTATAGGCTAGGACCACATTTAAAGCAAAGCAATTAACACAGAAATGAAATTCTCTTTCATAGTCACACTGAAAACAAAGCATATAAGTAATATGAACACACATCATGCTGTCTGTGGCTCTGCATGCCATACTTTTGAATGAAATAAATTATTAAAGAAATTAATGTACCTTCATTACTTATTCTTCAGCTGCTCTGCATCCATTCTTCTAATTAAGAACATTGCCTAGACTAAATATTGTGATTAAAATAGTGCACCATGTGTCTAGAGAATACCTAATTTTTCGCAGTGCTGACTTCTTTTTTTATTTCATAGTGATACTTAAGAAATATTACATCACTAATGAGTAGGTTTATTCCAGTTGCTTTTCTACCACATCTTCTTAACTTGAATGGCAAACAACACCATCCTATTTGAGACTATGGATCTGTTTATCAGAATTGATTTTTGTACACCTTTTGTATATAGAAATGCTGGAATTAAGTATTTTCTAATATTCTTGAATGACAGTGCTATTGATGAAACAGTAAGACAAACAAAACTGATTCTGTGCTTAACTTTAACTGAAGTCATGCACAAAGTATAAAACAGGTCTCTGAAAAAAATGCACTTACCTGGTATGTGAACAAAACTTCACTTGGTGATTTACCTAATTTTCCGTTGATGTTAACTTCAATTTGACCTTGTTGTGGTTCATTCATTGGTCCAACTTGACACACAATCCTAAATAGAAAGAATGTAAGTTTATCTGTTAGAAGTAACAGCTGAAATACCAATGCAATATATGTGACCTACCACATACACTGCCAGCAAAAGCACCAACTTTGCTTTATCCTATGCAATGTAATCCGATGCTGCCTCAGATTCCCAGCAAAACCACCCAAGAATAGTTTGCGCGTCTATCTAAAGGCTGGTAAAACCGAAACCTGAGCACTGTACACAGCAACTTGAGCAGTCCATTAGTAGAAGTGCCTTCTGCAGAAGACTCAAATTCAGCCCATAAGTCAGTTGAACCTCTGCAACCCGACACAAGATGTACAGTGGAATTTGTGATGTTAAAAAAAACCAAACCCACAAAGGAGCCCCCACCTCCTTGACGCAAACATCAGATCACCAGCCGTCTTATAATTTTTTATGTTTTAACTGCTGATAATTTTGTTGTGTATCTTGCTACCTTTCAGCTTCAAACTACTGTCTTTTCACACCTATGATCAAAATCCCTTCAGAATTACTGTTCTCTGAAAATAAATTCACACACACAAAACACACAAAATCAGAGGTCAAGGAACACTGGCCAAGAAAACGCTGCCTTAGAACTAACACTGCTGCTGAGTGATAGCTAGGATGTTTGAACTTTTATTTCAAACAGGTAAACCACTGAATGAAAGCATGAAAAGGCAATAAGGATTCGACACACTTGAAAACTGGGACAAATGCTTAATGGAGAGCTGATAATACAGTTAGATAAGGAGTATATAGTGTTCGCAGCCTGCTCAGTCAAACAGTTTCATATAGGACATGCCCTGAGGATCACTGCTCATTTCTGTCACTCTTTCCCTCCAGGATTATTGCTATTCTTCCTTAAGCAGTGCATGACTGCTTAAAAAATCCCAAAGTAGCAAAAAAACCCTCAACGACTCCAAATTACTGGGTATAATATACTTAAATTGGGACTTATAATAAAAGAATTGTCAAGTCCCTCTGCAGATCACTCCAGACTTTTTTCCTGGGTACTGGCAAATGGACAAAATTCTCTGAATTCTTGCATGTCCTGGCATGTGTGTGGCTGCCTGAGCCTGTTCCTCATCATTTCTCTACTGTATTCTTGGAAGTTGTATCTTCATGTCAGGCAGAAACAGGAAATGGTGCCTTTGGAGGAATTTTTACCATATGTCAAGCTAGGGAAAGCAGGGGGCCGGGGCCGGGGGATGTGGGGGAAACACCGTAGCAGGCATTTTAATTGGAAAAGTTCCCTTCCCTCCCAGCACTGGCATTGCCTCCCTTCCCCCACATTACTAATGGAAAACTACAAAGAATGAGAACAGACTTCTCGAAGGCCAACAATTAAATCACTGCAGAGCCAGAAAACACCCTTTAACTGTCTTAGATCTTGCTGTGCATGGGAGCAACTGTCTCCTAAAAAGACTAGCATTTTACTGCAGAAGTATAGGGGAGCCAGACAAGGCACTTTTTATTATTTTTAAATTTAATTTTATAAAAAAAAAAGTAATAATAAAACAAAGGAACAGTGGAAGACAAAGACAGAAAATTATAGATATCTATTTGAAGATTTTGATAACTTCTTTTTTAAGACTTCCCTAGTCAAGAACATCCTTCAAAACCCACTAATTTGTTGATAAATGACATGATGCAAGTTGCATTTGTTCTCACCCTTTACTACACTGCCAGAATTTAGGAAACCAGTAATGTTGCTACGATACAAGGAACCAGTCATCTCAGTTCTGGCTCCTTTCCATGTATTTAAAAATATCAAAAAGCTTTAGAAAAAGCCAAGAGGATGGGGAAATTCTTGTAAGACTATGTTGCAATTCAGTGCAGCTTTTGCAAACACTGAAAACAGGGAATGGAGAAAGATGACTGTAAAAAAGCTTGTAATTCTGTGGATTGGAAGTACATGTAAATGCAGGAGTGATGGCAATAAAATTGGGAAGCAGTAAAAAGTAAACAGCTATTCTTTAGCTTCTTCAGTCCTAGAGGCCTGGGAAGCTTCTAAATGCCTGATCCACACATTGACTAAAGCTAAATATTTTTCAAAAGCAAAAAAAAAAAATCACTTAGGCATCTTCAAAGTCCCTTTCAAAACATGCCACAGGAATAGCAAACAGTTACTGTGTTACACTTTAATTTATAAGAAGGGAAAGAAAGCCAAGGTTTCAATTGCAGCTTTCAAAATTGAATGAAAGAGAAATCACACCGCCTAAAATATGTCATTACTCTTAATATTACTGCTGAACCTTCCTGCTATGCTTTTCATCAGCTAATATCAAAAGGGTATTTCCCTCTTGAAATTAGAAGCTTGATATAATCTGTAGTAAACACCTAGATACCTACCAAGAAGAATTTAGGCATTCTGTTTTAACTTTTGGCACTGCTTAAGAGTGTGACAAGTAATCTGCAAAACATCTACCAACCTGCTTAGGCACTTCAACACCCATGGACTTGTTGGCTTGGAGATGAGACTTAGTCATCTACAGCTAAACCTGAACTCTGGGCTCCCTCCCTGCCCCCAGGAAAGAAACTCTATGCCTGAACTAAACAGATTTAAGCTTCCTCTTGCTTTGCCTGCCTTCCCATAAATCTTGTTGTATGCTTGGCTTCACTGTGGTTCAGATTTAGCAAAGTTTTAATGAGTAGATGTACATGTAGAATGCCTTTAATTTAAAAACACATAGTTTTGATATACATACAGTAATACTTTATGAAAGCTTTTCAATCAAGTAAGGAAAATACTTCAATCAGAAGCAGGATGGTAGTACACCATTGTATATTTGTTGCTGTATTACAATCTATAACAATTTTAAATAAAGAGTCAGACATGTTACTATGAAATATTGCAGGTATATCACACTAGTTCTTTTTCAAATGGTAACATTTGTAACCACAAGAAGATCATCTTTTCTTGAAAATGCACAGAAGTTCCTTTTTTCTTCTAAAATCTTGTGAAAAGCATCCATCAATTACCTTGTGGAAACAGAGTAGAACTCCTCTTTAAAAAGACATTCCTTGTCTGCCACCGTTATATTTTTTACATCTTCTGCTTTTATTCCCAAATTAGATCCCATTATGGTCAAAAGAATTCCACCACTTAGTGGTCCAGTTTTTGGCTCAATCTGTGTTTGCATGAGGGACAGAGGAAAAAAAAAAAGCAAAATTAAATACTGCAGTGGCTATGTTGATCTTCTATATTATTTAAAGCTACTTTGACTTACCAACATTTGAAATGCAGATATTTCTTTTAGGGCATACAAAAAAACATGCTATGCAACTTTTTAATGTTAATTAATCATCTGTTAGCTCAGAACTAGTATTCAACAGCTGCAGATTTTACGTCTCCTGTGGCAGACTGTTATGTACAAAACTCTTGCCTGGTGTTTATTCTGTTTTAACTTTGCTTCCTCCACTAAAGTACTGTGATTTTGAAAAGCAAATGGATTGCACTCTTCTCACAATCCTTCCATTGAGCTTTTCCAGCATTTTGCTGTCATGATTTTATCCCTTTAGATTCACAGCAGAGCAGGGCACCTTCCTAACACACAGTGCTGCCCCACATAGTGCCTTCAAAAGTTCCTCCATTCCCTTGATTTTCCCTACTGCATCTCATTGTAGGGTGCTGCAGCATGGGCTGATGCTAATTGAGTAATTTGCAAATAAAATGAGGACAGAGAAGATCCTGTCATTGCGGTGGACTCCTCAGACTGAAACATGGCCCTGACAGGCACTTAAATTTGGAATATTTGTTGAGAGGCTAACCTGCTTTGCTACATAATGCTGGGAGCACCTCCAGCAAGACCTTTTCAGATCTTCAGCTTTGGAGGGCTGCAAGTTTGCCATAAAGACAAGGGAGGTTGCACTTCACTGTCTGCTCCATCAAAATCGGTCTCTTAGGTCTAAGCAAGTCTGAGCACAGAGACGTAAGTGCCTCTGCTGGCTGCCTAGCCCAGCTCCAGAATCACTTGCTCCATTTTCCGACTGCTTCAACTTCCTAAACTTCTTACCACTGGCTGTCCATTTGCACTCAACCCATAAACAAACTAGCTGAAAAATTACTCAACTGTTTGTCTAGCTGTTTCCAAATGTTATGTTTGTATCTAAAGCTAATGTAAGCTCTGAAAACCTAATATATTTTAGTATCTTTTTTAATGCACAATAATGTAGAAACATTTCCCAGGTGAAAATCGTTTTTTCTTAATTTTCCTTTCTTCTCAAATCATGTTTACCTGGGCACAGATATTACACAAGTATTCTTCTCTACAATTTCTGTTGAGATTCCAGGGTATTTACCTTCCTTGGCAGTCTTCAACTGCTTAACAGCCATTTCTTCTTAGCTTTACCCTCATGGCCAACCTTCCCCAGTGTACTGCAGGTCTGCCAGTAGGCACAGCCTCCAGGGTTGCAGTGTCTCTACCAGTTTGAGCCACAGATTTCACACACAGTTCCTACTGAGTGAAACATCCCTGTTACAACTCTCAGCCTCTGTCATACAGTTACCATGTTTTGTGATGGCTTGGGATATGTTCTCATCAAACAATGTGTCTGAGTTTCGAAGTGCTGATACCACTACTGCAGCAATTTAGATTTGTCCAGTGGAAGCATGTATCACTCTTTTCTCAACAATTATGCCCAGAAGAGCAGCATTTGGCTTGTTTCTGAAAAGGACATGGATTTATGACTTTCTTTGCCTGCTGATCCACCAAGGTGGAAACAATCTTCCCTGACCTGTGTGAGGGCCCCAACTGCAGAGTAAGTCAGGGGTGCACATTTGGCCTCTCTGATTTCTTACATTCAATTCCTACAGCCTTGGGTTTGATGCTGGTGTGGACTGAAAAATATCACTGACACCTGGAAAACATTTTTTGATGCAGAAACAATCTGCTCCCTTAATAAATACTATTTAAAAGTCTAGCTTGAAGCCTGTAAATGAGCCTGATATGTACTTGTAGTTCCAGGAGCAGTGAACCTCTCTTACAGACTCATTTCAGGTAGAAAGGACTTTGTGAGAGAAAAAATCCATGCTAAGAATGCAAGAATTAAGTGCCACGTTTTAAGCATGCACTGCTAGCCTGGCTTCTGACACAGCGAGGACAAGGCTTGAAAAACAAGGAGGCTCAAAGACTCCATTCAGTCTCTTATTTTGAGTCTTTACAAAATCTCTCACACACATCACTACTGACATTATTTCCTTTCATCTATTTCAGAGGCTTACTTAACACCCTAGGAAAAAATCTGCCTTTCAGTATGAGCTTGCTTGGCTGCGTTCTCCTGAAAAATATTACACTGGTGGGGAGAGGAAAAAAGCAATCTTACACGAGTGATTTCTGGAGGAGGGCATGTGTCGGTGGGGGGAGCGTGACAGAGTTTTTCATACACGCACTTGCTGGGCTTGCCATCTTCTTCACACCAGACACACTTATAGTTGGGATTGGCAGCAAGGCATAAGCTGCAGTCGCTTCGTCCGTAGGAGCAGTTGTACAGAGTCACTGAAAGATGAACAGCAAACACACTTAGACATTTACCTCTGTTTCAAGGATATTCAGTGTCCTTTGGGAAGGAAAACTAACCCTGTGTATAAAGTTCAGTGGAGTCGCGTGAGTAATATGTACAGTCTGTACTTAACCCCTGAAAGGTGCTGAGAGAAAATTGTATTTTTCCCTCTATGGAAAAACCTGACATTTATCCATGTGCAGAGTATGACTACTATCAAGTAAACACCAAATATATTTTTGTCACTCAGGCACTGTAAAAACATTCAAGTACAACATCCTTACTTTGACTAAGCTCAATAACACATACAACTGTTCAAAGATTAATTCAAAAATCAGGTCTTCCTGGAGCATCCCAAGTCAGATATGGAAGGTATAAACTCTGCATGGGTGTCAGTAGGGACAGACATCAGCTGGCAAGGGACCTCTGCCCATTGCAGAATTAAAGGAAGAGTGCTGTCTTTGTAGGCTGTTTCCAGGACATTTGGGGCTTTTCATAATCATCATTAATGCCTGAACCAAATAGAAAGTTAGCACTTAATAAACTGTTAGCCTTTGTTCAAGTTAATACCTCTGCACTTCTTCATTCTTCTCTATTTTCTTGCTTTTGTTTTCCCTTTTGTCTTGAACTGTCATCCTGATGTACACCTCATCCCTTCTGTAGTAGGGTTTAGTTCTAGCTTTTCTGAGCCAAGAAATCACGTCTGAAAGTCATATCTCTTACTGATGAAACAGAGACAAACTGTCCCAGACACTAAGCTTGTTTTGGCCTTCATCAATCTCTAGCATGATGCACAGTCACTGGATGAAACAACTTTCCCAAATAGATGCATGCCTCGGTGGTTCAACACCACAAGGAGAGCCTGGGCTTGCAAAAAACCCTATGGAGATGTGCTTGAGAACTAGCCCAGAAGAAAACAGACTGAAAAGATGTCACGTTTCTCTAGGGAAAGTGTGCAAGTTGCACAGATTACCCAGCATGTGAGTGCTGTGCTTTCCTGGACAGGTGAGATGATTATCGTAAAGAGGAAAACATCTTGCTCCCTGCTTTTCTGCTCCTTCTTTTTCCTCTGCTTCTATCTTTGCTGCTCTGTATTTCTGGCCACACAGCCTCTCACCCTCTGCCACTGAGGCTCTGGCACTTTTTGAGTCTTGTAAATTAACTTAAATTACCAGAACAGCAGAAAGCTTTTTAGGTTTCCTCCTGTGCTCTTTCAAGAGTTAAATGTGTTTACAGATGGGAATGGGGTATACAAGACAGAGACTCAACATCTTCCTCTTCCCCTTTCCTTCAGTAACTCTCAAGAAACAGTAGCTTTAGTGACACTGGATTTTTTTCAAACAAGGTTCATACTTAAAGATGCAGGAAGTACAGGAAAGTAAACTGATGTGGACAAGGGTAAATCCCTTTGAGATGCATACAGTAAAGGCCACAAAAAATGTTTATTTCAAACAAGGTTTTACACTCAGAGGAGCAGGACTCTAGCAAGGACACTGGCAAAACCACCCTCCAGTCACTAATATTTCAGTACACTTGGTAACTTCCTAGATAACAGCAGCAGCAGCAGTAGCTTTTGAAATTTAATTCCAAGAGACTAGCATGTCAGATTTCTACTGAAATGAAAATGTAAAATCAGAATGCTAGTTTTCCATTATTTTTTCAGCAGTGGTCTAAATCCCCTGCTAGGCATGAACAATATTGCAGATGCCCAAATCTTGGCAAGCCTCTGCTGCTTGCAGGAGAACATGTAATCCCATACAGGCAGTTTTTCTCTAAATGCTGCCCTCAGCATTCAGTTTCACAGCTAGTCTTTAATACAATAACAGATTTTTTTCTTTCTCTTACAGTGAAGAGTTAATGCAATGGTGAAGCCTGATTTTAACCCTTCCTAAGTCTAGTCAGTGTATCCACTTGATTTCAAGTAGCTTTACCAGCAGAAAATCAGCTGAAGTATCATTACAGGCGTATACAAAAGCGAGGGACTTTGGCATTTGTAAAAATGAATCAATGAGAATGAATCAAATGGATGCTCTATCTCTATTTTGAATTTCCAAGGAATTGATGAGCACAAAGCAGAAGTAGCATCATTTGTTTCATAAACTGAGCACACAAATATGGAAGGCACTGAGCAACAAACATAAACCAAGCAATATTTCCTGCAGTTTGTGTGCCAGCTATCCAATCGTATGTTGGATGTAGACATAGGGCTGGGGAAAAGCACCAGACAGCCCTGGTATGCTGCTGTTTGTTTTGAGGACAGTGGCAAGGAAAAAAAAAAAATGTCCATGCTGTGAATTGCTTTTATAGGAACCAGATTGCTTTCTTATTCCAGCACTCTGAAAGATTGCAACTGCACAGACACAGGAACAGGAAATATTGTTGAGCAAATCTTCCCCTTGACTTCCTAAACCTGGTATTTCCCACCCAGGTGACCACATGGCCACCAAGTACAGCATGGGAATATGTTTACTGGATTACTTTATTATCCTTCCTTGGCTGGACAGGGATTCTTATTCCATCCCTCAGTAAACAATGTCACCGCTGCAAAGTCTTGATGTCCCTCACATCCAGTTGCATAAATGCAACGAAGAAAGCCATGGCCTTAAAGCGTTAACCACTCCTCTTTTTCACTGATCAGCTCATTATATGTACCAGCAGCAAGCCACTCATTAGATTCAGACTTGTATCCATCACCTTGAGATACCAGCTGTGATATCATTGATAAAAAGGACAAAGGATAAAAGGGATATATTGGATTTCACACTGTTCAGAACCCCTGATGGCTTGAGATGTAAAAATTCTATCATAACTTAGTATTCACTAAGTGTTATACAAAGAAAGGGTTCTTTCACTGGCAGGTTCAAAGGTGCTTCTCAGCAGCAGCCATACACCCAAAGTCAATTCTTTTCAAGAAGCATAAAAACATATTGCGCTCTGGATTTCATATGGCAAGGGAGACTGAAAGTCAGAAAGAATTTGGATTTTAAAAAATCCCTTTTATACTAAAAAGAGACATCAGTTGATAATTTTTCAATTCCCTTCTTGCAAGGGTTCTATATTTCCATTTGAATGATAACATTTCTTTAATAATATAACTACCTTTTTTTTTTTTTAATGTTTTTCCCTGACTTGGAAAAAAGATGTTGGGAATATTTGGTCAAAATTTTGCAGTTTTAAACGCGACGTGACTGGAATAGAAATTAAGACAGTGTGAGATTGCAATATGACCTCCCTGTAACATTCATGCCAGGTCCTCTTTTAAGTCTTTTAACACTGCACAAAGAGCCATAAGGAAAATCTTCTAAAAACATAGTTCATGTTGCCAATATGAAAGGGAATAAATTTAAATATTGTACAGTTGGAAAAATATGGTCTGAAGATTTAATCAGCAGAGGAAATTACGTAGGGTACTAGTATTTTCCTGATGTTGACTCATCACTCAAGTAACAAGAGGGCTGCCTCATAGTTTTTGCAATATTCTGCCTTAAAAGTCAGTCCAAAGGTGTGTAAGGTAGGTATCAACTCCTAGATACTACTACACTGATTTTGAGGGAGCTTCCTTACCTCAGCTCAGGACTAGGCTTACAGACATAATTGCTTCATTACTGTATGTTGAAAAGAAATGAAATTTATATTCATAAAGAGTTTTTTATCAGAGATCAAGTCTTGGTGCTATGATTTTTGATTTAGTTTCTAATAGGAATAAACGAATACAGTAATGAGCTGAAAACACACTGAATGTTTCTGTGTTTTCCTGATTGCCAGCCAACATAGGGACTGCAGAATCTGTCTGAACTGAGACACAGCTAAGAGATGAGATTTCAGGTGAAGTCCATATGAGTGGCTGTAAGAAGGATCCTCTTTCTGCTGTTTGATGAGGAAAGTTCATTGAGGAAAGGAAAAGATCATTGAAAAAAAAATCAAAATATTTAAGTAAGTATGAACTGCGAGGCTTTGCTATTAGGATTGCACTTCAGAGCAAAAGCAATCTCGAAAATCATAGAATTGTAGAATCAGAATACTTTGGGTTGGAAGAGACCCTTAAAGGTCACCTAGTCCAAATCTCTGCAATTAGCAGGGACATCTTCAACTAGATCAAGTGATTTTTGAGACTGTCCTGTGTACAGTCAGGAAATGGACTTGATGATCTTTGTGGGTCCCTTCCAACTCAGGATATTCTGTGATTCTATGATTCTACACAGAGGCCCATCCAGCCAGAACCTCAGTGTTTCCAGGCATGGGGCATCTACCATCTCTCTGGTATCCAAAACATGGCCCTGTACTAGCCACTGTGAAGAAAATTACCCCAGCTGAAACCAGCACAGCAACCTGTGCCACTGTTTCACCAACCCCACTGTAAAAAACTTCTTCTTTATATCTAGTCTAAATCTACCCTCTTTCAGTGTAAAACCATTACCCTTTGTCCCTGCAAAAAAGTTTGTCCCTGTCCTTTCTATAAGTGACTGTTAAGTACTGGAAGGCTGCAATAAGGTCTCCCTGGAACCTTCTCTTCTCCAGGCTGAACAACCCTAACTTTCTCAGCCTTTCCTCATAGGAGAGGTGCTCCAGCCCTCTGATCATCTTTGTGGCCCTCCCTACTCTGTACTCATTCCAACAGATCCATGTCCTTATGTGGCAGGCCCACAGCTAGATGCAGCACTGCAGGTGGGGTGTCACCAGAGCAGAGCAGAGGGACAGAATCCCCTCCCTTGCCCTGCTGGCCACGCTGCTTTGGATCCAGCCCATGATATGACTGGCTTTCTGGACTGCACCCACACATTGCTGGGTCCAGCTTTTCACCCCCGAGTCCTGCTCTGCAGGACTGTTCTCAGTCCCTATTCTGGCTTGTATTTGTGTTTGGGATTTCCCCAACGCCTGTGCAGGACCCTGCACTTGGCCTTGTTGATCCTCATGAGGTTTGCACACGCCCAGCTCTCTTGCCCATCAGACTCCCTCTGGATGGCTTCCCTTCTCTCCAGTGTGTCAGCTGCACCGCATAGCTTGGTGTCACTTGGCAAACTTGCTGCCAACACAGACGTTTAATGAATTAGTTTACTATTAATAACTTTTGATCTGTCAGATTTAATTGTTTCACCCAAACCAGTAAAACCCACAAACATTCTTACTAACAAGACTGCAAATTATGAAGGAATAGATTTCTGCTTACTGTAATTAATCTCCCCTTAAACCCATATTCCATACTTACCCATCAGTTTGCTGTCAATCTTGACCTTATCTGTTTTTATGGATAAATTAAGTTGTAGGGTCTCATTTGCACTATAGGAGAACTGGAAAAGATGACATAATAGAGATATTTATACCTTCATTTGGCAAGGTTAATTTCATGCATTTTCTATGATTCTCAATAATCAGACCTGTGAAGGTTTTAGAAACTCTCTCAAGCCTTATGGCCTTTTTTTCATCTTGGCCAAATACATTTATAGAAAAATGTTTTAATGAACCTAATCCTTCACAATCAGAATTTTCAAGTACCAAGGGACAGCAATATCCGAATACTCACTTTTCATTAATTTAATTTACATTTGGTTATAAGTATCAAAGCAGCAAAACTACTGTTCAGAGGCAGTAAGTATAGCTGCTGGCCCTGCTGAGTTCTCCCTTCCCACACCATCTGGCCCCATTACTTCTGTGGGCACAGCAGACTTGCACCACATGGAGGGGAAATCTCTTGCATCTTTTGCAGTGCAACCTCCTCATTTTACAGCCAAATCACAAGGTTCACATGCTCCAAGACATGAGCTTCTGCTCATGCTGAAAGAGCAGCAATGAGAATTGTTGGGAAACAAGAAGAACAAATAAAAATACAGAGGCTTTATAAGGCAAATACTTTGTGCTAGGCACAGATGATGCATAAAAGCTCATTAATTCTCAAATCTACTGCTAGTGAGCTTGTAAGACATAAAGTTTAAAGTCAGCATAACATTTGTGAGTCAAACTTCGAGCTTAGAAAATAGACTATCTTTTAAATATTATTTCCTTTCTCAGTAAAACAAGCAAGAGGAAAAGAAGCATAACTACTAGGTAGCCAAGCAACAGCATATTGTTACCATTCTTACCATTCCTATTTTTACAGACACAAAACAGTAAAGATAATGAATTGGAATGTGGAGAGGGAGAGCACTGAAATTCTTGCATTTTATCCTCTATGATTTCACTAGATTGCATAAAAAGTGAAGAATAAAACAGTAGTGGTCTCAAATTCCTCCAAAGACAGTTCAATAATTCCATGGGCTACACAGGTAGAGAAATCAAGGAGAAAGAGTGAGGGCTTTGAGGGGAGACTTCAGGAGCTCTGAGCCAAAACTGTTGCCTTTGATTATTACTGCCAAAGGAGAATCTCCATCAGAGGTGACTTTCTTTTCTGAGGGAAACACATATTACCTATATAATTCTGGACACATGGGGCTACTGGAACAGTTAAGAAGAAGAACTGAGCATATTTGGTAGGTGGATCATGTTTTCACATTTACCTCTTTACTCACGAATGAAAATTTTCCTTCATCTGACTCATCAACAGAAGCTTCAAATTCAAACTGGCTGTTTCCAATTGTAAATTTTTTACCCTAAGGATGAGAAAATTTGAGTTTAGAATTTGTATAGCATCACCAAGCATAGTAAAATATCACCAGGCGATATCCTGTTCAGCACTGGAAGTAATTAAATCCAAATGGAGAAGACTAACCAGTTACAGTCATCTTCTAAAGCAATGCTAGTAAAAAGCTGAGCCAGAGCAATCTGCAACTTTGCTGCACTCCTCCAACATTCATTCATGGTAGGCACACCAACAAGTCCAAGGAAAGCAAGATCATATCTAGCACTCTTAGGGAGCAATAAGAAAAAGCTAAGAGATGTGAATACTGGATGGCTTCACACATCAGATGTGATATTAAGAGAGCTGTGTGAGTTCTGCCCTTAAAGGTTTTCTTTGTAGGGATTCTGGGCAGAGCATCAATGCCAGAGCTGCATGGGAAACTGGAACGAACATCTCTCAACTCTTGCTGCCTTTCTCCTGCCTTACCATGACTCCAGCTGTATTTTCATAGGACAGTCTTCAATGGCAGCACCAACTCAAGGGTATTCTTGCCTCTTAGACATCTTCTTCCCATGTCTTCTCCCTAGATCCTAAATCTATTCATTCCTGTCTTAAGTCCATAGCACATACTGACCCTCACTGCACTGACAAAACTCTCAGCTTGGCTGTTTTGTGATTCAGTCAAAGAACTTAGCTGGCTAAAAACCTCATCCCATGACACTGTTGCTGTGCTGGGTCATTCTCGTGCCCATAGGACAGACATGCAAACAGCTTTGCCAGAAGAATATTAGAAAGAAGTGAACAGCAGGGATATTTGCAGACAGTAATGTTGGTAAAGACTTACGAAATCAGAACTCACTGGGGGACAAGACAACCTTCACCTTTACGAAATCACAAAATGATTTGGGTTGGAAGGGACCTTCAAAGACCACCTAGTCCAACAACCCTGACACAGGCAGGGACATTTTTCCCTAGACCAGGGTGTTCAAAATCCCATCCAACCTTGCCTTGAACATTTCTAGGGATGGGGTACACACAAATTTCTTAGGCAACCTGTTCCAGTCTCTCACCATCCTCATTGTAAAAGATTTCTTCCTTATCTATCTAAACCTACCCTCTTTCAGTTTAAAAAATGTTGTCCCTTTTTCTGACCCTGCAGGCCCTGGTAAAATGTCTCTCCCATCTTTTTTATAAGCCCCCTTTATATATTGAAAGTCCACAAAAATGTCTCTCAGGAGCCTTCTCCAGGCTGAACCACCTCAACTCTGTCAGTTTTTCTTCAAATGAGAGGTACTCCATCTCTCACCCTCTCTCTGATCATTCCCATGTCTCTTCTCTGGACCCTTTCCAACAGGTCCAACATTTTTCTTGTACTGGGAACCCAGAGCTGGATGCTATACTCCAGCTGAAGTTTCAGCAGAGTGGACTGGGAGAAGATAAATCACCTCCCTCAACCTGCTGGCCACAATTCTTTTGATGCAGCCCAGGATACCACTGGTTTTTTGGGCTGCAAGTGCACATTGCCAGCTCACATATAATGTTTCATTCCCAAATCCTTCTCCACAGGGCTAGTCTCGATCCATTCAACCCCCAGTCTGCATTGACCCAGGTGCAGGACCTTGTCAGTGACCTTGCTGGACTTCATGAGCACTTCACTGTGGATGTAAAGAACTAGTCCCTTGTTTTGACCAGACCCATCTGAGTCTTGGAGTGCATGTGGCAAAAAAATAATGGTTACTCAATTCCTCTTTTCTGCTCCAAAGGTTAAGTACATTGTCTCCTGCTATCACCTAAGTCTTGTGTTTGAGCATCTTATCTTTTTTATTTGTAGCTACTTCTTCAATGTTGGAATCACAGGTAACTCCTGGGTCACTAGGTTTATCTAATTAATGCAGTGGAAAGCTTTCCTACTGCACCTTCACTGTGAAAGGTTGGGCGGTGAACATGAGCCCACCAAGGTTTGGGGCTGAGGAGGACAACATGTTTTAACCAGGTAAAGGACCTGACTCGAGTCTCTGGGTGGTTGTTTTATAGAAGAAAATAAACCTTTTACTTCTTCCTTCTAGGAAGCTACTTAAAAAATAAGCTACTGACTGAGCTCTGAAAAGCCTTGTCCGAAGCTTTTACAGCCCATTCTGCCTTACAGAAAACATCTACATAGTCCAAGTTTTAAAGCATCTCCTTACAAATATTTTTTTTAATAGGAATGCTGCCTTGTTTTCCTTGCCCCACATATTTTAATAGAACACGTATTTTTCAAAAGTGTTTGAATTCTGCTGCTCCTGTGTGAGGCTTTCCCACATGTTAACAGCAGGCTCTGGGAGACGAGGGGAGCTTTGGTGTGTGTGGCAGCTGATACCTGGAGTGCATTGAAATCAGGAGTTTGCTACACCAGGCTCTTGAGCAGAAGGCCACAGAGCTCACAGTCAGTAGTTTTGGTGCAACGGATGTGTAGCAAACACTAAGAAGCAGGTTACACATCAGACACACATGACAAAGACAAATACAAATGGGAAATTACTTTTAACGAAAATCTTTGGCGGGCTAATAAGGTTATCTTGGTGCTGCTACATCTGTCTCTCCTACTGTGCCAATCTTTCAAGGACTCAGCTGGAGAATGCCTCTCAGAAATTGCATGCAATATGACTGATCAGTACTAAACTTCCCTCCCTCTGCCTGTCCTGGATGGGGCTATTCCCAGAAGAATGACAACAGCTTGGATTTATCTCTCCTTCCTACTGAAATTCTTTCAGAGGAAGAAGGGGCAGAAGAAGAGTCAACAGCTTCTTCTCTTTTGGTCTATTTCCCTCCAGTGGAAGCTATCACGAGGAGACTTATTCATTGTATTTTAAGCATTTACAAGTTAAGAGAAGCACACGAAATGTGTGAGCTTATACTTCCACCCTCAGTGGAAGTATAGCAGTTTCTATACTTCCAGTATAGAAATAATTCTTGATAAAGTTCTGCACTAGCAGATTTTTAAGCCATTTACCTCTCCTACTCACTGAGTAAGCCCTTCACTGTTCATCTCCACCTAGAGATGAAGATGCTTATACGCACAATGTTGGATAGTGCACTTAGACACCCACGATAACTCTGGGTGTGCAATGCCCTTTTAAGTAAAGCACAGATTAAACCAAGATAATAGAACCAGTAGTTCAAAGTGACAACACAACATTAATTTTTTGCTTTTTCTAAGCAAGAATTTAGGCAAGGAAAATAGGAGGAAAATGGATATACCAATATTCTAATCAATAAAGACCTTAAATGTGCTCATAGCTGCGTGACTGTTAGCTTCAAAGATGCTGTAATGCCCAGCATATCCTGTGGCAAAATTGTTCCACATGAGAAGCCAAATGCTATTTAGCATTTGGGCTGTGGGCCAATCCCTACAAAACATCCATCCATGGCTTCTCCTGAGCCACTCTGTTTTCCATGAGATGTTTACCAAAAGCTGAGTGTAAGTTATGCCCTTATTCAAATGAAATTTCAGTCATTAAAGCTACTACTTCAGATAGCACGACCCCACAGGCATGAGTGCCTGTATGAT
The DNA here is from genome assembly GCA_013399195.1 of Dicrurus megarhynchus. Classification (NCBI taxonomy): domain Eukaryota; kingdom Metazoa; phylum Chordata; class Aves; order Passeriformes; family Dicruridae; genus Dicrurus; species Dicrurus megarhynchus. The sequence goes on along the minus strand of VXAD01010758.1, from coordinate 466,550 downwards.
TACAACTATTTCATGCCTTATTTGTCTGTTATCACATATATTAGAGGTCTGTGTATGCAGCTATAGTCACTGTGTGTATCTATTCAAGTCCTGTCACTAAAGGCATTTTTGTTTTGACTTAAAAACACATCTCTGTACCAGGATATATGGAGCTGATCCCATGACAGACATGACATTTTCACATGGCTCTCACCCAAGAAAAATTATTCTGACATCATTTGACACTCACTGCTCTCTAGCATCTTTCCAGTTTTGGGACTATGCACTCACCTTGACTTCTTACAGAGACTTGAACTCCTCGTAAGCCTTCCCAGTTTCAAGTTAAATAAATACATTCTGTAGGCAAATTGTTAAACATTGCTACCCATGACAAAGCATTCAATCCACAGGATATGTCTTTGCATTTGTTAAATGCAATTGATATCTCACAGAATTAAAAAAACCCAGCAGCCTTTTTTTCCATTATCTTTTTGTTACTAGTGGTTCAGAAAGATTAAAGTGCTTATTCATAGAATGATAAACTAGATAAAGGAGTGTTTGCACTCCTGATGCTGTTTCTCCTTGGAGGACAAGGGTCCACTAGAAGTCAAATTCAGTACATCTAGGTTATGCATCTGCCCTGAATTTGTTCTAGAGAGAGAAAGGGCTCTTCCAATTATACCAAGGGAGCAGGAAACTATTTTCCTCTTGGGCATATAAAACAGCTCTTCACAATGTTAAACAAAAGAAATACGAGTGTAATCTCTGGAATACTTTCCAATTTTTAGCAAAGAGAGCTGTGGGTTTAGGAGAGGTGTTGTGTGCCACATGTTGCACACAGCCAGTCCTGACATCTTGGAGAACACACCAAATTCACCAAATTTGCATTTCATTGTCTGCATATATTTTAAGGTCTTCAAACAAAACTGTTTATTTTTAAACATATGCTTTTATAACACAGTTTTCATATATGTCTGTAGTAGTGATACACAACATGGTCTTCATATGATTAACAGTGCTTATGGGTTGCTTTTTACACTTCTCTGAATACTCTTCTTATATTGCTACTCTTCAGGCCTGTTGACCCTTTTCCATCCCTTGGCAGGAGTAGAAAACGTGATAGAAGGAATTTAGAAGCTATACAGTACTTCAATTTGAAAAAGGACAAAAATCCCTCAAAAAACAAGAGCCTTCTTTCCCTTGATAGATGGCCAGTAGTTAAATAAATCGATACACTCCCCAGTGCATCTATCATCAATTCACATTTACACAAAGACAACACAGAAACAAAGACTAGAAACGGATAACAATACTTGAGCTATCACCTAAACATGGTTTTTAAGCTTCATTTTTATCCAGCTAACAATAATGTTTTATGCATTGTCTAGGCTATAAAGCAATTAAGACCCTGGGGTCTATCTGACTTCTTAGAGGCTTTGTAATTTTTTTTCTGGGAGCAAGTACTAAGAAAGAGAAGCCTTTACTATGGTTGAGAAAATACCTGATCTTCTGGTTTGATGGTCACACACACACACACAAAAGCAAAAGATTTCTTTAGCCAAGCTAAGAAACATTTAATGTCTGAGTGCATTTTTGTGTTTGAAAGGTGAAAACTGAATTAAGCATGCAGAGTGATGTCATTCTAGAACAATAGCAACAAAACCCACCGAGTATTTAATTAGAAAAAGATGTGAAACATTCACAATTCCTACATCCCTTCTCATTTCATTACACGAAAAAAAATTGTCCAGTGTTTTAATAGGTCCAACTTACATTCTTTAAAATGTCCCCTCCATTTTAGTAGTTAGAGTATTTTCTCCAGCTCTGATTCTCTCTTGGTGATGTCTCTACCACAGTAACCAATATTATATCAAACTTGAATGTGTAGCTCTTTTCTTTCTTTAAATTACAAGCAGGATCTCCAAGGCACATGAACTAATGCTTTGGTTTAGGGGTGTGGATGCAGTTTAAGAGGCATTCAAACGACAGCTAGCTTTGAATGAATCTGCTTACCTGATAATAATCTAGATGTTTTCCCTCAAAATACACAGTTGTTTGGTACTCCATAGGTATTATTGGAGGGTTAGGGTCTAGAAACTGTGGGCATTCTCCTTCCTGGGGAGAGAAACATTTTATATGTTATTACAAGTAAAAAGTCTTATCACAACAAGCTCCAATGGCCTTTGGACAATAGAATGATTGTTCTGAAGAACTTCATGCTTAAAATACAGTGACAGATTTGATTACACCCTTTCAAATTAGACATGCTAAAAATGACTGCAGCGTATGTCAAAGCTGTGGGTGATTATCTCTCCCTGCGTTGAAATCTCGTTCCTCCCATTGAAGTAAAATGGTAAAAGGAACAGAAATATCCTTTCAGGAGTCTCGCTGCCCCTCCTCAATCACACCCTTAAATTCCCACCCCCGCACTCTCACTAAAAAAAACCACCTTACACTTCTGGAGTTAACTTTAGAATAATTTTCACATCTCTGATTCAACCAACTGATATGAGAGATACAGCAAACAAAATATTGAAGCGTTCTAATAAAAAACTTAATAACCTTATTTTTAAACATTACCATATTTTGTTTTATCACATCCTCTACTGAAGAGGACTCTTCACAGATATGTCTCTTCCAGTCCCACTGGCAATTCCATCTATTGCTTGCACAGGAATAGCATCTACAAATATAACATGGTAGTCATGACAAATTTTCAGGGTTTTTCCCCACTAACAAGAAAAGTAAATTAAATTTCATACTTATTCATGAAGGGTAGAGCACTCTGTTATAGTGTCCTTACTATATTAAGCTAAAAACTTCATAAGAGAAGTTCAAGAACCCCAAAAAGCTGTTTTATCCCTTAAATAAATATTTGAGCAAGGATCAGAAAACTATAGCATTTGCAAAAACTTTGAGTTCAAGACTGAGAGGACTAGAAGTGTTTTTGATCAACCTACATATAGAGGGATGAACAAAGGGTTTGGGGTGGCTGCACCTGCCCTATTTGAGTGCTCTGCAACCCAAAGTACCATACTACTATCATTACAGGGAACAAGTAGGCACACAGATGTCCATGTTGCTCACCTGCAGACACATTAGCAGCTATAGAAATGGCAACACAATGAACTGGCCTTACTTACATGTGCCATGAATATTTCTATTCCATGCTTTATGTTGTTGGCTCACCAGGTTCCCTTCAACCATTTTTAAACTCCATTAAAATGTAAGAAAAAGGATTTAGACACTGGCAAATTTTGAGTGCCAAAGTCTTAATTATGAAATGATTGAGTAATTCAGGTGCCAGTTACCTAACACACCAAGCTACAGGATCTAAACACTTAAGGAGTTGAAATACTTACGGCTGATTTTCAATAAGATTCATTGCTTCTTCACAGTCATAAAAAGGGTAAGTATATGATGCAAAAAAAATCTTGTTCTTTTCAAAGGTTAACTGAAGTGGAACTGAAACATGATCTATCACAAAAGAAAAAAAATTATCCAAGTGGTTGCTGAATTCTTCAGCTCTTGAGCTGAATGATACAATGATAACAGTTTTATTATTTTACAGGACATAAGCAAATATTTAACTATACTGTTGACACTTTGGATCTCATGACTTTAGGTCTGTAAATTCTGTTTTGTCTTTTTAAGCTTTACAAGACTTTTCAGCACATGGTTCTCCGAAGAAAAGCAAAGAGAGAAAAAAGGGAAGAAGCAAAATTAAAGAATAGCTTTGTTTGATGGAAGTGTTTTTCAGTGGTGCTACCATCATGCTACAATTTTAAAGAGTCTGGAAGAACAAGGAAAACTGAGTAAGGACATAATTGAACACAGATGAAAACTGGCACAAGAACAGTCATTTTAAATAAAACATTTTCTTAAATATGAATATGCCTGCATGTAAAATTACTTCTTTCATTTGTGAATTAAAAATGTTGTTATGAGAATTCAAGCAAGTGATCTTTGTGGTTAATGCCCAACAGTGCTTGCAACACTGTAACCACAGGCACTTGTGAGCTTCAGTTTGCCATACATGATTTCTCCACAAATGTACGTCTTGTCTGGATTATTACTAAAGAGTGAAACTGTTTGAAATACCTTTTGCAGGAATCATTAAGCCCTTATGACAAGCTATTTCACAAGCTATTGAGCAATTTCAAACTCTGCTTTCCTTGAACAGGTTCTTGGACGACCATCAGCTGCTTGGCTGGAAGTTACCTCTGCCTGCACTGGGTCCCCTTGAATATTTCAGACGCATAGGAATGACAGGGGATTTCCTAACAACAAGACTGAGAAAAGGCATCCTTCCTAGAAATTCCCTTTGGAACCAACCAACCACAACTGAAGCAACCCAGACTTTTCCAACATCAACAGGGCTTCCTAACAGTAACCAGATGGCTCAGGGCTTTTTGTCACATGCTGCCAGGAACAAACAAATACCATTCATACAAATATCTTAAAGGCAGGTGTCAAAAGGATGGTACCACACTCTGTTCAGACAGAAAAGGAGCAATGGCAACAAACTGAGACACAGGAGGGTCCACCTGAATAGGAAGACCAACATCTTTGCTTTGAGGTTTACAGAGCACTGGAACAGGCTGTCCAGAGAGGTTGTGAAGTCTCCTTCTCTGGAGGCATTCAAAACCCACCCAGCTGTGATGCTGTGCAACCTGCTCTAGGTGAACCTGCTCTAGCAGGGGGGTTACACTAGGTAATCTCCCCAGGTCCCTTATGACCCTAAAAATTCTGTGGTTCTGTGAATGTTTGTAGCTGCCTGCCTTCTGCTGGTGTCTGCTGAGTCTTTCTGAGCACCCTAATATTACTTTTGAATATTCTTTCAGATGTGCAACCAACTCAGAGAGTCATATTATTTCTAGATGTCTTGCTCACTCTAATGCCTTCTCTGACAAGCTTCTAGTCTTACATTTCATGCTGGACGACATCAAGATATCATGTTTATCAACCCCATTGTTTTATGTCCTGATTTTCAAAATATTTAGGGAATGTGAATTGGCCCTAAATAACAGAGTGCTGCTTTAACACTTAGCAGAATCTGATACCATGACATACCCCAGCTAGTGTAAAACTCAATAATAAGACCTTAATATAATTACTCTCCTTGCAACTGAAATTAGATTTTTACCTGTTTCAGCATTAAGAGAATTGAAACTTGTCTTAAAAAATGCTTCCAAGTACCACTCTGATAGTTCATGACTGTTATGATAGATATAAAAGACTTATCCTCAGGGGTATGTCTGCAAGCTGTAAGAGCACATGTTTTTTGCTTGCTATTTCTCTTCAGATTTTTAAACTTGATACATAATAAACAGCGTCGTGTAATGAGTTTCATTCCATGTGTTTATGCATCAAGATGTATAAATTAAAGCATGAACAAAGCACCGTCTAGGAAATTGCACAGAATTATGGCTGGCAAGAGACCTTAGGCCTATAATCAGTGGTTCAGAACAATGATGCAGTCTTTAATTATGTGATCAAGTATTTTTCCACCAGGCTTACTGCTGCAGAAGTTGGAGGACACACAGAAGAAGAGGCAGAAGGCTGTATGATAGAAAGGATAGCCTTGTGACATGAACCAGAAAAATAGCCACTGAAGTTGACTGGAGCAAAACTAAGAAGTCAGACATGAACTCCTTCACAGTTGAAGCAGGTATAAGAGAGTCAAGTCAGAGAGCTTAGGCTTAGATTAGAGTAACTGGCTTTTGTTTGTTTGGGACACAGAATAGCACCTCTCTGACTCCATACTTATGTCTCTACCAAGCTACTGTTTCAGGTTCCCAGCAGGAACACTGGGAATGCTACAGCTTGTAAATATATCAACAGGAAAAGTCTGAGCAATTTGACAGTTCAGCAACAGACTATTTGGGGAAAGTGACTGGAAGAGGAAAAAAACCCCACCTTGTATGCACCTCATATAAGAGCATCACATTAGAAAGAGCAGTCTATGTTCTTTTCTCTTATTATCCATGTAGGGTAGCAATATTTCTTTACCTTGATGTTTTGGTGTTGGAGGAATTACATCAGGCGGATCACAGATAATAACCCCTTCTTTCAACTGAGCAGAATGCACTGTTTCCCCAAATGTACAGCAAACCTTGTCACTCTCAGTCAAAGTTGGCAGTGGACTTACAGTCAGCTCCACCTGGAAACAAAATTTTAAAAGGGTAAAATATTTGGAAGAAATGAGCCAAGATCCAGTAAGACTTGGAGAATTTCAATTTCAAAGGTGATATTTTAGCTAGCATCACAGAACATAGCTCTCCTTTTCAATTTTTATTTCTTCCCACCTGGCAATCTTTTCTTCTTAAACCTCTACCAATTTTTCCAGGCTGGGTCTTTGTAGAATTAGACTGATACAAAAACCTCTTGTCCTGTCAATGCATTAGATCACAACAAAATTGTCTGTACAGATAACAGATAAAACCTTTTATTCTTGTCCTCAGCATCCAGTTTAGCAACAGTAAACAGAGTGATTAAGTTAGAGTGGTTAACACTTAAACCCTGAAAAAATTAATTAATATTAAATTAACCTTAGGTGTTATTAGTGAATAATGAAAACAGAGCTGGATAAGCTGGAAATGCTGGAGTTTGAAAGGGATGAACAGAAAAGTGGCTTCCTCAAGACTCATGTAAATGCAAAACATCCAATGCTGAAAAAGGATTTCTGAGTCGTGGTGAGATCTTAACCTCCATAGAGAAAGAAAGCACTTGAGAAACTAAAAGCAAAATAAGATGGGAAAACTTAACAAAAAAAGAGAAAACAATTGAAATGAAATTTGAGATGCTGTCCTTGACTTAATGTTTCAACTGTGTTAATTACACAGTTTAACTTTTTCCATTTTGTATTGCCAGTAGAAAAGACAATTATCCCTTTCTCATTGAAACTGGTTACACTCTACTAATATTTTTATTCAACATAGAAATGGCCATAACACAATACTGTTTACATAATTTAGAAATGGAATTGAAGTGACTTGAAAGAAAGTTTCTTTATTTCTGATTAGGAGGAATTAAAAGCCATTTTATTGATTTTCCTTGCTGAATACCCCTGGGAACCACTCAGTCTGCACTGGCATGATCCATTTGGAATTACAGCAAACTATGACACCCATGTCACACTCCAAAAACTCAGTTTTGTTGCCACAGAGTAGTTTTGCACGCTGAATTTACCTTCTCCATGTGCCCAGACAGACTTTGCTGTGTAGGCAAATCCACCGCTGATTTTAAAGCAACAGCTCATGGCTTCAGTGCTTCCTTAAGTTCATGCTCAAGTAAGCTGAAAGGGCAGCATGAAATCTCCCCTACCTATTACTTTTTATGCGTTATACAACACCGTGCAACACTTTCATAATATTCAGATAAGTGTAAGTGCTTTATCATCCATACTAGTGCATCACTTTGGTTTACAGAGGTCAAAAGCATGAACTCAACCTGCAAGAACAGCAGGCAAGAAAGAGCACTATGAGAAATGAGAGAGGCTCAGATACCAAAACACTCTCCTCTTCCTAGTCTCCACTGTGCAGAAAGAAATGCAGATATTCATCTTTCTGGTAGTTACATCAATGTGCTTGAAGAATATTTAAGGAAAGCATTTTCCTGTTATACCTTAGCAGGAGCTCTGCGACTCATATTTAGAGGGTCTGCACTAATGATAGTCACACATGTGCCACTTGGACTCCACAGCCAGTGGTTCTCCTTATCAGCTGCTCCACAGTCTGCCTTCTTTGTGCACCTGCAAAAAAAAAAGGAACAAAACCCTAAGCAATATTATAGGTGGCCTCTGCTTTCTCTGAACTATGCAACAATTTCATGAACAGAGATGGAAATTACAACACAAGATGACTACAAATTTGCTTTTGTATTTACTAGTGGGCTTGCTATTAGAGAATTTTTAACAGAACAAGTGGTGCAATTACTATTGATGGTTTGACATGTCAAAAGCAAGTGCCTATACTATTTTAAGACAGCACCTTGAATTAGAAAACCCAAATCCATACAGAGGCAATGATAGCACAGGAACCATTGTGTATCTGAAATCAAGCTGATAATCTTCACTGCAATATATACCAACATCCTGAATGAGAGGGCACAGACTGGTTTTTTCTGCAGGTCAAATGGCAGACACCTCTGTATTGCCACTGATAAGACACAACACTCGGAACAGCAAAATGCAACAGAGAAGAATTTCTGGGCATACAAGCTTGTGGAGAACTTCTGTGTAACCCCAGCACTAGAAATGTTATTTCATAGGGAGTGTTTTCATTAATTCCTGCCACTATTTAAGATCTCTCTCTGCCAAGGCATGGTTACAATTATAGGAAGACAAGAGCAGTTGCGCAGCCTTACCTAAAACACTGGGAGATTTTCCTAGCTCAAGTACAGGAAGAAATGCTGCAGTACAGAAGCTGCATATATGGCTACAAAAACTTGCTGAAGTGGGGACAATCTCATGTATATTCTTTCCATTCTGTGCAAAGTTTAAGAGAAAATGCTGTAGGATCTCTGGCTGCTGTAGCAGAAAGTAGACTATTAACTCATCGGGGACTTTAACACAGTGCAGTGGTTGCACAGCTCTGTCAAACTTCCTTTAAACAAATCATTTACATACAGAGTCTACATTCACATAACATATCCCTAAACACATTACTAAGTGCTGTGTGTGATCATGAGACAGAACTGAAACTTAGAAATGAAACACTTTTTTCTCCCCATTGGAAATAAATACTAGCAAATGTGAAAATTCATGTTTGTCTGCTCTCAGAAACCATTAATATTTCGAGATATGGAGGTCAGTGGTCATATCAGAAACCTGAAGGGAAATCTAAGGAAAATTGCCTTTTTTATGATATATGCCAAGGCCTTCAACTCCTGGCAGCCCAGGAGGAGTTTGAGGTTACATTCCAGATTCTCAGGTTTCATCCACAGCAACTGAAACCCCAGGCTGAAAGAGTTACAGTATATTACATAAACCTGCACACAGCACATAAGTTTCTCTGCAGTGCTCCATATTATGCTACATCAGGCTGATAGGTAACCTAATGCAATAGTTCACATTTTCAGGCAGGAAACTAGAAGCCTGAAATTCATCTGCATATTATAATTAAACAGCCCCTTTGTTCCAACAGCAAGAAGTTAGAATCACGAATTCCCAACCACTCATGCCAAGGGGTTAATTAACTTAGTAGTCTAAAAGAGAACTGCAGGACTGCTCTTCCCTCTCGGCACTCCAATCAATGCTAAGTGTAAAGAAGAGACATTCCAGGGCTGTTCAGTGCTGTCCTAGTTTACATGTGCTTGAATATTCATTCAGATAACCTCTGCAGATAGTCAGCAAAATGTCACTCTCTGCTCTCCTATAGGTAGGTGAGGGTTCCCTGTAGCTACACATCTTGATAGATGATGTTTATATAAAACCAGCACTTGAGCTATACACTCTATTTTAGACATAAAACAGTTTTTTATGTTCTTTTTTACACTTTCTTGATGTACTTAAAATATATGCTATAGTTTCTGAATTTGAAATAGGGAGCATTTTTTTATTCTCTGGGAGAACATGTGACTGTGTAGTTCAAAGAGTGATAAAACATACAGTTAGAAGATGCATAATCATCCTCAGTACCAGCAGAAAAGTATTCATTTTCCCAAACCAATCAAATCTGAAGAAGTCAACGGGGACTTTTTTGTGCGCACACAATATTGATATCAATGTCTGCGTGATAAAATTAAATGACAGTCAGGAGCGTAAGGCTGAGTACAAAGAGCTGGGATCACCATGGCAAGCAGTCAGCCCCAGCACATGTGCAAACTTGAGCAGCTGCACTGCCTGCACCCGAGCACAGCCAGCAGCACTCACCTGCCCTCCCTCACGCACCAGCCGCAGTACGGATCACTCGCCTGGGCACACTTCTCACAGTCCGAGTATTTGTGGCAGTCCTGCACAGGCAGTCGGTACACCTGGAAAAACAAAAGCAAGGCAAACCTAACAACTGAAGGAGATGGAAGTGCACGAGGAGATGGAAACGTTTGTGGACTTAGCTGTACAGTGTCATTGCCTGTGGCAGCAGAAGACTTGATGCTGTATTATTATACTCAGAGCTCAGCCTAATTTTAACAAAACACATATAAAACCAGTCTGTTCTTTTCCTGTTTAACAAAATCTAAATTCACACACTTTTTCCCACTCCAATATTATCTAACCTGTCTTCAAAGTAATGTAGAACATTGTTATAATCAAGAATTATGAGCAAGTCTTACAAAAATTGAGCTTTTCAGTTCCTCTAGTTATATTACTTGTGGAAATCTGCACCTCAGGACAGAAACTGCATCAATGATGCTCTGAATTCAAGAAATAGCTACTGCAGGATGGATACTTTCAAAAGGCTAACTTGGTACTAGCTAGATTATTTTTTAAATAGAATATTCTCCCCTCCCTATCACTACTGTGGAGGTGAAATTGTTTGGAAATGCACTTCCAGCCAGAAGGCATTTCAGAAAGTCAGCAAGAGTGAGAGAGTCAGGGCACTTTGGGTTACTGCACTTCTCCACGCATAACCTTCCACCATGGAATACATTCACAAAATAAATTGGAAATAATTATGACAGGAAGCAGCAGGGAAAAGAACATCATCAGTTCTCATGTCTCATTCCCCCAGTAAATATACAGCTTCTGGTTTTGATTTCCTTGGGTGTGGAGAATAAACAACTTTTTCTTTGGCACACACAAAGAAGAGCCATGCCTTTTAGCTATGCTGCAGCAACAATGCAAGAGGAAAACAGGACGTACATCTTCCAGTTTATGACTACGTTTTACTTTTAAACAGCACAAAAGGTATAGAAACAGTAACTCTGAGATGTAGGCTTTCTTCTGGTCTCATTTTAAACAATTGCAGTTACAAAGATACTTTGACAGTCTGAGTTTGACCTTTTCTTCATATTTGGAGAGTTAAAGAAAATTACTCAGTTAAGGAAAACATCAATATTGTGCAATTTTCTTGCATTTATTAATACAAGGTTTTACCTTTTCAGCATTCTCTTCTTTTTAGCTAACTGGAGCTGAGTTACTGGCACTCCGTCACTAACTGGTACCCATAAGTAATTTAATATCCAGTGAATGACTTTTTTTTAATGACAAAATATTTCTTTTGCAATACTGGCAGGCATAAACAAGCTCTAGAGATTGCGATCTCTGCAAGTTTTGTGTGACCTTAACGACAAAAAAACCCAAACCAAAATCAAACCCAAAAAACCAGCTCCTTTAACAGCCAATTTCAAAATGCAAAGAAACTAATTTTAGAGCTTTTCTAGTTGGCACTCTAAATCAAAAGGCGTTAAAAACTAAAACAAGCAAACAAGCTTGATCATGGTAAGTGACTGCCACAGTCGTCTGCTTTCCTCCCAGTATGGTAAGAACCTTAAGGAATCTAGGATCCTACCAGTGATGTACACTTGTAATGAACCAGCATGAGCAGCACAGGGGTGCTAAGCTCCTTTCCAAGTCCCACAGGAAGGTGCAAGGGGTTTCTCCTGCTCTCTGTACAAGCTTTAGGAGCAGAGGGGACTGATTGCTGAAAGCATTTGCTCAAAACCCCCCACTGCTGTTGGCACCACAGCAGAAGCTGGGAGAAAAAAGGGGAGAAAGGTGAAACAGGAAAGGAAGAGCTTGATCCTCACTTTGTATCTTAACATCTGCATTGTTCTTCCCTGTGGTTCTCTTGATCTGATTTCTTTTTAAAGAAGCTATCACCTACCACAATAGCACTTTCACTTTGTTCAAGTGCTTACAGAGCCCAAGAAATTCATTTCTAAATGTTGAGGCAGTCTGCATCTGCCAGGTAGCTCAGCAGCACGCATGCCTATCAGCGCAGCCAGCTGTCCTTTATTGTTTACCTTTAACCATTTAAATGCACAAATCAGGGTTCTGATATCTCTATTCCAATGACCCATAGCCATGCCTAACCCAGAAGTACATGTTTCATCATTTATTCTTCTCCCCTCACTTATGTCATTTTGTTACTCCCAGCTCCGAAGGCCTCCATTCTCCTCCTGTCTATCTGCTTCTAAAAGTGGGTGGGACTGCTCACTGTAATTAACTCCTGGAGATGACAGTAATGTAATGCCATTACAGAGCTCCCAACTCTAGCTATTCATATTTAAGCTAAACAGGTTTTGTAAAAGAAAACTATTATTCACATTATTCAGAAACTGCAGTGTCTACGAGAACTACTTGGAAAAGATTTAAGTAAAATCCTTTCTTCAGCAGAAATTTGCTGCATTCTAAATTTAAATGCTTTGTAGTGATTGAATGATTTTTTTTTTTTTGCAGGTTTTCTCTGAAAAAAAGTTGTCCGTCATCTTTCTAAATTCTACCATTTCAAGCTGACTGTCACCAGAAAGCTTGTTTTCCTTCAAGGTTGCTGCTATCCCTTACACTGCTCAGCTGCTATGCCTTACACTGCTCAGCAGGGCACACAGTAGCCTGGTGGGGACCTCAGGGCTTTTACATAAAGTGCCAGCTTGTCAAATGGGGTGCCAGGCCACCCAGAGTTTTGTAGACAATGTTGAAGCCTGGAGTTGTGTTCCAAATCTGAACAGAAGCCAAATGAGAATTATCAACTAGTCAAAAAGAAAAAAAAAAAGAAAAAAAAAAAA
>VXAD01010758.1:274874-453883 GCA_013399195.1 Dicrurus megarhynchus | reverse complement strand
AAAAAAAATTAAAAAAAGAAAAAAAAAAAAAAAACCAGAAAAGTAACCTCCCTCTCACACAGTCATATTATTAAATGCTTTATCAGTTGTTTTTCTGGCATTTTTTCCAATGTTGTTTCTAGCCTAAAAACCTTCAGCTGGACTATAACATTCCTGCAGCAGCAATTTATATTAATCCTTTTATAAAACAGTCAGAAAACATTCTTCTTGCACTGTTTTTCCAAATACTCTCCTTTCACAGCCCCCTCATTCTCCCTGTGTTACTGGTGCAGAGCATTTCCCATGCTGCATTCCATGTCAGTGGCAGGGCTGCAGATGGTCACAGCCTGTCACTCACCTTGTCCTGGAGAGCTGCTGAACCAAGCATTTGAGGCTGGCAGCTCCAGCCTCCGCAAAGAAAAGTGTCAGAAGAGGGTTACCCTTGGGGGTGGAGGAGAAATCTGGCATCCTTCTCATTTCCTACTTGCTTTTTTCCCTCCCTTTTTTTATAGACCCCCATTGTGCTTTCACCTCACAGCAAAAAGAAGGGGAAACTAGAAGAGACTGCCTGTGCCTTTCCTAGTGAAGTTGGACTTTCCCTGCTGCACTCAGTTCTAGCAGAAGCTTGAATGAAAGTGTTTCTCAAATATGTAATTCTCTCCATTGCTGCTTAGTTTTTGACAGTAAGACCCACAAAAACTACTGGTGGCTTTACAAATGTGTCAGTGCGAGTACGTCAGCCACCAGCATTCTGAGTCCTGAAGAGCCCTTGAAAAGAACCGATGGCAGCTACAGCACCCACTGGTACCCACATGCCCCACACTGAGCACTAGGGCGGCCTGACCCTGAGGCGTGCTGGTGCCAAACATCTCCCCTTCGCCCCTCTCACAGACCCTGTGTGACAGCTCCAGAGGGGAACTCACTGCCCATTCCCAATTGCTGAGCATCATGGATATTACAGTTCTCCAAGTCACAACAAACAAGTCCATCAGCTTAGACTTGAGAAAGGTCTTCATACACACAGAGTAGGGGGAGTCTCACCAAATAGGGCAATTTCCAGGAACAACTGGGAAATGTATAAATCTCAGTTGCAGACAAAGTGAAAGAGGGCTGGGTCCTTAATGCAAGCAGGACGTTACCTTGTCTGTGGTCATCACGTACAGATTTTCTTGCGTTTGGTCAAGGACCAGGTCCTTCTTTATGGGTTTGTTTAGTTCAATAGTAAGAGAGCTGTACTCAGTTGCAGTGGATGACAGGAACACCTATTTTGTGTAAGAAAACAAAAGGTGGTTAATGTTGCTTTTGCCCACCACAAATATAATTTTATCTGGCTATTGCTGTAAAAGACAATAAAAATGTTTCTAAAAATATACTAAGAACAAAAGGAGGACTAAGGAGAATCTTCAAGAAAGACATTGAGATGCTAGAGAGTATTCAGAGAAGGGCAATGGAGCTGATGAAGGGTCTGGAGCACAAGTCTGATGAGGAGCAGCTGAGGGTGTTCAGTCTGGAGAAAAAGAGGCTCAGGGGAGACCTTAATGCTCTCTACAACTACCTGAAAGGAGGTTGTAGTGAGGTGAGGGTTGGTCTCTTCTCACAATTAGCAAGCAAGAGGGAGAGAAGGAAAGGCCTCACATTGTGCCAGGGGAAGTTCAGATTATATATTGGGAAATATTTCTTCACAGAAAGGTCTGTCAAGCATTGGAACAGGCTGCTCATGCAACTGGTTAAGTCACCATCCCTGGAGATATTTAAAAGATATAGAGATGTGTCACTTAGGGACATAGAATCATAGAATCACTAAGGTTGGAAAATACCCCCAAGATCATGGAGTCCAACCACTAAACTAGCATAACCAAGTTCACCACTAAATCATGTCTCTAAGCACCACATCCACATGATTTCCCATGCGGTTTGGTGAGACTTGGCAGTACTAGGTTTGAGGTCGGACACGGCCATCACTCTCCTTCAAGCAAAAGAAGGTGTTTGGTGTTGCAGTCTTGATATTTTAACACCACAAACATGTCAAGCCTTGAGCATCACACAACCAGAATTTATCAGAGCTTCAGCTTGGGCTTTGTATTGCCACCTCTATTCACTGAATGGCCAGAATGACTACAAAATGAAAAGTTGCTCTTAAACCAGTATGAGCTTGCATAGAGATAAGGTTAAAGCAGTTCTTAGATTACCTAAGGCTATTTATATAAAGCTCTCAGTAGGTATGTAATCCTTTGGGAAAAGTGTCATTCAGGCAATGCTAATTCAATCTGTGTACCAGATAGCTGAGGTGCATCAGAAATAATACATTTTTTCTTTGAGATGAAAAATACCAAGCTTCGAGTGAATTTGCTCCTAGTATGAGATCTTATAAATCCCATTTACTTTTAGAGTAGCAGTATGCTATCACTACAGTTCATAACCTTTTAAATACCTCCCAGTCTTTTAATCCAGTTTTTTACCTTAAGAATTTTACCATCTGATGTTCCCAGAAAAGCCACGGTGTGCCCGTTCTCCACAGCCACAGTGACAGCCGTGAGATTCATCCCTTCTTTTTGCAGTACCGGCTTCTCTACAACACCATTCCTACTTCCCAAAAGGTATGGCAAGTGTTCGGAGCCACAGGGGAAATTTTTGCTGGCATTCTAATAAGGAATAGCAATAGAGAGTGATGTTAAACATTCAGATCACTAATTCCTAGCTAAGAATGAAGTGCAGCCCTATAACCAGACAATATAATATCCCTCAGACACTGAAGAGTAGAAAGAGAGAAATGGATTGCCTGGGCATTTGCCCCCGGCCAACAGGCAGTAATCAGACAGCAGCCTGCCAATTGAGAACTGCTTCCATGCTTTCACTTTCCAGGAGACACAAGGAGAGAATTTTTTTTGTTTCTATTTCATTATAGTAGCAGTTTAACAATTAACCAGTTGGTTTAATTAAAATGAACATGTCATAGAGACCGGTTTAACCAACCTTGCCTTGAAGACTGTTTTTTTATTGCTTTTTTGTTTCTTACTTTGCTGCAATCCATAGAAAAGCAACTCCCTGACAACTGTCTCATGAACTTCAACACATTCCCTCTTCACTACACTTTAATCCTGAGCTGCAGCAAGAGCCACCAGAAGAAGTTCATTCACACCTTGCTTTTCCTGCTATATTTGGTAACAAAACTGTCTTTCTGATCTGAAATCCATACCTTTTTGTCATAAGCCACGGCCACTCATCACATTCAGGATTCCTGTGTTTGATGCTCACCCCATATGCAGGGTACTGCAGCAAGTAACACTGGTGGTTCGAAGAAAATGTGTTATTTTGGCTCATCAGCGCTAGTGACTTACTGTGTGGGAGATGGCTTCAGTCTCACAAGATGAAGGATTATGGGTCAATCGCAAAAAAGGTATTTCCATACCCCATCTCTTTAGCTGTTCACTCCTCTCCCTGCACTATAGCACACCATTTCTCAAGTTGTTCTCAAACAGCTGCTTATGCAAGTGTGTACCTTGCTCAGGCTGGGAAAGTAAGACAACCTCCTAAAAGCTGGCTGAGTTATTTTTAAGATGATTCAATTTCTCAAATCAGTTTAAGGTTGGCTGCAGTAATGAGTGGCATGCACAAGTGGGGCTTGGGAATAGAGAGAAGTGGGCGAAACAATCATAAAGCCAACAGAGATGCTGAAAATTGCGTCTCAGAGACAGCCATCGGTTGAAGAGCAGTATCTGAACGGGCGGAACAGAACCCCCCAAAAACCTTATAGCCAAGGTAATGACAAGCCATAAAAAGATGGCTATCATGCTAGACGAGTATTTTGAGCCACAGCAAAATACGAACACTACCTGAATACAAGAAATCTGGGTATTTCAGTTGTCTGAAAATACAAATACAAGTGAGAAAAAATGCTGAAATTACAGATACCATCTAAAAGATTCTTAATACCATTTAAGGGCATTGTAAATACATTGACTGAAACTACAATTGTCTATTGTGATCACCCGGAAAATGATCATGGGCGTAAAAAATCCCTGCATTTGACTCCCATACCAGAAGGAACCTTTTAAAAGAAATGCATTTAGGAAAGCAACACTTATCTTTGAGAAAACATCAAATAATTTTTAAAAGATTCAAAATTTTGTCATTTCTTACTTGACCTGTTCCACAACCCCCCCAAACACATTCCATTTCTATAGTGAATCTATCTACTGAGTTTTCAGTCGTCTTAATATAGTTTAGCTCAAAGCCACCTTAAAACATGTGGTTGTATATTTTCTATGAACTCTAACACAGATTCTAAAACTAATATTTATATTATTTATATTACCAGTCCATGTAATGCACACGGGTTTTCTGCTGAAAAAAGTTTGTAAAATGAGCTGGTATTCTTTTTTGTGTAGCAATCATTCCGGTTTTTTTCCATCTTTTCATTGATGAGCCGCAAGGAAAACACACACATGGCAGATTTAAGAGAGCCATCATCTTTGTTTACTTTGCTGAAGAGTGCAAGAAGAACTTTGTCATCTGAGGGAGTATCTGCAGGTTGTCCCTGCTGAGCCATGCTCTCAGCCAGTTCTTTTCCAGGGGTAGTGATGTAAGCAGAATGACAGTGGTCATAGGCACCATCATCATCTTTGCAACCCAAGTCCATTTCAAAGTAGGAATAATAATGGGCATCATCTTTGCACAGACGTGCAATCAGTGTGCGGTTGTTGACAGGTTGTTTCTCTTGTTGATTAAAAATAAAATAAACATAATTTTTATCCTCAAAAACTGCCACAAATTGTTGTGTGCTTGATGAGTGATAAGCCGACTTAACAGCTGCTGAGTCTGTATACATTTCAAAAATGTCTTTCCCATCCCTTGCGTAAAGCTGCCGAGTGCTGATTATGATTCCATTGTCATTTGGTCCATTCCCTTTCCCAACAAACAGCACTTGGTCGTTATTCAAGGAAGTGATCAGTCCCACAGTTGATACATTCTCATCATTGCTTGCTACAAAGGACTTTTCTCCACTACTGTCTACGTAATATTTCTCATCGCTAATGTTTTGTAGATCTCTGATGGCACAGATTCCCTTAAAAAGGCTTCCACATACCACAGTTGTATTATCCGCCTTGTTCAGCAGCAGTAATTTGTTATAATTGTCAGTCAGCATGGCCTCTTTACATTGATTTTCATCAATGGGAGGCGTGCATTTTTTGTTGTCCTTCCTTGGACCTGTTTCCACAGATCTTATTACTTCCAGGTTTTCTGTAAGCTGATACAGCGCATTTACCACTCCCAAATAGATTATCCCAGTGTCATTATCCACTGTTAGATGATTTAGCTCTGTAGCACTCTGAAAAAATTTCAGTTCCTCATTTCTGGATAAGGTGACGCAAAAACAGCTCAAAATGGTCAGTGTCTGGATCCATAAAGCCATTTCTATGTAATACCTAAAAAGGGAAAGAAAATAATAACATGAAACATATTGAAAAATACAATTTACACAAAACTGAGAAATGTGGAAGATTTTCTCTTTCATGACTTAAATGCACTTATCCTTGTGCAGGTGTAGACAGCATGAAGATTATGGAAAGCCTCAAATCCTGTTAACTGCCTAGCAATTTAATCTGTTGGGGAAGGATTTAACAAGGTCATATATCTAAATGATTATTATAAAACCAATTAGGTAATCAATCCTGTGCTTAAAGCACGATGAGAACAACAACCAATTTGAAACAACTTGGAGTGACAAAATATGGTAGCACTTGTCCAGACAGCATCATACTCTGTCAATTATTTACTGCTGAAATTTTAAAAATAACTTGGAGAATCCCAGTGTTTCAGGTAGCTCCTCCTTAAGAGGTGGGGGGGACTTTACATAAAAGTGTTTGAAACATTGGGTATTGTGGGGCTTTCCCCAGAAAGGAAAAAAACCTTCCACTGAGTACAAACAAGTCTGGATCTGGCTGCTGATGTTTTTTGAGAAGGCATTACACTAATCCTTCATCAATGTGAAGTCAGAAGATGGTAGACCCCTTAAAATGCAACATTGCTTTTGACTGCTGGCATGCATTAAGGTCCAACACTTCCATTCACTAGAGCACTGCAACTTAATAGTTTCAAATCTGTCTTAAGAACATCACTTAAAATTCTTTTGGGATTATGATTCTGTTACCTTTTTTTTTTCTTATCCCTGTCAGAATTATTACTTCACAAGCAGATCGCCTGGCTGTTTGGAATTAGACAAAGGCCTTCTGAAACTTGTAAGCAGGGGTCTAATCTTAATCTGAAGAATTAAATGAGGAGTCTCAGCTGTCTTCCTAAGGACAGAACATTTTGTCAATGATTTCTTAAGGTGTTTAGTTCTGAGAGCAGAAAACAAAAAGTGGCATGCTTGGACACACTGATGTTAGGGGGGAAAGATGAATACTGTTTGGAGGAAGATCAAATACAATCCACCATATTCTCATTTTCAAAGTCAGCCATAGGATTCTTTAATCTGATGAGGAAAGAACCTGTAAATTTACAGGCAGTCTCAAGTTAAATCTGAAAATATCTGGAAGTCTAAATAGAAAGGAAACAATAAAAGCACAGAAAAGACAAGCGAAACATTTAACAAAGCAATCTAACAGGCAAAAGTTTCCTAGGAGGAGGAAAAGAGCATGAAATGCCGAAACCAGAAACTGAAAAAATAAAACTTAAAAAAAAATAACAATAAAGGAACCTTGCTCCTGTGTCACCTATTATTTCTGTTTTAGCAAGAGCAATAGACTCTGCTGGGATGTGAAAGAGAATGGCTGAATCATCATTTATACTGGATAACTAAGACTAAATGTTAACAACCTGGATGCAAAAGTTTGAACAGGGAGCTCAAGCAATCTGTGAGCTTCCCAAACCACCTCAGCACTGCCAATGCAGAAAGACAATGTCTGTCCTCTGGTGTTTGAGTGTGTTTTGCTCCTCTGTGGAGAAAATGCATGTGCAATGGTGAGAACAACTGTCCTAAAAGCAGAGTGAACTGAACTTCTAAATCCCCAAAAACCTACTAAATGTAACTCAGGATAGTAAAGAAGAATAAATAAAAGGCTGACTTCAATCTTGTTTTGCTGAAGCTCCTATAATGTACCAAACTAAGCAGCTAGCTAAAAAAGATGCCAAAGACAAGAGAGTACATCACTGGCAGCACAAGCTGGACTTTCTAATCATAGATCGAGTTCCTATGACAGTGACCAAGAAAAGGCTAAGAATTATGACCTATTCTCCAGACACACAGACCTTAGTACATGCTTTGCAATGAAATGAAGTGTTGGATCTCTTTACAACAACAGTTGACCTGCTCTAAGGAACCCAGAATTCTTCTGAATTCCTCTCTTCTTTTCTTACTGTTCCCAAGGACTTCAATTTTCCAAACAAGCTTTGATCCCACCTTACTTTTCCATTGCTAAATGATATGTGATAATGTTTGTCATCTAGTTTCAAATATTATTCCTTACAGTTGTCTGCAATGAAATAAAAAAGCAGCTTGACACACTACTGCAGTGTTGTTTCACACCAGTTTTATCGTTCTATTATCTACTGCACAAGGATCAAATGCAGAATTGAGATTCATTTGTTCCTGCTTTTCTCACAAAGTAATTATTTTTAGATTATTATAATCTCTGCTCTGAGTCAAAGAAACCCCCCTAAATAGCTCTACTTACAAAATACACCTTAAATGAATGGAAAGTAGAGATTTTACCTTAATTTCTGTACTCAGTTCACCTCCACGTTCATGTATTTCAGTGGACTGAAAATCCCATTTTGTCTATTGGTGGCACCCAGGGCACAAAGGCTGCATTTGCAATACTCCTGCCTTTGTTCCAGAAGAATGAAGAGTCTTGCTGGTTCATGCCAGAGCCAAGACTTAAGAAAAAGTACATTTTGCATCTCTAAACCGGACTCTGAGAGGAGCAATTAATTCTCTGTATAAAATGGGTAATGCTTCCTCCCTACTATTTTCTGCCTTGTTTACTTATAAAATTTTTTACTTAAATTATTCAGAACTACATGCACTCTCTATTAATTGTGCTTTATCTTTTTTTATTAGTTTGTTTTTGTTATTTACTCCCTGCCACTCCTGTCTCATGCCAACCCCCATCAGATCAGCTCAGATCTCTATGCAAGGTAACAGTTCATCATTCTCCATATTTATTAGTTTCACTTTCCATCTGCCCTTCACAGCAAATAGTAAACAAAAATTAAATACACTGTGCAGAGATTCAGAATTAAACTCTCATTCACTTCTCAAATAGCAGGCTTAAGAAGAGAAAAAAAGCAAATAGAATGAAATGAGATGAACTACAACCACAGGTCATTTTCTTAACCTGATCTTAACTTAATTGGGAAGAAGCAGCTGGAAGAATCCTTCTCTGACCAGCTGGTGTGATAAGAATGACAGTGCTGCTATTAACACAGATGCTGTACAGAATTAGATGCTCTGGGAATATATCAAAAAGCAGTTTCCTGCTGTGAAAAATTTACGCTTTAAATGACTAAGTCACAGAAACACAAGAGAAAAGGTGTAAGAAGCATAGGCTGGAGCATGGAATCCATGATGTTCTGCACAGGAAATGTATTTCCAATGGCTTAATCACATACTGCATTTACACACAGGCCGGGGTGGCGTACTCTAAGTCATGCCCTGGTCCTGAGAGCTATCATATACCCCCCACCCTCAATTTGCACTTAGTTTTAAGCCCTCAGCAGACTCAGGATAAAAGAAGACCAACAGAGCATTTGACCACATCATTTGTATTTCTCTCTCAAAGTCTTGTCTCCATCCTGTCTCTTGTCTCCCCTGATGCTTCCTACAAGAAATATGAAACTCTAGAAGTTATGTGCAGGAAACACAGGGCATCCAGGAGAACACTTCATACAGAGGAACTGCCATAAAGTGACACCATGTTGGAATCCCAGAACTACCAGAGCTCTGCCCCACAGAGATCAATTTTAAAGTTAGTACCCATAACTTTATATCTTTCTACTCATGCAAGACCAATAACCTTAAATAACACCCAATTTTTCAAAAGGCATGCAGAAAAAAGGAGCATCTATAATCTACAGGCACAAAGTGAGCTTCAAATTGACTTCACATTATTATAAACAACCCTAAGAATTAGCACTAGCACCATGCTGACATGCACTCAGCAGGTGTTCTCCTCTGTCACTGTAAAATCATCTGCTGTGCTTGTACACAAGAGCCTTCAACTTTTCACCCATCCCCAGTAACTGCAGCCTTTGATACATCTTTAGCTTTATGCTAATTCATTTCTTACATTTGCTTCAGCTGAAGTGAAAGAATACCAAATTTTGCCTGAAACAGGAATAACTGAGAACTAAAACAAGTGTTATTCCCAAAAAAAAAAGGACAAGAAAATCTTCAGTGAAGGAGTAATCTCACCAGTTAATGTATGTTGTGTTTTTGCAGAGTATTTCTTCATTAACCACATATACACTTAATTAAACCCTGCTATGTCCTCTCATCTAGACAAAATTTTTTTACTTGAAATTCTGGTCTAGAGACAAGCACTTCTGCCAAGCAAGGCAGATACTGACACACTTTAATGGTAAGAGATGCAGAAAACTGTGGTTCTCTCAGAAAACTTTCCCCTAATCAGAGAAACTCCAAAAGATGCAAAAGACAGTTAAATTGGAAAAAAAAATTGGTAAAAAACCCAAAAATTTGTGACATAAAGAAGGCAAATCCAAAGAATGCACTCCAATGGCATAGTTATTTGGGGAAAGATGAAAGAAAATTCTCTTCTCTCTCATTTTGAGTAACTTTTTAGCTTTTATTGAGTGTGCCAGAGGTTGAAAAGAATTCAGCTTTCAGTTTTAGGCTCAAAGGAAGTCAGAACAGAAACTAGAGAATGCATGAGAAGCAGGGGATGAGCAGATTTTCAGCCTGGATTTCAAAGCTTCTACTTCTGCAAGAACTGTAGGTAAATGTAAACTCTTTCCCAGTTACAACTTTTACTACTGTTTCCTGAAACAAATGAGCTTTGGAGCTCTCTGGGTCAGAGAATGAATCACCTGAAACAACACTCTGCAGGATTCAAACCCATTTCCCAAGAGAACAGCAACATATTAGAAAGATTTTGGACAGAGGGGAGCCACTTTTTTGGTATACTATGCCACACATCCAAAACTGGTAGAGCCAGTGAGAATAGTAATCACTGTGATGGTGTCCATCCCTGGAGTTGTGATGGTTTGCTGTCAGCAGCTGTGACCTGTGGGTCACAAAACTGTGGGAGGTCATGCTGTGGAGAATGAGCAACCAATATCCACTTCATTAGATGTTGTGATAGCCCGTACTGCTCAAAAGGAGTAATTTCCCTTCTCTTTCACTTCTCCTCAAAACACAATTTGCTAAGATATATAGACCATCTTCACATGGGACAAACAATCACATCAGGTCAAACTGCCTGTAAAGTGGTAAAAAATGGACAAATACTTTAATACTGTTTCTGTTCCTGATGTGGAAGACAAAAGTTTTTCTTGTTTTCACAAGACAAATTTCCAAATGTTTTCCTTTTTTTTTGAGTAATTTTCAATAATATGTCTTTTTTAAAATACGTGTAATGGTCATATTGACATGGATCTTCTTTTGCAAGGAGTGGTTGAAAACTATGGATTTGCCAAGGAAATAATGAATGTTACGCCCTCAGTCCCTGTGCATTCTGTTGGTGTTTTCCTGCAGTCCCTGGGAAAACAAATGGAAGACACATGGAAAGACAAATTCAGGTTACTGAAAACCAGGGTTTCTTATACCAAGAATAAGCTGTGGTGCCCACCAAACCACTCTGACACTCCCTTCCTCAGCTTAACAGCATGAGAAAAATATGATGAAAGGATCAGGGGTTGAGATAAGGACAGGGAGAGATCACTCATCAATTACTGTCACAGGTAAAACAGCTGCCACTTAAGGAAATTATTTTAATTTGTTGCCAGTCAAAATCAGAGTAGGATAATGAGAACTGAAACCAAACTTTAAAAAACCTTTTCCCCACACCCTCCCTTTTTCCTGGGCTCAACTTTACTCCCAAGTTCTCTACTTTATCACTGTAAGCAGAACAGAGATGTGGGGAATGGGAGCTGCAGTCAGTTCATCACACATTGTCTCAGCCACTCCCTCTTTGTCACACTCTTCCCCTGCTCCAGCACATGTTCTGTCCCACACGAGACAGTCCTTCATGGTCTTCTCCAAAGTGATTCCTTCCCACTGGCTGAAGTTCTTAATGAACTTTTCCAGAGTGGATCCCTTCCACAAGGTGCAGTCCTTCAGGAACAGACTGCTCCAGTGTGGGTCCCCCACAGGGTCACAAATCCTGCCAGCAAACCTGCTCCAGTGTGGCTCCTCTCTCCACAGACCACAGAGCCTGCTCCAGTGTGAGCTTCCCACAGGGTCACATTCTCCTTTGGTGTGGGGTCCTCCAGGAGCTGCAGGTGGATCTCTGCTCCCCCGTGGACCTCCAGGGGCTGCAGGTGGATCTCTGCTCCCCCGTGGACCTCCATGGGCTGCAGGGGCACAGCTGCCTCACCATGGCCTGCACCGTGGGCTGCAGGGAAATCTCAGCTCTGGTGCCTGGAGCACCTCCTCCCCCCCATCTTCCTTCACTAACCTTGGTGTCTACAGAGTTCTTTGTCTCACATTTTTTCACTCCTCTCTCCTGGCTTCTGTTGCACAGTAGTTTTTTCCCCTTAAATCTGTTATCCCAGGGCGCTACCATTGTTGCTGAGGGGCTTGGCCCTGACCAGTCCAGGTCTGTCTTGGAGCCGGCTGGCATTGGCTCTGTTGGACATGGGGGAAGCTTCTGGCAGCTTTTCACAGAAGGCACCTTTGTCGCCCCCACTACCAAACCCTAGTTATGCAAACCCTATATACCTATGCCATGGTTTCTTCTGTCAAGAATGAGTTGTATTTTGGTCCAAAGAGGAGTAAATCTCTATCTTGTGCCTACATCATCAGCAGAGGCCAGCAGTGTCTGGGAGAGGAGAGTATGCACTGCATGGCTCCCCTGGGAAAGGGGCACGAACAAGAAGATGTTTCCATCACTATGGAGACTCTCATCTTTCAGAAGATCTGAGATATCAGCTGCAAAAAGAGCTCAGATAACTCACTGCCAGAGGTAGTCCATTAACCAACGTGGACACTGTGGCATCCCACAGCCTAGTTAGCTGGAAGCTCAAGGGCAAAGGGATGTGTTTGAAAGGATGAGGAAACATTGCATGAGCAAGATGATCTAAAGGGAATTTTAAGGACTTTTTTTGACTTTTGCTTACAAAGTCATCGCTATCAACCTTTACACAAGTTAAAAAGATGAGTTTTGGGAACCTGTACCACCAATCATTTGCCAAAGTTCACCAAATCTTTCTCATGTCTCACAGGCTTCAAAGGGGTAGGGAGGGGATTAAACAGGGTATCTCATTCAGCTCTAGTATCCCTGGCAATTACAGTAAAACAGTATTGCTGTATACCACCAACCCAAGCAGACATGTTTTCTTGTCCCACCTTAGAAAAGGTTTCTCCTGGCATTGTAATTGAATTAACAGCTGAGGAACACAACAGCCTTTACAGTAGGTTCTGTATCCACCAGCATCCCAGCACGCCCATGACAAGGACTTTCATGAACTTGGTGCAAAATTGGCACGATTGTGTCAAAAGTTTAAGAGAGGCAAACAGCTAGCAAATTAATAATTATGTTATTAGCTTTAAGCTAAATTAATAACACTATTAGTAGTCTGAATCAAAACCTTACATCCATGCACACCTGAACTCCAAAGTATTTCATATTCTGATCCATATCCAAATTCAGAGCAAGAGGGAGCCATGTGAGTCTTAATTTTTCAACTAGGAGTCACTTAAAGGAGCATTAACAGCAGGTAATGAGACTCAGGAAATGCATACTTACAAATTTTGCTATTGCACTCCAGAACTTCCAATAATGTGCTGTCTCTGCAACATCAGCAGGTAAACAAAACAGAAGAGTAGCACTTTGCAGATTTATATGCACTCTTTGAAGCAGAGACTCTAATGAATTCCCTGGTTCATTCCAGTCAGACCTGGCAGTGTTTTGATTTTGAAAATCTTTTACACCATGGATTCTGCCAGAGTCCAAGGATAGGTTTTTTGGCTGGTCTTAGGAATCAAAATAAAATTTCTTTTAAGTGAAAATACCTTCAAGATTTTACAGTGTCAAGCAGCTTTAAAAAAAAAGTCAATAAAAACAGCTGCTGTGGAGAGACCTCATGCGACAGCATTCACTACCAGCAATTACAGATTATAAAGCACTCTGAGACAAGGTTAGCTTATGCCAGAAAGGTCTCTTCAAATCCTGTTTTTTATTATGAAGACAAGTGTTCATATAATCATCCCAAATAAGAGGGTTACACATTCACATTCCAGCCCCACTAATGCAGGCAGGAGCACACACAGAGAAGAGAAACTGCAAAAGCAGACCTGCATTCATGCCTTCCTGGACCACACCTCCCTTTCAGCTTGACCCTCTACATTCATCCCTCCATCTTTTCTCCATTCTCTCAGTAGCAATGAAGCACTCATTTTAATGAGGCCTCACTTTCTCAAGTGTTACAAAGATGTAGTTGATCTGCAAGAAAAGCAGCTGAGTGACACGTTTAATAGCAAGCAGCTGACTTGTCAGGAATCTGAAGCTGCAGAATCTCCTCTTTGACCTGCTTTGTGATTTTGTTTGATCTACTAACTTAAATGAAGATTTTTTTTTTTTTTTTTTCACAATCTCATTGAGCACTAATCCCAGTAATGCCCTATGGACCAACACCCAGCTGAATCAGTCTGCAGTCAGCACAGGGCCTTGGGCCACTCCAGACACTCCCAAAGTCACTTACACTTTTACGCTACCTGATCCTGCAAATGGCCAAATCTAATTTGGCCCCAAGTGTAAACAGCTGCTGCAGCTGCATGAGCTTCAGGGGGGATGACTTCCTGCAGCAACCTCTATACAAGGAGGACACAGAAGTCCAGCAGAAAGCAGAGATGCCTCATGCACACTCACCAGCTCCATGCAAGCCCCAGGTTATTTTACCCCTTTCTGCAACCCAGGAAAAAAATATTCTTTTCTTTTAGCTGATGAACCTGCAGAAGAT
This sequence comes from Dicrurus megarhynchus, assembly GCA_013399195.1. Taxonomy (NCBI): domain Eukaryota; kingdom Metazoa; phylum Chordata; class Aves; order Passeriformes; family Dicruridae; genus Dicrurus; species Dicrurus megarhynchus. The sequence continues at coordinate 439,765 of VXAD01010758.1, read as the reverse complement.
GAGAGTCTGAAGCACAGGAAGGAAAGCCCAGGGAGTTAGGAAGTGTTGTTTCGCTGGCTTTCCTTGCGCTAACAAGGGTATTACAGCACAAGGAAAAAAATGCATTTATACTGATAGTAAAAGGAGACTCTGTGTCACCAGCTCCATGCTACAACAACGAATTGCTTGTTTTCAGTGCTATAAGGTCATCTTCAAGGACGGGTTTCGGACTTCCCCTGGAAGAAGCCAGAAAGGAGGCGGATTTTCTTCCAGCGTGGGGGAATCTGAGCATGACCATGTGGAAACAAACACAGAGTATTCCAGCTCCTTCCTTGCCAGAACCAGTTCTTCCTTGTAATTAACCATTTATGACATGCACAAAGAAATATTCAAGTCAAAAGGACATTTGCAGCACATATGAATTCAAATTGTATGAATGTGCCTTGGGAGGTCACAGGCAGGCAATCGGTCTCGCCCTCCTCCTCAAAGCAGAAGCACCGAACCGTGCTCCGATGTCCAGCACAGCTGCACCTCTTTGCAGCAGCACCAGCCCCCTTTGTCAGCAGCCTGAACCTGCATGTACCCCTTGCTGACTTGAGCACAGCGAGAGGAGAGCTGCAAAGAGCCAAGGCTTTCTTTGCTAAGATACGCCTGTATAGAGCAGCACACAGACATTTAAAGCTATGCAGAATTTTGGCACGAGGCAGAGCCAACATTTTTGTCTTCCTATTACATGGTGTTATAGGGCTTAATAGAAGAATCATGTATAAACTGCAATGATAATGCCAAACGAAAATGATCCCATAAATCAGTGGGGTAAATAAGTTTTAACCCAAAAATTAATGAAATGCAAATATGGTGAGTAATTAGTCAAGCCCCATGCAAAGAAATCCTTTCCTTCCAATTCTACCTCTCACTTGGTGGTGTGTTTGCTGTGTGATTCCCTGTCTTATCACCATGCTGTCTTCTTATTCTTCTGTTTCCCTTTATTTTGTTTCTATATTTGGGTTTAACAGATTCCTGCACTCTTAATTTTCATGTATTTATCTGTCTGTGCCAGTGATTTATCCAGGACTTCTGAGATGTAGGACAAAAGCTCTATGAAAATGGGAAGCTATTGACCACACTCAATAGAGTACTACAATACATATTGTACTTAGGCAGCTGATAGTGCAAGCCACAAAGAGAGAAAGGTAGGTGGGGAAAACCCTTGAAACTGAAAGTTTATTGATTGTCAGGAGCTAAGAAACACATAGATGAGGAATAGAGAATTTTCCTGGCTTCTGCTACTGGAGATAAATCACAGGTGTTTATCTGGTTTGTCTTGCTTGAAATTTTTTAAACTTTCATTTGGACCATTTGTATCCTCATGTTGTTGTTGCTCATTTTGATTGCTCTGAGATTAAAGTGAGGTTTTTTTCTCTCTGTCCTTCAAATTAATGTTCATGACAGTTTTTAAAAAAATCTTTTATTTTTCTTGCCTTACACATCTATCCTCATCTTCTTATAGCTCCTCCTCCCCCCACCTTCTTCTTTTCTTTTCTTCTTAGCCACAGCCTCCAAGTTTTCCTCTCTTACAGCTGCTGCTACAACAGCCTGAATACTCTTGTGTAAAGTCTCAGATAACAAAGCCGGAGGTAGAAGGAAAAAAAGGAAAAAAATAAAGGAACAAGAAACTCAGGTGTTTTTCAGATCTCAATGGGGATCTAAGACATACTCACTGCCTTATTGACTTCTTACCTCTTTTCAAACCTCACCTGGAAGCACCTCTTTTGCTTCTTGACTACTTTTTCCTTCTCTTTTGTTTCCCAGTGCTTTCTCAGAAGCAAGAAAAACAGCGAGACATGCTTAACTTGATGGCACCTGCTGATACTCTCCACACTCAATGTTCATTTCAGCTTGGGGAGTAGGAGAGAATGTATGTGCAGAGGAGATGGTGCTGGATGAACTGGTGTCCTGCCTCAGGGAGACATGAAGGTGCAGTGGTACCTGCTGCAGATGGAGCCACCCAGCAGAAACAACAAACCGGGGGGGCTGCTTCTGCTCACAGACAGGTAACTCCTGCAGCTGAGAAGGGAGCTGGGAGAAGATGGGGAGACACATGACAACAGGGCAGAAACAGCCTGGAGAAGCAGAGGCATAGCAAGAAAGGGCACGTGGTAAATATTTGGTAAGGCTTTCAAGGGGAGATGAGTAGAATAGAATCCACAAAAAAGGTGTCTGCAGGAAAACTGAACAGGCTAAAATAAACACCATACACAGTATAAAGGGTTAAGGACAAATATAGAGCAGGCTGTATGTTCCAAGTCACATTTGATTGCATTTATTCATTTGTCTATTGTGTTTTTTGGTTGCCACGAGTGAAAAAAAAAGGTAATTGCAGCATTTTCACCTGTGTTTAGCTTTTCCTGGTGTTTTGTTCTTGTTTTGTTGCTGTTTTAATAAACACAAGAGGTTCATCTAAATGAATAGAGTGTCCCTGGCTCTAACAGCACAGTGCTGGCTTGTGCTGATCCAATCTGCCTGGACAGACACTGTGTGCACTTCTGTGTTTCTATCCATTGTATTTCACTCCGAACTTATGTAGCTAGTTAACCAGTTATTTGCAGGAACCCGACAGCTGCACCTACCTGTACCTGTCTACTTAAGGGCCTGTCAGCAAAACAATTATAAAATCCCCTTTTTATGGATGCATAACACAGTCCTAAAATGTGTTTTGCTTGTTTCAGAAGTGTCCAACATAGAAACACTTATTTCAAAAAAGGAGCATGATACAACGCATGATGAAAATGTATTGCTGCCTATTTCACACCAGTGTCTGCCTAACCCCCCCAAAACAGAGGTCCTTCCTTTAAAATTACAAGTCATCAGTCATGCTGAACACAACACTACAATCTCCACAGAACAGCTCTAACACACGTGAGACAGACATGAATAAAATCAGTCAGTTGTCACAGGTGGGCTCAGAACCCACTCCAGTTGAACTTCCCAACTGGGCCAGGACCTGTCATGGCCTGCGTTGAGGGTTCTAGGAGGATTCAGGTGATGCATAAACTTACTGAGAATCATAGAATGGTTTGAAAAAGAGACTTTCAAAGATCATCTAGTCCAACTTCCCTGCTGTGTGCAAAGACACCTTCCAAGAGACCAGGCTGCTCAAAACCCCTTCCAGCCTGGCCTTGAACACTTCCACAGATGGGGCATCCACAACTTCTCCGGGTAACACATTCCTATTTCTCACCAGTCCCATCACAAAGAATTTCATTCTTATGTCTAATCTAAACCTATCCTCTTTCAGTTTAAAATCATTCCTCCTTATCCTGTCACTAGAGGCCCTGGTAAAAAGTCTCTCCATTTTCCTTATGAGACCCCATTTAGCACTAAACAGGTCTCCCCACCCCTACAGAGTATAATTTTTAACTGTCACTACTGCTGCCCAGTAAGTGCACATACATGTATGATCCTTTCCTTTCTGCCCTGAAAATACCATTGGTCTAAGTCTCAGAATTTGTCCGTATAATTACTGGTCCCAGATTTACAATTTTCTCTTGTTTCCTCAAAGGCTTTCAAGAACCTCAAGTCATGCTTCTAAAGATCAGAGGTTGCAATTTGAGATGCATGGAAGTAAATAGTAACAGACAATCAGACCAACCCTTCCACTCCTACCATTAACAACCCACTGGTTGGGGGATTCATTTATCTGCTTGCTGATTGTATGATCAAACCATTCTCAAACAGTATTTTAACCTAAAACAACTGCAAGACTCAGAAACGTATCTCTAAAAAGAAAAAGGAAAGCTAAAAAACCCTTGTTTGTGCTGTACATAGAGCATCTGGTTTCAGTTTCCTGACACTTGGAGTTGACTCTTCCTAAGAACTGGTAACACTAAACCCTTTGCCTTTGACTGATGAGCTGGGATAACCATGCTCAAATAAAGGAGTAGCAATTTCCAAACTTCTGGCAGCACAGTGCATCTTTAACCTATTGTTTAAATAGGTGCTGCCAAGGCATCCCTGTGAAAAAAACACATGACAAAATAGGCAAACCCACAAGTAAAGCCAGGCAAACTCTTGCTACTTTCTTAGCAGAGGAGCTGAAGGACAAGCTGTGCACAGGATTTGCTTCACACAAAGTCCTGCCTATGGTGACCCCACTCCCAGACCCCATTGTGTTTTGATGTTTGAAAAAATGCAAAAGTATACCTCGCTAAACAGCCAACACTAACAAGTGAAAAAGAGGTCTCCACCAAAACTGCTGCTGCAGAGCACAGTGGAATTCTCATTGTAACAAGATGAGTTTCTTCTATGTGTTTGTAGTAGGATAGAGAGGTCACTGCAAGGCTGCTCAGCAGCTGGTGGGAACATTTTTCTTCTCACTGCTAAGTGCATTTGGATATGAGTTAGCAGTGCCAGTAAGGGCCAGCTACACTATATGAGGGGAATAAAGAGCAGTGTAAATCCTCCTCCTTGCATGACCAGTTTCATCCCACAAGACTAATTATTCAGGCAGCCTCCAAAGACTTCTGTTGGGCAGCTTTCATCATGCATCTTCTGAGCTCTTAGCCTAAATGTTTCTTTTATAGCACCCAGTGATGTGGTTAAAAGGTCTAAGCCAAGTATATTTTACAATGTTTGCTTTGTATATTAGGTACTTTGGTATATATATATTTCTTTTTTTTTTTCAAATTTGAATTTACAGTAGCTGCTTCATGTACTTAGAAATTTTTTACAGTAGATAAACTCTAAATTCAAACACAGCCTACGCTTTCTATCGGAGAATATATATCTAGGAAAGTCTTCAAACACAATCACCATATATAAACACTTTCAACTGTTTAAAAGCAAACAAGCTGAAAATTTATAGGGGTATATTAAGACATAAAGTTTATTGTGCTGATGTGTAAGGATAATAGGAAATATGCCTCAGAGCATGATGTCATTGAAAACAGAACCTGCATTCCTGCTCAAACAACTGAAGGGCAGTCAGAAGTCCAGTATTTAATATATATGTTCTAAAACATTTATTTGGATAGTCTTATTCCCAAGGAACCAGAATGCATAGCTCAGTTGTTCCAGGAGCACTTCCAAATTTATGTATGGTGCATCAGGAAAGAACAAACTATTATTGCAATAGCTGAAAAGTGCAAGTTTTGGTTCAGGCTGCATATTTCACAAGAGAAGTCCATCTATATACTCAAGTAAAAAGGAACAATTTTATGGGCTAATTTACCCTGTAAAATATTCTCCCTAATCCTTGTAAAAATATACTTCATGTTAATCCTTCTGCCTGAAAGCATTTTTGCGGACAACTTAGAACATTTCTATCACATTTTATTAGTTTTAAGCTGATCTAATTTCTCTGATTTTCATCAGGTTTATTAGGATCTGTCTAGATATCAGATTTTTATAGTTGATCTGGTCTAATATTAAATGTCCAAACTGGTATATCTTAATTTCCCAAGTGGACATATGTCTTCATCTGTGCCTTGTAAAGTACTAAGTACCTTCCTGGCCCTTAATTAATTAGGAGCAATGACCTAGGCATCAGGTAGTAATAGCATCCAATTAATGGAAATGTATAGTGTAAAGTATTATCAGTCACATCACAGCAGAGGGATATTTGCCCATTTGTGCTGCATGCCCTGGATATGCTGTACCAGCCATCTGTAGCCACGACAGAGTGCTAGCACAAGATTACACTCCCCTCAGCCCAGGCTTTTCAGTGTGAATTTCTATAGACATGCAGAGGCTAACATTCTGTGCAATTATGGCTGCCACCATAAACATTGGATCTCCAAGCTTTAACCACGCTTACCGTCGAGCACATGGCTGTAGGACAACCATGGAGGCTCCTGAAACATGCCAGGCTAGAACCTGCTGGTCACAGGAAAGCTTTGAAGCACTGAAAACTCCCCTCTTGAATGCTTTGCCCTTCCAAAACAAAGCTGGAAACCAGTCTGAGAGGACAGAAATCCCTTTTCAACAGTTTTTGCTGCACGTGTACAGAGCATGTGGAGTCACGCCAGAGGAAGCTTCACTTCAAGGCATAAATGACTTGCATATGCTACTGTGCTTTGCAGATGATTTTTTAACACAATCTACCATCAAATAACTATGCAACATCTCCCACAGGAAACAACAGAAGTTGCACATGAGCACCTGAACAAAGATTTCTCAATAGCTTTCTGTAGTACTTGAATGATGACATAAAGAAAAGCCAGTAGGAAACTCAAACTCTACTATTCTCCATTTGTTTGATGGGCAAGCATGAACTGCAACTGGCAGAGAGATTTAGAAATTAATTACTAACGTACTGAAATGTAAGGGTATCTGAGATTATGAGGATAATTCTTTGAGTATCTCTGAAATACGTGTTGGCTTGCTCTGGGAAGTCAGGTAACAGCAACTCACCAAGGCTTTGTCTCTGGACCAGTTCTGTACCAGCATCCATAAAATACTAGAGTATATTCATGCTGAGTACACTGCAATTTGATATAGTTAACACAGCTGGCAAGAGATCATCTCCTATTACTGATTCAAAGAAAGATTGCACAGATAAGGGTTGGTGCCAAAAGGTGGAACCATGCTGGACAAGGGGCTAGAGCAAGGAGGCTACTGCACCATGAAGCTGAGCTACAGTCTCCAGGCAGAGTACTGGAGTGCTGTGATTTTATTCCTTTGCAAAGGATGTGAGACACATGGGTGAAAAATGTTACATAAAATGAGAACTTATCTCATGGCAAGATCCAAAAAACCAAAACAAGCACCCAGAGAGCTCCAGTACTTTGCTAAAATCAGCTGCAGTATTACACTTTCCCTAAAGTTTTGGGTAAATATCTTCAGGCAGAAAAATCACAAGCATTTCAGACAGAAATGTGTCTTTCCACTTAGCTTTCACACTGGAGTGTCTATAAAGGACAATCACTCCCCTTTGGCTGGTCCCCACTTGCAGCAGCTAGGAGAAGATCTGAAGTCTACTACCACCTCCACCTCTCCTACCTTACAGGGAGGAAGATGGAGCCAGGACCCTCTCGTTCTGGTCTCCATCACCACAAGGGTTTACAACAGTGGCCTTGTGGCTTCAGGTCTAACCATAAAAGGCCATTAAAAAAGGACAAGCAAGAGCACTGCTCCCATTCTTTTAGAAAGAACTCTGGCTGTGCAGTAGGGAAACTGCTGTGCGAATTAGACCACATTGCCCAGCATATGGCCAGCCACCCTACTCTTCCTGCTAACCTGATGTTTGAAAGCACCCTCTGTCACCAAAATGACAAGAAATTCTTATACAGTTTCACCCACTGATTTTATGAAAGCACTGAACTACCACCTCTAGAAAAAACCAAAACCCTAACATTCTTTTGCCTCAACGTTCATAGATTTTCACTGCTTTTCCTATGGTGTGATGTGTAGCAGTCTGTAAAAGTACAATTAGATGAGCATGCTTGCTGAAGTTTCAACATTACCTATACTTATTTGACTCATTTGGTTTTTAAATAAGGTTTTGAAATAAGACACTTAAATACTTTAAAGCCAATACTTAACATTTAGATTTGTTTAGACTGAATATAAATATTTATTTAGACATAGTTAAGCTTATGTCAAACAAGAGTATTCAGCTAAATTGATATAATCATTCAGTAACATTAAACCAGCTTGGGAATTCAGACAAGCCTTTGAAAAGTAAAAGCATTAAAAGTGCTCAAAGATTTGCAAAAAAGAATGAAATGAGAGCATGGTAAGTGTAAGCATTTTACTTTTTAGCTCTCTAGAGAAACTGTCCCAACTTCTGGGGCATCCCGCAGCCTGGTACAACTACCCAGAAGACAGAGTTATAGGGAAACTGTCTGCAAAGTTGAATGGGGATAAGAATTGCCTGTGTTGGGTACATCTGTTACTTCTTTGAAATAATTGACCCCTGATGCTAAAGATAGTAGCACTGGTGGGATTCAAATACTCCAGTCATTTATGAAGTCCCTCTCACTTTCTGGCAAAGAATTTAAACTGTCCCTACTTGCACTGTACAGTGCCTTCAGCAAGAGAGGCAGTGGTTTAATATTAAAGGACTGTAAGTATTCAAACTGAGGCGGTTGTAATTCAAAGAGCAAAGGAAGGTCACTGTGCTCAGCCTCACGAGTATGCTCACTGCCAAAGGAAGAGCTAGGGGAGGGGGACGGATCCCTACCTCCACACAAAAAAGAAAAAAAATAAACCAACAAAACAACTACACCACTGATTTCAGAGGCCACTGCTCCATCTGAATACACCCGGAAAAAAACACACTAGTCTCCATTAGGTGATTAAACAAACATCTACCCCCTCAAAACAGCTGCTCAGCAAGACTGCTGTTTGCTTATTTGACAAGGTTCCTCAACTTGTAATGTCTTTCTCATTTCCTTCCAGTCTAGAACCACTGACAAAGCAGTTTATCACACATTGTGCTAGACAGCTGATTTCAGTGTACCAGCCACCAGAAACACCGAGGTCTCAATCCAGCATCTGCAGCCCTGGTCCCCTTTGCACAGCAAGCACAGTTCACAGAGCTTGAGGAAGTGCACAGGGTATCTTACGGATGACAAAAATGTAATATTTTATTAAGGTTTGTATTAGCCTCTAAGCAGAAGTGTGACAGGAAAAAAAACTCTACTTGAAAGAGCCAACCACCTTTGTCTAGATGAATCAATGTCCCTTTACCCCCTCCATCACTGCATCCATATGGGATGGCCATAAACCTGTTGAAGATGCATATGGAGAAACTTCATTTCTAGTATAAGTCAGGACTCTCCTATACATTCTGGAGTCCTATAACAATATTCATATAAAATTCCCACAGTGTTCTAGGTAGCCTGACAGGGATCAGCACTTTTATTAAAAATGCTTTATTTCAACTTACTGGAACTGCCATTTGATTTAGGAAGTCCTTTGCCAGCTTCAGAGTGATTTGCTATGAAATCACTATGATTGGCACTGAATGAGTTGGGTGACATAATACCTATTGTCCTAGCATCACCAACCTTATCCAACGCATCTTTTGACATATGATCATGTTCATTAAATAAACAGAGCAATCTAGATAGGCAGAAGGCAATTATTAGGGTTGGATGCTGGCCAGCTAACTGAAGCAGGAGTACCATTTGTTAAAAAAAGATTTATGTTGTTTAGCAAATTTAATGACTGGAAGCTTTCAAGAGCTTTGGACTGTACTACATCCAGCTACGAAACAACCAAATGTATGGTGTTCCCTTCATACCATAGTAGGTGACATTTGTGAGATTTTGGGCAAGACTGCTTCTTTCAAAAAGATGCCTGGAAATAGATAGCTTTCTAACCTGCTCCTTTCTATCCCTAATTGTCTATATCTTAGCTGGACCCTATTTATTTGAACAATGAATAGGTAAGTAAGCAATCAGGACTGTGCTACTTTCACAACTTTTCTTCATCCTGGGCAACTCTCAAATAACAATTTTTTTGCAAGGATTTCAGTTTTTTGTTATCTCTAAGTTATTTGTCAGGGCTTCTAGTTTTTTAATGGAAGATAGAGTAAGAAGAAAGAAGACAGTGAATAACAGCATGATAACTTAGAAATAAGTCACTTTTTATTTGGTTCATGACAATTACTAGAAAAATTATATTCCTGCATGGTAAAGCCTTGATGACAGAGCCCAGTGAACAGCAGAGGGAAGAAAAAGGTCTTGGTTCTTCTGTGCAATGCTGGATACTTACAGACATTTCTTTCTGTGTATTTTAACTAACCTTTTTTCTGTATAAACACGAGATCTATCACATGGTCATTTCCCACTGAGGTTCTCAAGTGAGCTTGTGCCAGGGCTTCCCTATCCCAGCCACCCAAAGGACTTCACTGCGAAAAATCCCTGACCTCTTCCAGAGATAACAGGATGCAGCAAGAATGAATGAAATGTTTGTAAGGCCCTCATCCTATCTGAGCACCCTTTCAAATCCCAGCCACCAGTTGGCCCTACATTGAGCTTTTTGTTCCTGGCATGTCTGAAAGGGTCTGAGTATTAGTTTAGCCTACTCTGGTAAGTCATTCTTCAAAAGCCTTTTTAAGCCTGCCTAATTGCTTTGAAACTTTTATATTAAACCTTCCAGCGCTAAAAATCTCTTCTAATGCTTTCTATTTTGGACAGGATGCCAGCTTTACAAAACCGTTGAACGGTCTGGGTTGGAAGGGACCTTCAAAGACCACCTAGTCCATCCCTCCTGCCATGGGTAGAGGCATCATCCAATAGACCATGCTGCTCAAAGCCTCATTCAACATGGCCTAGGACACTTCCAGGGATGGAGCATCCACAGCTTCTCTGGGCAATCTGTTCCAGTCTCACCACTCTCAGAAAAAGATTTCTTTTTTATATATCCAATCTAAACCTACCTTCTTTCATTTAAAACTGTTTCCCTTTGTCCTGTCACTACAGGCTGTGGTAAAATGTCTTTCTCTGTCTTTCTTACGACCCCTGTTTATATACAGGAAGGCTACTATAAGATGGCTCTGGAGCCTTCTCTCCTGCAGGCTGAGCAGTCCCAACTTTATCAGCCTGTCTTTCCAGCAGAGTGTTCCAGTCCTCTGACCATTTCTGTGGCCCTCCTCTGGACCTGTTCTAATGGGTCCATGTCTTTCTGTACTGGAGACCCCAGAGCTGGACACCGAACTCCAGGTAAGCTGCATTTTGAATGCTGTTTCCTTGTTTCCAACTGCCTCCTTGACCCAGAGCGCAGATGCTCCACCTGTCTTTCCCACCCCTGGCCATTCAAAAAACCACTCACTGACCTTATGCTTTCAGTCTCCCAGTTGCCTCCAAGGGTTTAACTCTCCCTGCTCCCTCTAATGACCTTCTTCCTTGTACACTGAACACAAATATGTAAGATTTTTCATCTTTGCACTCCATACTGTGGAAAAAAAAAGGCAAAGAAAAGCTGGAAGCTGCTGCAGCCCTGGTTTCAGCTGGGTGCTGGCCTTTGCTCTGTCCCTGGGCTATGCACCTTCAGAAAACCACTATATTTATCTTGTGATAAGACCCAAGGACCCAAGTGGGATCCAGAACACAGACAGACCCAGCCCAAGGTCGACATGCAGGAAAACCCAGCCTGCTCATGACTGACAAGCAAATGCCCAGTCCCTTTTCCCTTTTGAAACACCCCTCAGCACAAGCCTTCCCCCACCACACACTCCATTTACATGCTGTTTAATAACACCCCAGTATAAATGAACAGCTACCACAAGAAAATATCCAGTTCTGACTCCTGAAATTATTTTGGTAAAATTCTTTTTCCCCCACTCAGGGATGATCTGGACTCATTAAAGAGAAGCTAGGTTCCTGTTCAAAGGAGTGGCCTTTCCATGTCCATTGCCACACCTCAATGTGAATGGTATTTAAGCCACGTAGCCACCATTAAGATTTGAGATTCCATGCAATTAAACATTGATACAAGATGAAAATTATCCTTTTAGCAGATTACTAACAGCACATTGGCTTCTGTTGTCCACATGGGATCTTGAAAATTGACTGCCTGCATGGAGCTCAACATTTTATACTACTGCAGAAATGGAGCAGAATTAGGAAACAATTATTGATAAGTGTGAAACTGTGGCACCATAAAAGCCCCATGTGTAAGACCAATCTTAGGAGAAAGAAATTTAAAAAAAATACCAGCTTTCATTTTTTCTTTCTTTTTTTTTCTTGTTTGCACAGCTGGAAATTAATTCCCTGCTGTTTCATATTTCTTATACTGATTAAAAGTGTTGCCTACTTCATCATTCTCTTCAAGGCTCGGATTTTCTAGGTGAAAGCATCATTAGAAACAACAGGGCTGAGGTAGTGAAATAGGGCTGAATTGAAGAATTCTTATACAATACGGGCAGTAAAATGTATTTTTCCCAATAACATTTTGTGCATGGCAGAAATTGCTTTTCCACATCAAAGTCAAGACACATTCAAATAATGAGTTAGTGCAAGAACCTCAAGGATAAGACATTTACATTTTTAGGAACAAACAGACTCGCAACAGGCAATACTGGGTATTAATCTTGGTTAGCACCAAAAAATGGTTTTCTGGGAAAGGTTCTGAAGATCTTTTTGACCTCCTTTCTCTGCCCTCAGGAACTGGCAGAATCAAGTATTGCACATGTCAAGAGAGCTATACATAGCACAGGAAAGGAATCAGAATCTTCTCTGAGTTAAACCTCTCACTTTCTCATCTAGGAGAAAGTTTAAAATATCAGTAGTCTCACCATTATTCTACGCACTGTGTTTTAGACATGAAAGGAGCACGCTGGTTTTCTACTAGCTTTTTTTCTGCCTAGCAGAGGTGAGCAGTAAATAACTGCGCCATTAGCTTGTGCAAAAATGTAAGCAGTCTAATTTTAGTGAGAATGGCAAAGGAAGATAAGTACACTGGATTCAATTAATGCTGATGCTAGAAGTTGTGATAGGAAGTCAGCATTTCTGAAAACTTTGTTCATACTGAGATTTTGTGAGGTCCCAGTTGTTTTATCCTGTTTACATTAAATATTCTGGCAGAGTGGTGACTCGCATAATCTCCACATTTTCCTCTTGGAGTTACAGTTAAAGATAGGGCTCAGGTACAAGATTTTTTACTTCTAGCATTCCTGTCAACTGCATTTGGTGTTCTGGGATTGCTTAGAATCACATCATGCCCAATAAGTACTTTTTTTAATATTAAGTTTAAAAAAAGTCTTATCTTGATGAAATCTTGGGAATATCATTCTTCCAAAATGCACAAATATGCTTTTCAGTCCTGTTTTTAAAATACTAAACTTAAGTAGACAAACAGGAAATTAAAATAACCCTTGAACTTTCTCTTTAGTCAGTCTTAAAGACTGCTGGATTCTGTCAGAATTTTCAGGAATGTTTCAATACCTCTTGATCTGCTGAAGCTCTACTCTCTATAAGTGGATTAAAATATATGGCATCACTTAATATATTACTTATTCTTTCAGAGTTTGTTTAATTAATTTCCCTTAGAAAGAAATTGGCCAAATTAATGTTAAGAGTTACATGTTGAAAAAAGCCATTCTTAGCCCTATAATGACAAGAAATTAAAGTAGCATTCCTAAGGTTTATTTGTCATACCAGAGTGTCATTCTCATAGCTTCTGACTATGTATATCATTAGTTTCCTCTTTTGTTTCCCTCCAAATTCCCCAAAAATCTGGATTTCACAGAAGTTGAACTACTTTCACCTTGTCAGCTCTCAGCACCTCTGCTCTTTTTCTCAAGCTCAAGCCTGTCTGGGGAGCACAGACTAAACATTATTATACTTATCTCCAGCACAAACGCAATCCAGATTTCAAGTGCTTGAACACAGCAGTGCGGATCTCTGCACTTAGATGCCAGTGCCACCTACATTCAAAAAGAAACACACGCTCTTGGCTGGTGGGAGTGGAGCACGGGAGCATGTGGATAATGCTGTGGTGTTTGCACTGTAGCTCTGTAGTGGGAACATTTGTTTTAGGAATTGGGAAATCTCGATTCAGGCTGTTAAATACATCTGCACCCATCTCTGATGCTTTGCTACCAGATGCCTTTGCCTGAAGTGGAACTTTTTGATTTAGAGCTGTAAAAGAAACACTTCTACATTTATAGGAACAGATTGAAGGAAACCTGACTTCTAGGGCACTGAGTTGTGTGAGTGGTCTGGGCTCCTGGCGCAGGACCACTGTGTGCATTTTTTCCCAGTGATGAATGCAAAATGTGTAACCCATTTTCAGAGTGGTTATCTGAGCTCTCCTCAGTTTAACATGGCTATTGACCTCTATGCATCCACAAATGTGGACTGGAAAAACCCCTAGAAAGGAAGGTTTCAAATACATTTTTCTCCTAAACATTCTTTGCCAACCGTTCCTGCTCTGCGTCCTGCTTGCTCATGAGTTTTTGCTCTCGTGAGCTTAGCACTCCCCATGCAATAACTTGAAAGGTAGGCACCTTATTCAAGGCTGCTGATCACACCTGGTTTGGTCACTGAGCATTACAAGCCACATCCTTCTGGTGGTCTAGTCTTATGTCAGCTGGGCTGATATAGTACTCAAGTGATTAATTTATGGAAATTGGGATAAAATATAATAAAAAAAAAAAAAAAAAAAGTAAACCCACCGAAGAAAACCTCCAGGCACTGGGATATGGTGCGCTTCTTACTTCAGTAATACAAAACGTAACTCCAGTGTCACACTTACACTGTCAGAATACAACCTACAGCCTCTAATTCTTGTCTTGGAAGGCAGTACACTTTTATCCAGTTATTTCCTGCTGCTAGAGAGAAGCCATTCTTTCCTAACCACTGCCATGAAATACTCATCTATAAAATAATTCTTCCTTGAATGTTTGTTTTTTTCCTGAAAAAGGATTTGGGAACAGCAGGGATATGAGCTCTCTCCTCTTTCAAACTCTGCATTATAATCTTTATGACATGTTTATCAAAACAACCATCTTTAAGCTTTTATCAGGATAACAACTTTGCCTTTGCAATGGCTCCCACATTAGTCCTGACTGAAAATGTGGAGAGCTAAGACCTCAGAGCCTAATACGAGAATTAAGTGGAATAAAAAGAGAGGGTTTTACAGTCTGCTAAGGGAAGTCTCAGCAGTAGGCTCTGAAAATGCTGGATGTTAGTGCTGTACATCAGCAAACAATGTCCAGAGTTCCTCAATTTACATAGGAAACATTTTTAACAGGCAGTGTACAACCAGCTCTCAGACACTGACTCCTTCCCTCTCACTCCTGAGTAAGTCTGCAAGTCCACAGATCATCAGAGCTCTCACAGGGATACAGCAGCAAATCCTGGCGCCTGCAGTGTGCATTTCTCAGAGTGTTGCCATGGTGATCTCCAGTACGCTTATCCCCTGAGAGCTCAGCTCAAAATTCAGAGGGAACCAAAGCAGGACAAAGAAATGACACCCAAGCTAAAGCAACAGGGAAATTATGTGTAATTAGCACATGAACGTACTTTCATACGGAAGATTTCAGAAAAAGAGTTATTCTTAGAACTGAGTGGTCTTTTGGAAAGAAGTGCAGTTTTCATAGTCCCAACTCTACACCAATAACTATGGAACAAACCCAAGAATTCCTAACCCTGTCTCTGCGTATGGATCACTGTTTGGCACAGGGTAAATCCTCAACCTGGGTACTGCAAAAATTCAGATTCGTACAGTCAGGACAGAGGAAAAGGGATAACTAAGCAGATAAAAAGGGACAGATGACTTTAATAATGCAGCATCTGTAGACCAGCAACAGATCACTACATAATCAGAATGCAACATTTACTTTTTAGAACATTATATTTCCCTATTTTATGAAAAGAGTTAATACAACAGTTCCTAAGTATTGAAGCAATTTATTTTTTTGCCAATTACTTTACATCATCTGTTGGTCCTTATGGCAGTTCTACTCCCTTATTGCACTTTCAACAAAAGGAAATTACATTTGTGCAAACATGAAAGCAACACTCGTGTCAAGTGAGTTATGATCTCGATATATAGCTGAGAAACATGTTGTATGGTCTTTCACTCCTACCTTACAAAAGTCCTATGTTATAGTGGCCATACACATAAAAATAAATCATCAAGAAGAGATACCAAAATTAAAAATCTGGGCCATGTCAGATATGTCACAGTCCAGAAAAAATACTAAATGAGAATCAATCAATGTTTTGCCATTGAGGTAGCATGTTTCAATCAGAGCTTATTATCAGATTTCACCAGACCCTTTTGTGCCTAAATGAGTTTGGAGATTAGTTAATCCCACAGTTTGATGCTCAGCCACTTGTGTACAGCAGTTTCTTCTCCCAAAATTATATTCTATTTGTTTTTATCTGGGTTTCTTACTACTGTTACAATGGACTTTGTTCAGCCTCTCCACATCATCATCTATTAGATCATATAGTATATAGATCATATTTGATCTATATGATCATATTCCATATGATCATATAGATCATATAGAATACTTAATCACATTGTGAAAAGCTGCCTCTTCCTGAATAAGCATGGAGCTTTTCAGTCAGATCTGCTTTAGTTTCCACAAAACCTTTCTGGGCTTGTACAGCACTAATCACTTCAGAGCTTTGCTCCATCCCCTCTCACAAAATCTGATGTGCAGTCTGTTGCTTATGACCGTGGGCAGCACTTGACCTGCTGCCTTTGTACTGATGCCTGATGCTCATCACTGTGGAAGGGGACCTGGTGACAGGAGGTTCATGGAGGTTTGGTTTCTTCAGCACATTCAGGTTCTCACAATCCTGTTGATAGTGGACATAGAAAGGGTTGTGCAGCGTAAAGTACCCAAGCATCCATTTGTATGATGCACAAGGGTTTACTCAATATACATGTCTCTCCTCACTTGTAGCCCTTGGGTCCCTTGATTAATTTTTCTTTGCTATGCCCTCACTGAGTGAATTCTCTGTGCTTTCCCAGGCTATAACCTCCCTGGTTTTCAAATAACTACAGGTCCAACAACTGTTGACTGGAGAAAGGGCTGAGGGAAAGACCCAGCTACAATCTTTGGTATTTATCATTTTATCTTTGGCTCCTCTTCCAAAGGGTGTTGACACTAGCCTTGAGCAGCTTCCCTGTATTTTAAGCTTTCTTGATCCCCTTTAACAGTGGAGCAAGCATTTATTTCCAGCATACATTGGTATTTCTGCTCAATTGCAGGGAAAGAACTTGAACTTTAACAAGATCCCTACAAAATCACTGATTGCAGTAGACATAATACTATGGCTCTTACCTTGATCCCTTCAGGGAAGAGGTTTTATTTACCACGAATAAAGATGAAGACTGACAGGCAGACTTCAAATTAAAGCAAAAGCTAGAAAATCTCTGATTATTTGTGGAACCAGCATTTAAAAGCTTAACATACTCTTTATTTAGATATTATACTGCGTATTTTACCCATAATGAAAGCGAATTTGTCGTGAACAAAATCAAGATCACTCACTGACAGACAAGAATTTAAATAAAATTTGCTCTTATGAGATCAATTTGTACTAATTTCCATCTCTTAGATGCTTATGCTTTTTCCAGGGCTAGTGAATGGAATTCCAACCACTCCAGAAAACAGTTGTATGCTGTAATGTGCATCTGCTTAGGGAATTTACTTAAAAAGCTCCACTTTACTTACTGTAACAGCATGCACTCTACCATCCACTATTTGTATGACAATATTTTACAAGGACATTGCAAATCTTTAAAGCATGGGGACAAATTAGGCATACAGGAGCTGTCAAGTATTTACCTCGCCCAAGAATTTTAGATGTATTAGATTAATGCCAAAGATGATAAATGCAGTTCAACTTCAGTAAAGGAGTTGGCAGAGCAAGACAAGAAGCAGCACTGCAGAGATGCTTGCCTCAAAATCATGTGTTCCAAAACATCAGATGTTGTCCTAGGTTACAATGTAAGATGTGCCCAAAGGTATGTATTCTATCACCATCTTCACAAGCTGTTAAAGCAGGTGGGGCAATGTTCATTGTCTCCTACCATGACTCATCCTTGATAACTCCCTCGGGGAGCTATCTCTGTTTAATGGGCAATCAAGGACTCTGCCCCATGACTCGTAGGTAACTCTCTCCGGACTATCTCCTGTTAATGGGCCCATCAATGCCTTACCTCACGACTCACCATCCCATTGTGAGATGCTCCGCCCAGGAGGAGGAACAGAGCATTCCCATCTGTATATAATCAGGAGTATGGAACACCACAGGCTGCCCTTACCTATGGGACTCTCCGAGGACAAGAGCTACGTAGCCACCACTGGACTTTCCAAGGAAGAGCAGACCCTTCTACAGGATCACTGCTTCGACAGAACCACATCCACCACTTCAGGAGGACTGCAGCCACCACTTTATTGGACTGCTACCTCCACCCTGACTGACAGGGTGTCAGGTTGTATTCTGACCCTGTCAGTGAGGGTTTTTTGTACTATTGCATTTATTTTATTTTATTTTCCTATTAAATTGTATTTCTGACTCGGAGTCTCACTGGTTTGCTTTCAAACCGGGACAGATATGCCCCCTCCTTCCCCCCCACTGGCCCTTCCTCTCCCCTCCTAGTCAGCAATCGAAGTCACAGGGCAGGCTCCTGTCAGCTGCTTAACAGATGCATAAGGGAGATCATACCATGCTGAACACCTCACTTGGGAAACCTTCTTTTTTCCCTACTGTCCCACAAGGACAGAGTTTCAGTTTATCTAGTGAATAAGAAAGTAAGCATCTTGCCCCTCTCTCCACAGGTTGTCCTGCCATTTATTTCGAAGAAAAACCTTGGGTGAATGTTAAACTTTGCTTAACATCTGAGCAGAACAGATATCTAGTTCATCACTAGAGAGAATCTATGTCACCTCCAAGCACAGTAATCCCTTGCTCTGAAAGGTAAATCTCTGCTTTGGCTGGTGCCATGCAAAAGGTGGTGAGAAGACACTCAGGGAGCTGTTCTAGCAGGAACTACCCATCTTTCAACTTCTGGCCAGTTCAGTTTTCAGCTTTTGCTTAGGCTTGAGTTTTGGTTGCAGCCATACTTAGGGCACCAACGGAAGTACCAGGGTGGACTGGTACCCAAGAAAGTGGGTGTGTGTATAAACACATCCTGACACAATTTAAGTAAAAAACCTTCAGTAGGTTAACTGCAACTGAACTAAAAATGCTCCCTGTCACCTTGTCAAAGATAACAGACAGGCTTGCTGGGAGAAGATGTTATCTCTGCTCATTCTTCTTTCATGAGAATAAACTGCTGCTGTTTAAGATTACTATTTTCAGGGTACCTCACTTATTTACAATAATGTTAGCACATTCAATTTTGCTCAACTTGTTCAAAATAGATATATTTGGAACATTTTCCTCTCTATATATTTTTTTGTTTCCATTCCCCATGTACGTCATTTACTTGTTCTTTTCCTTCTGGTCCTATATATACTTCAAAGACGTATTTTCAAAGAACAATTTCTCTCAACATAGCTTGGCCCCAGAGCTGTAAAAGTTTTGCTCGCATATACCTCCCTTAGGAGAGATAACTTCTTTGCATAATGCTCCTTTAGGCAAAATCTGTAATCATGCAAACAGGTAGAACATTCCCATGTGGGGCAGCTCAAGAAGGAAGCATATGCATCCTGCAAAGCAAACTCAGGGTAGTACCACAAATATTTACAGCCCAGATAAAATCTATATCCTGCAGATTGGACCACTATAAACAAATGCTATCCAATATATCTTTCAAGGCAATCGACCAAAGAATTCACATATGGATGGATGGTCCGATTCACGCAAGGGCATGAAAAGCCTAGCAATGCAATGAATCTGCTCAACTGAGCACATTTCTCTCCTAGAACCATCCCAGACTTAGAACAGGATCTTTTTGGCTTTGCAACCAAGAAGAGCTCTCTACAGTCATTCAATTTCTGGATATTTCTGATTATGTACTGGCTACCAATGCCATTGCAGAACAGGGACCAAACTTTCCCAGAGTCTTCTGTAAAGAATAATATAGCTCATGTTTTCTAAAGATGTTGGCTGTAAGAAGTGCCAGAGGACTTGAGGAATCTGCTCCACCACCCCTGACATCAGCCATACTGTATGTTTCTGGGTTTCTGCTCATTACAATGGAAATGGTATTGTGACCCTTTTTTCTTCTCTGAGTACCCTGAAGAGCCAAATGGCCAGTAGCCTATGACTTTTGGGTGTAAACTGATGCAGAGGATGCCAAGGCCAAAACTGCCCTGGCAACCTCAAGGATAAAAAAAAAAAAAAGGGAAAAAAAGAAAAGAAAGAAAAGAAAAATCCCCCAAACCTCAAGCACTAAAAAACATGCTTCTTAAAAACCATGGGACATCCATTCAACGTCTGAAAATTTCCAGACACATTTTAACGGAAACACTGTCTGTGTACAAACAAGAGTTGCAATGTTTCGCAAAGTCATAAGTTCCCAGGAACTGTAATTTGATACGATTCAGTTAACTAGCAACAAAATAAAGTCATGCAATTTTAAAGAAAACCAGCAAAGATAAACAAGACTTTTGTTTACAAAGTCATTGTCTTACTGACTGACAATGAGAAATTTCCTACCTAAACGTAGATATTTTTACATCTTGACATTATTTCATGACATTGTGTTTGCTCAAGTTGAGTGCTGCAGTAACAGTACACCAGAATATTGCCTAGCTGTCCAAAGGAATGGCTGTTTTTAAACACAATGTTTTTTGCACTACATTAATTGAATCAAATATGGTTGAGGCTTGCCTTGAATTCAGCCCTAAAAAGTATTAGGCAAGCAAGTATGTAATTGTTACTTTTATCCTTCTTAAATCCCTTAATTAAATATAACATTAAATATAAGATTAATTGAAGTAAAGATTATTATGAAGATTCAAGTAATATGTTTAAATGCAATAAAGGAGGGAGAAAAACAAAACAAGCTAGGCTTATAAATAGATTTCATACAAATTAAAAATTTAGCATAAAAAGTAACATCCTGAATGCATGGGGCACTTTTTCATGTTTGCTAGCACAAAAGTAGCAGCAAAGGTTAAAAGCAGTGGAGATGGAGTATTCTATACAAAACAGTGCATTAATAAAATAATTTTCATTTAACAAAGTGACAGACCAGTTTACCTAAGACAACTGCTTAAACAACATCTTTGCTATGACAAAGCGAGAGGATGCACTGCAGGAATGGAGCAGAAGTCCTGTACTATGGAGAGACCTGTAACACACCTGCAGCTAGGCTGCCCTGGCACCAAACCCAGGGGCATCAGCAGCATGAAGATTTCAAATGTGGTTTTGCAGAAGCCCTGGTCTGAAGGCCAGGTGAAGGGGTGAAAGCCAAGTGGAAGAGTGAAAAGCCCTGTGCAGGGAGCTGGGAGCTGCAGGGGCTGCTGCTCCAGCCTGCGAGACATAACAGCTGAGGTGAAGGAGTGGCACTATCCTGCCTCGCCCAAGGAGTTCCCCTCAAAGCCCTGCTCCCTGGGTTCTGTAAGCTCAGAGTGTGTCTCCAAAATTAATTAGACATTAAATGAATGGGGCCTCCTAAAAGCTGTTTATTAGTAATTGCACAGTTGCTACAGGCATAGCATTCAGAGGTTTCCCCTGTACAGACAAGCAAACAGCAGCAAGATCATCAGCAAGAAGCATAGCAGGACAGTGCCCTTATCTGTGCCTGTTCACTGAACACTGGTATTGTTCACACTGGTATTGTTCACTCACCTGAAATTAAGAAGTGAGGTAAGGAAGCTGATTTCACCTACTCAACATCAGCAGTCCCATAAAAGGGCTTACTTTGTACAGGAATCAAATGTTTATGGAGACAAAGCCAACGTAGCATCTGAGAATAACACTAAATATGATACTCAAGCTGCACAATCAATGCTAAAGTCAATGCTGAAAACTGATTCGCAACAGTTCCCTCTAAGTCTGTAATGCATTTCCTTTCCTCAATTTTTGTTGCCAGACACAACAAGAAACTCGATGCCAGTATTTTCACTTTGAGAGTATAAAATAATAACCCAAATGGACAACCCAACCTACTTATTCTGTAAAATACTATGGGCTGACACATTGGTTTGAGAGTGTTACATGTTACCTCCAATTCCCATCGCACATTAGAAGGAAGAAACCTGTTACAGTGTGGGTGATAAGCACGCAGTTGTATTCACCAACCTTTACAGTAAGAAAAGGACAACAGTTTAGGCTGGTACCTTCAACAGAAATTTTTCAATGACTCTCTTCTTTGCATCCCCTCAAAACTACAGATTTGGCTTTAATATGACAAAGAACTGATGTGAAGCCCTATTTAACTGCACCCAGCTTTTCTACTTGGTTTTGCTAGACTTGGGTAAACTGCTTTTTGCCTTCTCTCGGTCTCCCCAGGATGCAGCAGCCCTTGCCAAAAATAATTTTCCTTCACAATTCCCTTGCAGAGGTTTGCACTGTTTTAATGCTGTAGCATCACATATCCTTTTAATCCCTGCCTACACATTTTAACATTTCAAACACATGATTATTTATAACCAAAATGCCACCAGGGCATTGGTGAGGTAAAGTAGTTTAGTGGGGAGTGAAACTGGGGAAAGGGGAGAGGGGAGGGTGAGTCATCATTTTGTGTTTTTAATCCTTCACTCCTCCTGTATCAGGCTTTGTTATTAGCAGCAGCATTTACTCACTTTGAGCAGGGCCAAGACAGCAAACAAGTCCTCTGAATTTGAAAGCCAAACAATTCCAACTCCTAATTCAGCCATGCACGCCTGCTCCAGGCTGTTCAATGCTTTGAGACCCCTTTCTGTAGCCTAGCCTTTTCCCTCCTTTAAGTGCCAACTCATTGACAGCCTTTGGCTAAGGTTTTGTGCATTCCCACCTGCTCCTGCAAGAGGGAGAACAGACTGGGATGGAGTGACGCCATCCTTAAGTTTTGTGTTGTATTCAGGGCTGGGCATTGCCACACTGAATGGAGCAAACAGGTTACAAAAACTGTTTCCACAGACAAAGTAAGGCACTTGACAATCACCACCACTCCAACGAAAACACCATTTGGAAACAAGTTGCATTGCGCACTGAAGGGGAGACAGCACTTGTTCAAAATCTCCTCTCCCTTTCAGTCGTTGCTCAATAGAGCAGTAAAAAATTTGTCCTCCAGCCCAATTATACCACTCTGCTGATGCTGTAACAAAAGGAGAGAGAGCCATGACAGAAATAACAAGATAACCTGCATCTCTAATGGAAGCAACAGCAGGAGGTAGGAGAATTAATTTCTATCACACACCATTTTTCTTTCCATTTCAAGCACCCTCTCCCTCTCTAAAAACTCCTTCTATACACAACTCCCTGCAAAAAAAAATCTCAGAAGTCTGATCCTCCCAAGAATATCTATACCTCATACTTTTTCCAGCTTTTCTGAGAAACGACTCTGCCTTAAGGTATGAGAGATGGGCAGTGCAAGGGCCTGAGCCCACCCTGGGAATTGACAGCATGTAGGTTCCCGCTCTAGGCTTTTTAGGGCTGCTTAAGTTTGGAAAAAGTCTTTTAAGTATCTCTGCCTCAGGTTCAGGTGCCATACATATCCATGTTTCTGCACCAAAATACTTGCACTCAGTTTCAAAAGAGTGAGTACTCTGGAGTTCTAAGTATAATTTAGGACAACTAAGAATATGAAGAACCTTTGAGAATTAGACTACTTATTTCAGTAAATTAACTAGGTAGCAACTGTGAAAATGCTGATGTTAGACAGTATTTAGCCGCCTGGGCTATAAATTGATATAATTTTTACTTACCTGACAGGTGTGTCATGAGAATTACCTAACATTGACACTTTGATCTTTAAAATGCTTTGCCAAGTATTAATTAAGGAAGGACCATTTTGCATTTAAAATATCAAGTATTTTGAAGCTGAATTTATCTCCATCCCTCTCCTAAAATGGTAAAGAATCTACTGTTTGTTTTTCTACATATCCCCCCGGAGATCATTTCAGAGAAACATGAGAAAGGAAGACTGACATGCGGGTCTGTGTTTCAAGGAGAATGAACGAATGCCTCTAAATAAATAGCTGTGTTTTGTTGCAAGAATCTTCTTTCCTGTGGGTCCTGTAGCCAAACCTGTAGACTTAGTCAAGTGCTACTGCATTAGGGAGAAAGGTCATTTATAACCTTCAATAAACCCCATTTTTATAGCTAACCTACAAGATTTTTTTAGAAGGCAAGTCTCAAAGTGAAGTATGAGAAGTACATAGCATGTTTCAGATATTCAAGTACTGCAACTACTGGTAAAGTGTGGCCTCATTTCTCTATAGAGGGAAAGGTGCCAACATATGGGCAAAACTCTATTACAGTTCATCTGCAGCTAGTGATATGAAACATGTATGAAGCTGTGCAATGCTTTTGTTAGATGGGTAGCCCTGTGGGCTTCTGCCAGAGAAAAATGGAGAGCCAAGGCTTGCCTGTGGAGCCAGCTCTCACCTAGTGACTCCGTGCTCGATAACGGCAGGATAAGGGCAGGACTTTCACCACGGGCACTCTTATTGCAAAGATCTAGCAGCAAAGGCAAGACATTTGGCCTTTACATAACCCAGTGAATATAAACCCAGATTAGAGGGAAATAAAAGATTGTATTTGATAGCACGTGAGAAAACAACAATATAAATAAGTCTCCAAATAAGTTGCTCTACACACTCTGGAGAAATCATTATGCAGGGCTTTCCTGTGGTTGTTACTGCTGCTGGTTGCAGCCTGACCTGGTGTCACAGGCTACTCATGCTGGTAGTGCAGAGCTGTCATCTGACTGAAGTATCCTCCTTAAAGTAGCCAGGTAACACAGGGAAGACAGAGAAGGAGGGAAAGAAAACAAGACAGGGTATAGGTACTGGAAGAAATGGCAGAAATCACATGCATGAAGACAGATGCAAACCATGTGTAGTGCCCTTTAGGGTCTCAGTGTGACAGTGGCAGAAATTCTGTGGGAACATTATGCAATGTCATGTTCTTGCCCACTGCCCAAGGCATGCAGAAGATACGGAAAAATTTTTACCCATTTTGGCAACTTTAGTCTTATGGATCTACAGGTGTGTCTTAGAGGTGATTCTGGGGACTTAAGTGTGATTGATCGTCATATCTAGAATTAAAGTTCCTTATGTGACTCCTTCATGATAGTCTCTATAAGGGGAGACTTTTTCCCCTGCTTCCCGGCCTCATTTCATGCACAGCATAGACATTACTTAATGAACTAGTAACCCCTAAATATTTATTTTTCTCCTAATTATCAAGTGTGCCTCTATGCTTTATTTACCACATTATCCAAATGTTGCTGAGAATTATTTACAGCATTCACAATTTACGAGCCAAGCTCTTACAAATGACAATTAATTTTACAATAGCCAGCTGGATCCTGAAACAAAGGTGGACATTTTTGAGATGGACACTGGTTTCGAGAAAGTATTTTACAATTCTAGAAGTCTAAAAAGCATCTCCGTAGACCTTCCAGGAAGAACCTGCCTACCAGCCAGCAGAGCTTAGTGGCAGCACATGACATGACGTGGTCCTCACCCTTCAAAAGGGTGTTTGATTCAGGCTATTTACGATGCCAGTACACACATTTTACATAAGAAATACTGCTGAGAACAGTGAAAAAACACTCAGTGCTACATTAAGAACTAGTTCCTGTGATCACAAATTACAAAATGTGCAGTGAGAACCTAATTTTGGTATCTAATCAGGGCCGAGTGTTCTTCCCCTCATCCTGTGCACTCTCCTGCCTGCGCTCTACTTGATGATGCCTGCTCCTGATTCCCCGAGGTACACACTCCCCTTCCTCCACCTTGCAGTCACTGCCTCAAGATTATTTTGATGTATAATCGGCATAATTCAACACATTGGCTGTTCATCATCTCTACCAGTATATTTTATGTTTTTCCTAGCCTTTCCTTATTTTTTAAGTGGAACAAACTCCTCACTCTCTCAATTTCTTTTCGCCTCTTTATCAGGCAGAGAAACACAGTAAGTCAACATTTCAATGGATTTATCCAGCATCCCAGCTTGATCCTTCATCTCTTTGAAAAGTCAGTCCAGAATTGCATTGGGTGAGAATGAGGAAGAGCAAATTTATTCCACTTTCTGGCTTTATGGGTAACCAAAGCCAAAATCCTACCAGTTATCCTGCTGAACCGTTATAATGTATTCAAGCTCAAGTTTCAAATTTAATTTTCAATTTTGACTAAAAATTTTTAATAAATATTTGTAGATGTGCTACACATCAAAATGGATGGTTGTAAGAGGAGGTGCTGGATTTCACAGCTTCAGGGCTCTTTCTCCAGTTTGTGAGTGGCTGCAGGTAAAACCACTGTTCCTCTTGGCTCTCATTAGGTCCTCTGATCCCTCCTTTCAGCTCTGCTATCTTTGTGTATGAGAATATCTCTACAGCCACTTTTGAGACACAAAACTAAAAGTGCATGTGAAAAGGTATTTTCTTCTCTCCACAAAAACTTGTTAATTTGGTATTACTGCAAAAATCCCAGCCAATGTGTGGCAAATTAATTTTTGAAAATTATTAACATTTAGAAGAATGAATCTCTAATTTTAATGTCAGATACCTGCAAGAGCCAGATCAAAAAGAAAGTTTACATTTAGGAGCTCAGACTACATTTGCACAAAATTAAAATATCAGAAAAATAATATATACTGGAGATCTTATTTATTTTTACATGAAGGATAAAATGCTAGCATCCATCTCTGCCGCAGGATGTGTTTATTCCTCTGCTAGTTTCAGGATCAGCTAATAATCACATTGCCAGTGTCATACTACTCGGCTTCCTGAAATACAGCTCTACTTCACGTCTTTTAGTTGTTTCCACATACATACATGAAATGACATTTTAACTGGGCAGATATCTCTTGTAGTTCAACCAACACTCAAATGGTGCTCTCCTGCTTAACAGGCCCATAGAAACTACAAAGAAGAAACCAACAATATTCTGTTTATTTCACAAAAAATGGGAACTAAAGATAACCCTTCCCAAGTTTCCCAGAAGTAACAGTTGAAGATCGAGTGGTGAGAAAAATGTGAAAGCAACTGACAAAAACTGTACATGTACAAACTTGTTACATGCATGGGATAGTTCAAGAAGTGTCACTGGCCTGAACAGGGTCATTTGAAATGTACCTTTCAGGATCTTGAAGCAACTAAAGTGACTGGTCACAGTAAGTTACTTCAAACTGCATTGTTTTGCTCAATACACATCAGAAGCTCTTAAGGACTTGATTTTATACCTTATAAGCCTACATACATTTCAAGCTTGGCCAGATACTAGTAATGGAAAGAATCAATGCACAGCCTAATCTGTTAATCTTTAATTTAGGGTCCAATGTTGTCAAATCTGAGGATCTTCATTTCAAGCAACCCTGTATCAGTAGACAACTCTATATAAACCAGACAGCACTTTGCAATGCTATATGCAGTTCCTGCAGTTTTCAGTACTACTGGTCAGCCAGTAATTATTGAAGACAAGTTTATAAAACCTGAAAGGCTAGAATTACAACTGTCCCAGCTTGTTAGACATTTAAGACATAATCACTGTTCTGTTTAACATCTAAGTCATTAATTCTATACTTTATTCAGCATTTGGAAAGGCTTAGTTGACCGCTTCCAAGCTCGTCAGTCAGGCTCTGGGAAAAGGAAGGTGATATCGTGGGAAAAATGTAATATGAAAAAACACTGGAACAAATCCGTGGTAGCTAGAAGTTCCTGGCTGTCACTGCCCTGCACATCAGAGCCACTCAAAACCTCCTGGGGAATGACTTGCAGAGACACAGCTTTGTCTCATACACAAATATATACATACAAATACACATGTGCAGGCACACAGTTAGGGGGTTCACATTATTATGAAATACCGCTAAGGAAAGCAATTACTTTAGGAAAAATAATGGGGTATTCACCAGCAAAGTAACAGTTTCAAGAGGTTCTAGAAAATGAACCAAAGCTCTTACTGTTAGAGAACTATAGACTGCAGGTTTGAAAAAGTGACCTCAAGTGAGCAATGATGCACTTAGCCTGGAACTTGCAGCTGCTGTATCTCACTCTAAATTGAATTGCCAATCCACAGTGCAATTTTTTTGTACTATAATCTCACATCTTTGGGGCAAGTATACAAAAAAATACTATATGCAGGCTGCATTATTCCAAGTTAGACTAAATTCCTCTGGAAATAGAAAATACGTCTGCATTACTGAATTTAGAAATCCCTGTGAGTATTTATATGGGAGTAGTGGTTTTTTTTATCATTTTAAGGGCGCTTAGTGACAACTTCATGTTATCATTTTTCCTGCGAATAGTTCTTAAGCATGCAAGTGACTAATAGCACATGGCCCCATTAAAAGCATTTAGGTACATATAAGCCTATAGACCCACATAATAGATATTCTATACCTCACACACATACGCACAGTGGTCAGATCCTGCATTCCCACCATAATATAAGTGGCTGCCAATTTAACATGATTTGTAATATCACCAATGTCAATGGTTTGTAAACATAAATAATGGACACATGCTGTGAAATACTTACATTCACTTTTCCACTAAGTCTTCTTCACTATAATCAAGTTTTTTTCCAGGACAGTTTAATCTTCTTACTAAATAAAAGAAGGCAACAATTAAAAATATATTCATATGCATTAAGCTATGTTTAATCACATTAAATTTATGAACTTTAAAATGTTGATTTAAGATCATCTATAGTGTAATATAAACCTGTAATTTGTTTATATACAGTCAGTTTTATTACATTTTAAACACAACTTTATCATACCATAACTTTCCATCTGAAGCTAAATGGGGCAATGTTCTGTATTTCAATAGCTGCTCAGATAATAAATCAGATGGACTGTTGCTCACAGATGTACAACTGATTACTGAAGGACTGAGACCTAAACTGATGTATTACCAGAAAGAGTGCCTAGCATTACAGCTGGGTTACTGTATGAGTTGGTACGCCTCTAGCTAGAGCTTGAACATGCTTTGACCAGTGGCATTACTTGGCACCTCCCATGACCAAACATTTAAGAATGGAAGAGAAAGCATCTGTCCCTTTAGGGAACAATAAAATACCATTAGATATTTTTAAACATCGCTGTATATGCCAAAAAGCGATAAAAAGGGTTCATGTAGATTGTTCAACATAAATGTAAGGATGAAACTGTCCTCAAAAAAATATCCTAGGCAATAGACATAGTGAGGGTTGTATGCCTCGACCTGTTCCTTACACAGTTATTTCTCAGTTGCTTTTGGCAAAGCATGTGTTGCATAATCAAACAGTTTGCAGCACAAGACAACACATGCACTAAAAGACCACTGCGTGGCAGCTCCCAGGGAAGAGGCCCGAACACCTGGAAAAGTCCACCACCTTTTCTCCAAAGCCATCTCATCTCAACTGAACATGATTTTGAGATTCATGTAACACTGGCTTCTCAGGAAAATAAGACAGAAACATCAGCAGGACTTTTATTTTCCCTTCATGTTTCTTGAGGCTGCCCAGTGCTAAACCAAATTTATTTTGCTAACGTTCCATGGGATTTAATTTCCTGTGTTCATCCCTATATCTAGCTGCTTCAGGAAAATGTTAAGACTATGTACATTCGTCTCGTTGCAGGGAAAAGATATTTGAGGGAACAACCCTCACTGGGTACAGGATGAACATGGATGCTCAGCAAAACTGTGAGATGAGAGATACGGAAGAGCTGGGTGAGATATTTAAACCACAGCTGCATGATACAGCCTGAGTGGACAGTGTAGGATTGGACTGAGGAAGGTCGTAGGAGGGACGTGTAAGTAAAGCAGCCAACCTAGGGGACAAACAAAAAAATTAGTCTGTAGGACCAAGGTAAAGGGCAGATTTCTTTCTGTGTCTTACCAACAACAGGTAAAACAGAACTGGTGCAACTTAAACATGTAAAGGAAAAGAAAATTCAGAAGTAAAAGGAAGTGTAAAGGAATGTGAACCATTATCATCCTGTCAACAGCCAAGAAGGAAGGAGGTGGAGGTAGTCAGCAAGGAAACAAGACTTGATCCTGCTGAGAAGTTTGCTTTATATATCCGTGTTGTCTCTTTCCTTACGAGCTTTTTTGCAAGCATTGCTGAACAGTAATTTAGGCACGTCTTGCACAGTTGGTTCACCTCCCAGCTTTGTAGATGCCAGAACTGAAGTGCATGGAAATTAGTATTTGGCTGAGCCTGCAAAAGTAATCAAATGCTGTCAACCCTAACTGTTACGTCCAACCAGCTATACCCCAAATAATAAAGGTATTAGTAAAGGTATATCCCTTGCTAAAAACATCAGAAATGTATTTATTGAGGAAACTGATTCGGCTATAACCCAGGATCTGGCACAGAATCATCTAACTACTTATGTGGCAGTTCTCACATGGATACACGAGGCATTTCAGTCTGTAGTTGGTAATCAGCTGTGCCAGAGAATGATGCTACCAAACTGTATTCAATTTTCTGTGTTATAAAATTGGAAGCCTTTTTCATAAGAGGCTTGGGACACAAGCCAGAAATCTCACTCACTGTCTCCTTATGTATTCAGACTGAGTCATCAGATTTTCTGTGTTTCTCTACTCAAATGGCACACTACTTTGGATGGACACAGGTGGTACCATCTGCCACAAGGCTTCTTGGGTTTGTTTGGTTTTGTTTCTTCCTTCTACCTCCTGCTCATAGCACAACAGCTCTTTTTCAGTATCTTACACTGGAACTGGTCTTTCATGGTATGGATTTGGCCAGCTGGCCAGTCAAAATGGACTGCTTGAACTAAAGGAACTTCAATACATGTTGCTAGCACAGGTCCTCTAACAGCTGGGGGCACTTGCAGACTGACCTGAAGCTAAAAGTACATGGACAGTACAGGGAAATTGTTTTTTAAAGCTGACAGAAACCATGAGCACCAACGGAGCAAGTGAGTAGGGGGATGCTCACATAAACTAACTTCAGTCTAACAAGGCTAATCTTCCTGTTTCTCCTCTCTCCACTGCCTTGACAGAGAGAGTCCTGCCATGGATCACCTTCTGGATTAGGAATCCTTGAACTGCTTTTCTGAGAGGACTCCCTCTCCCCTCCATAACCTGCAGAAGACAGCTAGAGATTAGACTACTTTTAGCTCTTATCCTGTTCCAATCTGACTAGCTTAATTGCTCCCGCCTTTCACATGAGACAATTTCTGCCTTTCAATTCAAAATACACCTTTAGAGGGAAAGGATGAAGACTACCTTGTACGGTTCATGCAGTTAAAACCATCAGGAGGGTCAATGACCCAGCAGAAACAGGACAACCATGAACCACCTCCCCATCCTGCAAGTGCTCTCTCCCTCATGAGGCAACTGAACCTCTGTATTTAGGGTCAAGGTCTCATTTCAAATAGATGATAAACTCAGGCTGATTGGTTGTGTCCACATGCAAAATTTTGCAAGTAGATAACATGCTGCCCTGGCATTGCGACTGCCAGGGAGATAATGGCTTCTGAAAACAGCAAGGAACCAAGTGTGACACTCGTTCTGCAGTGCCTAAAGCTGATGCTGCTGTAAGTACGAGTAAGAACATATTGAGCTCCTTTTTTTTTTTTTTTAATGTTTACTTCTAGAGCTAAAAACAGATCATAAAACACTTTTCTTTGAGGAAGGCTTTTGTGTGTTTGTTAAAAAGGGCAGGCACTGGGTCAGGGATAGAGAGTTGCTCTATCCGGTTCCCAGACACAAACCTTACTCCCCTGAGCCTTCAGCTGTATGTAACATATGGAGCAGATACTTTTCATATAGACTTTTACATGCCCATGGAACTTTTATCCGGCTGTTGAGCTAACAAGCACAGTGCCCTTGATAGGATGGAGCACATAGGATAAAACTACATACTGCTTTTTGAGCTTAATTTTGAGAGTGGATCTTCACATTTCAGTGTTGGGAAGGCAACATTACAGCACTGAGACCATGCCCATATGGAAACAGGATATAGAACTTAATATTAAAAACTTTAGGGTGATATCAAATGCCAACCTAATACTTTAAACATTGCAGTGTATTTACATCTCTAATTAACCCAGTATCACACTACTACACTCCAATATCTGGCCAATGCATTATTTTCCCTCACCTTTGATTCTCTAGCTTACATGACTCTTGGTCATCTCCACTCTTCCCTCTCCACCTCCTTGACCACAGACAGCAGATTTCACTTCTAGCATATGAGCTCCCAAGTTTTACTACTGACTTCCTTTCTCCTGTGCTTACTGCTATTCTCTTGGCTGTCTCTAGGCAGCACTTTTTCAGAATGTGAGGACACCAACTTTTTTTTCTGAAGACTCTCCCTTTATTCCGAGAGCAAGTGGAGCCAAGGCCAGGCACCTTGACACACCACCTCCATGCAAGGGACCTATTTGTGCAACCTGGTGGTGTCCCAATGATGCAAGATGCTCCCCATGTCATGACCATCACCTAGTGCAGGGGACGGGAGACAGACCAGCATTACACAGCAGAACAATGTTTACTCTTCGTTTTCCAGGAATTCAACATGATACTGGCATAGCCAAATTTTAAAATTACCCAGTGTCCTGGTTTCATCCAGGACAGAGTTAATTTTTTTTTGCAGTAGCTGTGAGGGGGCAGAGCTTCGAGCCATGTGGGTATGTCTAGGTTGTTATTCTATACCATCCACATCATCACTGGTGTGGGGTGGGAGGGGGGGAAATAAGGGAATCTTACTTCTGGGAAGAAAAGTGTAGCTTTGGGTCACACAAGAGAGTGTTAATTTTGTCAGGGTTGCACCATCTCAGGTTGGTTGGTGAGCATTTATTTGCATGTAAATCACCCTCTTTTTGTATACTTTTGTTATTAATATTGTAGCTCTAGCTGTCCATTTTTTATCTCATTCCTGTCTCCAGTAAACTGTTTCTTATCTCAACCTGTAATTTTCCCCTTTTTGCGTCTCCAATTCTCAACCCCATCCCTGGAGTGGGAAGGGGAAAGAAGGTGGGGGGAGCAAGTGAGCAGTTTTTGGTTTGGGAAGAGTCTTGGGAGCATGGCAGGGGCACGTATCTGGGGAGTGCTGTTCCATTCCTAAACCATGACACCCAGAATTCAAAATTAACCAAAACTCACAAGTTCAGTTTTCCCTTCACTTTCCTACTCCTTCAAAGTCATAAAATGATATTACTGTTTTCCTTGGTTCTCAGTTCTCATATAGTCCTCTTTTTCTTTGATCCTTTGGCCTCTGTGGGACAGGGAAGAGAAGAGGCATAGAAACATACAGGAAAATGAAGCAGACTGCCATCTGTGTTTGTGCTGACCCTAAAAACCACAGACCAGTTAAACTAGTTTGAATTCACCAGCAGTTTTCAAAGTACTGAATTAGCTCAATCATTTCAAAATACCAGTAAGCATTTCACTGACAATAATTGTTAGGAATCCTGAGTTATTCCGGTGTTAGGCAGACTTACAGGTAGCTCTGTACTTGCCATGAAATATTCTACAGCTTCTGCTTTAGTTTAAAACAACCCCAGCAACACCAACCACCCCCTCTTCAGAACACAGCTGATAACTACCAACTGAAGAACACAAAAATTCACCAAAATTGTTCTACCACCATTACTGTTCAATCAAGGTAAATGGTGTGACATCCAAGGACACTGCTTCAGAGCCTCACACCTCAAAAAAGAAAATCAGTATCTGTTATATTACATTCTCCCTTTCATCTTCATGTCGTTGAAGGTATTCCACAGGCAGTTTTACTTCTGACAGCACTGATTTTCAATCAATCTGCTCTGGCCTGGATTTGAAATAGGGTACTACATGAAATTGGATCCTGGTAGCCTCAAACATGCCCAGGCTTGCACAGGAGGTTAAACAAAAGGAAAGGAAGGACTTTTTTTAAACACAGGGTGCTAGTAAAACTGATTTAAAAGTGCCCCTTCATTTCTCTCAACTGGAAGCAATATATTACCTCTGTAAAATCTTTTACACCAAGTTCTTGGAATTATTTATTTATGCAATGCCATTGGTGCACACCTCACCTTAGAAATACACATTTTAATAGTCAACCAAAGTGTTACAAACCACCAAAATAAACAAGACTACTTTGAAATTGGCTTCACTACCTTTCCCCATACATCTGCCAAGCTAGGGCCCAGTCCTGTAGTCTCTTTCATCATGTAGTTAGCACTCACACAAGAATTTGAAGGTTTACACCCTGAATTACAGAATGCAGCCTGCCTTATTGGAAAAAAGGACCAGGCATGACAGTGGGAGTGTGAAAAAAGAGAGGAAAAAATGCGAAGTGTAGGAAGGTAAAAAGGAGCAAAGATTGTTAAATGAGGAACGTGGCATGGAAAAGAGAGAACAAGAAACATAAGGAGAGAGCAGCAAACGATGGTGTAGAATACAAGAGGAAAGGCGTAAAAGAATGAAAAGCTTATCCTGAGCACTACAGAGCTTTAAATGCATTTGTGTGACATTGAACAGAGAAGAAAGTACATGAAGAATGTGGAGAGATGAGAATTTTATTTTTAATTTTATTTAAGAAGTAGAAATCACCTGAAGTTTACTTCTCACTCCTTTGTCATCCTGCACTGAGATGTCTGTTCCTCTGAAGCAGGGTATGAGAGGCTGTGAGGACTACTGGCATGGTGAGCCAGGCAAGCCTCACCTGAGGCCAGCTGGATGGATCAGTGAAGTTTCTGGTGTCTTCTTTGATAGTGACTGATTTTTCCCATGATAGCCCATTGCACTGCAAATTTTATTCTTCTGTTTGTTTCTAAAAGTGCAAAAAGGAACCACTACAAAGCCTGGCTGGAAGCTTGAGTGAAATTTCTTCTTCCCCACTGAGAAATGCATAAAAATCACAACCTTCTCATTAATACTACAGTGGCTTGGTTGTGCCTCTTGCTGGACAGATCAGAAAGCATCACAGCAATCCAGTGTTATAACACCAGGAATGTCTCCTTTGTCCATCAAATCCAATGAACAAGGTGAATCTCTGCCTAATTACAAGCAATATAAGAACACTTCCCTCCTTCAAATCAGGCAGAAGGGCTCTTCTCATCCTCTGTGCCTCTCAGAGAATCAGCCTGACTGCCTCCACACTCTCCCTTGCTTTCTCTGTGACCTGTCTTCCTAATCTGGAATCCTTCAGAGCTGGGAACTGGACCCCCTGCCTTGATTCCCATCATCTGCACTGATTTATGTTAGCAAGCCAGGCCAGCTGGCCGCCTGCACACCCAAAGAGCCCATACTCCCTGATACTGTGCACTCAAGGAAAAAAACAAACCAAAAAACCCCCAAACAACCCCCCACCCAGCCCGAACCAAAAAAGCACAACAGTCTAGTTTGGCTTGGCCTGCCAGGTTAAAACCTGCTCTCTCCTTGTGAGCTTAATCTACCCTCTGCTGCTGGGCACAGACACTTCCCTGGCTGTAGCTGCTCTTTTGGTGGGTGAACCCCTCTTCTGCAAATATTTCAAAGGTATTTCTAGGCTGGGGAAGGGTACAGGCAACTGTTTCTACTTCACTAGGAAAGATACATATGTTGACACTTTTTAAAAAAGAAACCATTCCAAACAGCGATAGGAGCTGGCTCAGGCTGATACTGCCCTATCTTGCAGAGCAAGTCACAGCAGGTTCTGTAGTCGCCGGCTCTGCAAACACTGATTCACCCCCACCCCTCCACGGGACCTTAACTTGCCCGGTGCTCCCGAGCAGAGGACGCACGCTTCTGAAAGCATTGACAGGGAATGGCTGGGCAAACCCCCAGTTGATCCGATGTTCAACCAACTTCAGTTCCTCCCTTACTGACAACCACCTTTTTTATTTCTTTGTTTTGTTCTTGGTGTGTTTTTTTTTTCTTTTTAATTTTTTTGTTTGTTTGTTTTTTTGGGGTTTTTTCTCCCCTATGAAACTTCTTTCTTTCATGCTTACATGGGGCATGAGTTACGGGAATAAGTGTTCTGCCAGCAGAGCAAACTGCCTTTGGAAGCACACGAAGGGAAAGGCAATATTTATAAAGGAAGTTCCCACACTTCCTCTTCAAACAAATCACTTCTGGCTGGTTTTGCAATTACAGACCTACCGTAAAAAGGGGGTGGAGGAATAAGAAAACATTGGCTACTTTATTTCCTTTTAAAGTCACTTCATTTTGAAAAGCAAGCTTCCAGAGAGGAAGGAGTTAAGCACTCAGGACAAACTGTCAAGTTTTCAGTAACAAATTTACTCTTCCTGTAGGCCTGGAGGAAATCCACATCTGCCACAAATATTCCTTGCTCATTTCAATACTACTCGTTGTGAAATGGATTTTAATGGCCAAGCAAAGCCATCCAAACCGCAGATGTAATTAAAGCCACTGAAACTGGCTCCACAGAAGGCTGGGAAGTGCCCCGTGCCCTGTTTTGGGGCAGATGCCGTGGTGCAGGCTGGCAGGGTGACAGTGATAGCAGGACACCTCGGCTTCATCCCTGTCACAGCATACAGTGTTTCTGCTGAGAGGATGGACCCTGCTCACTGGGAGGGCAGCAGGGCTTACGACAGACGACGTGCAGCAGGCGATGGACAGGGAGCCAGGAGCATCCTGCAGCCGGGGCTGGCAGCTGCCTGTGCTGTCAGTGAACTGTGCACACCAGCGCAGGGCCTCCGCAGGGCAATGCTGCGTCCATCTGCAAGCGTTTGCTCTCACCCGGTTTTCATTCCATGCCCTGCTCCCTGCATTGTAGAGCTCTACCACCCCAAACCCACTTGTTTGTGGTGCTACAGAGTTAGAAACCTCTTCATCCATGGGCAAACGGTATTCAACAAGCTAATTTCCCTCCACACAGAGTGGCTAAAGTCTGCAAGTCTAGCATACGAAGTAAAGATTTTTCTGACAATTTACAATAAATCAGCTTCCTATTTGAACTGACATACCTTAATTTCTTCTGCAGTGAGTCAAACTACTAGTCTACCCGAAAGGTTGGTAGTCCCCTGGTACTGAAATCTGTATTAGATCCATAGCCAGCAAAGGAAAAATAAAGTTTTCCCGAAACGCTTATCCTAAGCGTGGGAGGATGGAAAATAAGATCAGCATACCTTGCTGAAAATAGTTCTCAAGATAAAAGATATGATTGCTCTGGCACTAGTGTCTCCCTCCTCCTTTCCTCCCTTCCTCAGTCACAGTGAGGTGCAAATGCCTTAGGAAACTCCCTGTCCCTATCATGCACTTTTTTTCAAGTTTAATCTTAGATTAGAACACAATTGGATTTGGACTTGATTAACCTTTCATGCAAAAAAATTCCCACACCTTTGAGTTACTAATTTCATTTGATAACAGCTGCAGAAAACTAGCTCCATATTTTTGAAGTTAAATCACTGCCAAATTCTGTTTTCCGGTGCCAGCTGCTCAAAATAAGGCTAAAAAACTTTCCAAAACAATTATATTTAAATTATTAATTAACATCACATGGAATATTATGATTAAAATCAATTAGTTTATGCAAAGGTATCTACAAACCTAAAACACAGTAACAGTGAAAGAGATTCTTTAGTTGATGAATAATTAATACAGTTTTTCATTTGTTTCACCTCACATGCCAAGTAGCACAAAAGGAAAGTCATTAATGAAAGTGGATCACAGAGGTAATGACGGCAATCATTGCACATTTATAGTCACTAAACTGTTACAGTGAAAAGTTTGCAGGACCAAAAATAGCCCTGCAATATCAGGTTCAGAACAAACTAAAGCACAGTTTTGACCATCTGGATGAAACAGCAAAGAAAAGAAAAGCCGAGCTGCCTCCTCAGTTTGTTTGCTGTACGTAAGCAGCAAGATCTGTCATCAGCTGTAAGAAGTTAGGTCCTCTGAAACCTCTGTCTTCTGACCTGCAAGATTCCTGAAAGTGGCTTGTATCACTGCCCTCCCATTTCTGAAAGCAAAACAGCATGGTTTGGCCAATTACCTCCACGTTTTTACGAGGAAGGCATGTGATTTTATACCCACACACATACTGTTTCCTCTCAGGCACCGAAAGAAGCATTTTTCCAGTCTGACATACTCCAGGTTTCTTGGCAAAGCACAACACTTCTTTAAAAAACGGTGGATTTTGGTAAACAGTGTTCAGATTTCCTGGGGATTACCAGAACTACATACCTCTTATTAAACTGTGCTCCAGTGACACGAGATGATGTCAACGGAAGAACAGCATAAATCATTAATTGCTGCAAAACTAAAAGCTTAGCATGTGTTAATTTATAACATTCCTTAACTTGATTATTTGGGTTGGAATCAGCAAGCAGTTGCCAATATGCCATTGGTCTGACACCGCTCCACTTTCATCCTACTTAACCATTTATCTCCAGATAAACCTTTACACCATTAAAAAAAAAAAAAAAGTTGGACTTGCACATGTTTGTTTTTGTTTTCAAAATTCCTCAGAGTATCTCTCCAGGGAAATGTCAGAGATTAAAAAAGTATCTGCGGTGGGAGAACACTCATTGCCATTTAAATGTTGAATTACAGCAGAGCACTAAGAAATGACGTAGGTATTTGATCAAAGAGCTTCCTGTATGGTCTGTTAACAGCTCCTCTGTGGGAGGCAATAATGGGGATATTTTCACAGCGTGCAAACACTGACTTTGCAACACAATTTGCTCCCAAATAGGAGGCTCACCTGCTTCCCTCAATACACAACACACCTTCTCCTTTCTCATTACATTACTCTTGCTGTCCTTTTTTTTGTGCTTTTCCCCATAGCCTCCTCTATATCCCATCAGCTGAAAACAGAGCCAATAACATTAGACTTGAACTTCCTACCTCCTGACACTAGCAGACTCAAAAATCTAGACAAAACAAACTGTCCCATTTCTGCATTATCTGTGCACTGATTTCAGAATCCAAAACCCTTCTGGTCATGAATGAGAAATGATGTGGCTTTCTTCATGATAAACGATGCAA
The DNA here is from genome assembly GCA_013399195.1 of Dicrurus megarhynchus. Lineage (NCBI taxonomy): Eukaryota > Metazoa > Chordata > Aves > Passeriformes > Dicruridae > Dicrurus > Dicrurus megarhynchus. The sequence goes on along the minus strand of VXAD01010758.1, from coordinate 401,335 downwards.
CTTTCTCCAGACAAAGCTTATCCAACTGTGATGCAAAGCCTGCCTTGCCTGGGACTGTCTTGTACATGGAAAAAAATTCCATAAGACTCATCCTCACCTACCTCTTAGGGTACTGGAAATGAAAGGTTTTCCATTCTGTGAATGACCTGCTTTCCTTGCAGCACCTCTCATTGCTGGGTCAAAATTTTTACACTCCTCCTAATTCCATGCCTGCAACCAATATGCACTGCTACCAACCCGTTAGCACATACTTTACATATCTTTCAAACAGATGGTAGTTTGGGGATGAATTACACTTGGTTTCACAGTCAGCCCAATCCCAGGCACAGTGTTATCACCACAGACAAAAGAGCCCACAGATCTGCTTCATTTGGCCGTAAAGGTTTGCTCTACCTTTGCACTGATAAAGTACTTAATGGACAAGACTGTGGCTTAAATATTCCCCAGACCAGGTAGACTTTTTAAAAAGCAGCACTAGCTCACTCCACTTAAAGTGAAAAATGATCCTTTGGCTGAGAAATGCCCGTTCTTCTGCTGTGTTTGGGCCCCTGTGGCTGCAGAGCTGCATGGAGGATGTGTGAACTGAAAGCGATGTCAGAAAGGCAATGCCATGGTCTTACTGGCATGAAACCGATTTTGTACCCTATGTTGAAAGAGCTCTTGACATATTATGGTCTGGAACACACCTGTATTATGCCTATGGCCATAAACTGGCCAGGTTTGATTTCTGGGTCTCAGCAATAGCCAAGTAACTAGAAACAAGTGGTTTTGCCTCTACTTACAGAGTGTTATAGTGAAATGGGATCCTGGGTGAATGTGACGATTTTCCCCTCTCTGTAAAGAAGTTGCAGTTTTTCTCACTATTTCCTCTCTGTAGAAAGAGTGTGCTAGGGAACCATTCACACTGTACGACTTGGCAAAGCCGTCTTTAATTGGCACGCCTATCTGCCCATCTCACCCAAAAAAAGAAAGCATTAATCCACATCTTCAAGAATTCAATAAGTCATTTAAGCAGAAGGTCAGGTACCTAATGGGCTGTCAAGTTCAGGCTGTCCGTCTCTCTGTCTTCCTGGCTCCTCAAGTTCCCAGGCCTTGACTGAGGGTCCTCAGGAGCTGGGTACTTTGTTTTCCTGCCAGAGCACTATGAAGGCTAGAGCACAGGTGACTGCTTTGCAAATTTAAGTTGGGATGACATATTCTGGCTTCATTGAAAGAGAGAGGGGAAAAAAAGCAGCCAGGAAAAGCTACACAGCAAGGCCTGAGAAATATACTCAGGATGCTGTTTGTCCTGTATTACTGGCATACTTCAATAGAACGTGAATGTACATTCAATAGTCTGCATTGTGCTTTTTTATCCAAACCTTACTATGACTGCTGTAGCTGGATACCTCACAGCAAGGATAACTGTGTGTAAACAGTGTGTGGCATAGAGTAGTATTAAATATTATATAGCGTGTATATGTGTATATATATATTTGTATAATACACACTAATATGTTTAGTAGTACTAAAGGTAAAGAGCACGACTGTACACATTCCCCAGGCCTTTCTCAGTGCCATGAGTTATGGGGTGAGTTTGAAGACTACAGTCTGGAATGCAGAAACACTGCTACAGCTCCCAGAAATTTCCAGGAGGTACACAAAGAGGAGGGAGCCCCTTCCAGATTCGCTGGGACACAGCCCGCTGCACATACTTGCTTTTGAACAGCCTTGTAAAACCAAAACATTTTTTTCCAAACAGATCACAGGTCACGTAAGCTTCCCAAGGGATATATTGGTTACAGATGTTTTCATGTAATAAAATATTCCACTCAGCTGCAGTATTTCTAACTGATAGTGCTAAAACTAAATTACCCTTGTCTAATGGTTATGTCCCCAATGTACTCCTTACCATGGTAAACACTGGCTCATTTGTTACCATTTAGCCACATAAAATTTATTTTTTTTTCATATGAACATGCCACAAAGATAATGTATTTCAAGTTTGCAAGAACTACTTGAACTTTTCAATAATATATACTTAAAATTAACTTTTTTTTGCATATTTCTGGAATAAATTATACCGCTAAGTTTCAGCATTATCATATAAATTTGCATTTAAAAGTTATCTCATTCTTTAAACATGAGTGATTCTAATAATTTTCCGAGGTTTAACTCTTGAACTTGGAAAATTTAAGAAAAATCACTCTATTGTCTGAATGGTGTGATACTGATAATGAAACTTTCAATTTGAAGTCCTCCTGGCAGAGTCGTTAGGAAAGGTCATTGTGATTGTATCTCTAAAATGATCGAGTAGTTAAAAAAAAATTAAAAAAAGGAAAAGGGGAGAAGGAGATAATTTTCTCTATTCAAAATATGCTTACAATATTGCACTAACAAGGATGGCTACAAAAAAGAAAGAAAAAAATTTGAAAAGGAAACTTAAGTAGTCTTTGACCATAGCAAGGAGCCTCTCTCAAATCAGGGAAGCTCATGCAGTTGTATGGGACTGCATCTCTATGAAAACTACCACCTCGGCATTTTTGTGTAAAAGATTAGATAATTAGGCTTGAGATATCCATTCATCTCTGCTTTCCTCTTTGGATCATCAAGATACTTATGCTTGCATTTCAGATAGAGGCATTAAGAGCAATGGAACAAAGTGACTCTTGATGTCCTAGAACTGTTTCTATGTTGCCACTTCACAGGCAAAGTCAACCTGATCTGATTACGGTTCAGTAAGACTGGAAACATAGCAGGGGCAGAGTATCCTCTGTGGAGGGAGACATAAGCCACTTAGCACTACTGGCGTTATTATCAAAAGTAGAATCTGTCTGTTTTTAAGAAAACGTGGGAGTTAGTAAAAATTGGAAGTAGGCTCTCTAGACTGGATTAAAGAAAAAGAATTCTTCTTCAAACTCCACAATGCCATGATCCAGGTATTCACTGCTTTAATGCCAATGTTCTGTGTTTGCTAAAATATTGTATCCTTTCTGTGCTAACTGTAGTCACCAACCTTGATAAGCAATTTTTGCAGTTATCCAATTCAAATACATGCTTGTGCTTGGTAAAGTAAGACACCACTTTGTATTGCAGCAGTGGTCAGAAGCATGCTTTAATGACATGCTATAGGGGGAAAATATGGGAGCATTTCCCTCCACTCCTCCATCCCAACTGAAAGGATAACTTAATCTGCAGCAAACCACTTGAGGAAAAATTTAATTCAGACTGATGGAGATGCTTTCTAAACACAACATGGCTGAACCTGACCTGAATACAGTGTTTGGAAGAGAAGGACTTTGCTTTGGTTCCAAGCAACATGCCAGGAAAACTTTACTCAGCTGACATTTTTACCATAGTCCTGCTTATCTGCCTATCACTCTACATCTCATCATCAGATTTGATTAACTGTGTATTTATTCTGAGGCTGATGCAGTAATTAAGATTGCTCCCATGTACAGGAGGCAACAATGGTTCTCTGATGGCTCCGGAGTTCGGGAGGGAGGTTATGCAGCACACGAAATGCAAAGCAACAGCCCTGTTCTCATGGCTCAAGATAACATTCAGGACAGGAACAAAGCAGTGCTTTGTGGCAAATCATTTGCTTTCTAAAAAAAAGTACAATCCAGTTTTTCTAAGCAGATGCTCTCACACAGAAAACAGAAGCCTGATCCAATGGTATTTTAATTTTTTAACTGATTTAACAAGTTTTTAGGGTGGTATGACTAAACAGCAGTAAGAGCAGTGATTTTTGTGCAGCAGTGACTTCAAAACACATAAGTCTTGGAAACTCAAATACTCCTTTCCTCCCTTAAAGAGCCTTTAGCATGGTAATCTGGCCTAATGGGAAAGGGACTAGCTTTCTGGAATCAAAAACACCTGGCTGCAGAAGTGGACCTGATCTGCCAGCAGATCTGCCCCTGGGAGCTGTCTTCCTGTTGAGCAGCAGAACGCTGCCCATCGAGCACTGGCTACCACAGTACCTTCCACGAGCTTCCCTTTTCCCTTGTTATTTTTTGCTGGCTGCCACAAAAAACCTCAGCTAGCTGACATTACTCCCTTGGCAGAAAATCCCTATTTATTTCGGTGCATGAATAATGTGAGTAGCAGCAAAGAGCACAAACTGAACAACCTAGAAGCTCATCTATGGGAGGGGACATAAGCAAAGCAAAACTCTTGAGAGGGTCTGCAATTCCTGTCTCACATATGAACATACAGCTTGCAGGGTGAAAAGTTATTATTTTAAGTCCATTTTTTGGTATGTTTTGTGGTATCTTTTTCTTGTCCTAGTTGTTAAGGAGAGCACCCAGAATGAATAGTTAACTAAGATGTCCAATAGTGTCATTTGCTCATCTTCCTCCCTTCCCCAGCCCCTTTACCTATGCAGCCAATACCATACCCAAAACCACACACTGGTTCCCCTGAATGTTTTAGTTTTCCAATAAATGCCCAATTAACTCACCCTTTACTTTAAAACATTGTATGCAGCAAAATGATCCAATTAAAAATGGAATGTCTATTAATTGAAGCCCAGAGATTCTGTTAAGGCAAGTTTCACGAATCCTAAAAATAGAAATGCATTCATAATTTTCTCCTCACTTTAATTAGGCTTTTTTTTTTTTTTCTGGCTTGAATTTAAATATCCCTCTGCAGTATCTTCAACTGCATTGCAGTAGTAGGAACCCTGCACACAACACAAGAACCACAAGATGAAAGATGACTTGCCTTTTCCATTCTTTCTCTAAAAGAGGAGTGTGAAATGGAGGCATGCATCCCACAAAATAGAAGTGTTGCAATTAAATAGTAGAAACTTCAGAAAATGAGACTCCCAGAACCAAAAATACTTCTGGTTGATTTGTGTACAAATAAATCTTGGTCCTTCTCTAATCTGTAGCCTCAAGTAATGTGGAAGAAAACTGCACTGTGGCAGTCAAGGTGAAGGTGATATAACTAATGGTATAGCAGCCAGACTAAGAGCAAGTCAGTTCAAAGTGAGCTGAAAAATACGCTCTGTGTAGCTCTTTGAATGACATTACTTATAGCAGCCACAGAATGCAAGGTCATGCTTCTTCAAATACGGGTTAAACTTGTAAGGTGGTGAACTAATCTGGAAAGCAGTGACTTGAAGGATGACTTCAGGGCCGTGGTGAGCCGCAACTAAAACTCTGGCAGGGATTTGCAGTGGCTAAGATGATGAATGAGATCTTTCAATACCTGAGCTAGGGGAAGGCACAAAGCAGAACACATCATTGTAGCAGTTCAGAGGAGCATTACTAGGAACAGACAAAGCTGAGGTTATCCAGGTCAGCTGGGTAGTAAGCAAAACAACGCTGAGTAGCAGTCATGGACCTGTTGCCTGCTTTGCCTGTGCCAGAGCCGAGCTTCCTCCTGTGACTGCTGGCAGAAGTGGCAATGGGAGGAAATGCTGCATCGGGTCCTTCCAGTCCTGGCCACAGCTCTATCTTCCTTCCCTCTTCCACAGTTAGATTAACAAGCCCAGATCTTCAGCATGAACTCATCCTACCCTCACTCCTGGAGCAGCAAAAAATTCAGTTTCTCTGACACTGCTGAGATGCCTAGGACTGGTTCTGTCACTTCATAGAGCGTTACTGAAATGATTACAAGCATACATGGCCATTTCTGGCATTCACACGGCACAAAATATGTTGACAAATTGTAAAGGATTCAGGGCGGAGCTGAAAGAAGGATTCAGAGTAAGGAAAAGATGTCCTAAAGCAAGAGCCAGGAGTAATTCAGTCTATTTATTTTCACTAAGAGGAAGTTCAGGATGGCTTGATTACAGTTCACAAATACTTACATTAGTGAGAGACATTTAATAAAGGGCATAACAAGACACAGAGTTGAAAAATGGGACTTTGACATAAAATTCAGGCTAAAAATGAGGCAGAAGTGTTAGACATGAATGCAATTAAGTCACTGGAACCTTTCACATTTGCATGCAGTAAATTTGCCACCACCTAGAGTCATTAAAAAAAAAGAGATTGGATGACTTTTAAAATTGGTATTATCTAGCTCAGGCAGAACTTTCAGGCTAAGTGGTGAACTTGTATGAGAGTATAATACTACCAAACTAGAGGAACACTATGTTATAAAACCCATGAACACATATTTATTTCCTGAGTTGGCCTACAAAACCCAATTTTTTTCTTTATCTGCTTTAAATGGATGTACCAGTTTTGCTGAACCCAGTCTGAACTTCTAACGAGCATTCTGCTGTAGATGTGATAGACAGCCAGCTTCTATCTCTCCAGACACTGTGAAGAAGCAACTCAAATACCCAAGAATGAGTGCAAGTGAATGCAGTGAATTTGAAGACAAGATGCACCTGCAAGTTTTCAAGCATCTCCTCTAACCCTAGAGTCTGAAAGCACTGGCATGCTTTCCAGGGCATTTACAAGGCACCTTGGATTGTTCCAGCATGTGGGATTAGACGGAAGATAGGGATTTACCACCTAGAGCTCCTTGACCCTGGCCAACCCAGTTATGCTAAGCAGGACAGCATGGGAGGTATCTAACTATTTAGGCACTTTTTGGCCACAAGGTAAATAGTTTCACCAGGACTGTGACACACAAGAACTGGGCAAAGCAGGATAGCCTGGAAATGTCCAGGCTTAAGCTAGTTAAATCCTATACCTTTGAAATCCACTGTAAAAGCACTATACACTTTAGTTTAATAAAGGAATTAAAATCCCAGAAGGGATATTATGTGATGGCAGCATTTCCTAGCAATCAGTGAGCTTTAGGAATGATGCAATTGTATGGACAGGAGGCAGACTTTAGAAAGACACATTCCCTCCTCCAGTTCAGCTCCTCTGATCAATTGTTTACAAATCCATAGTCCCTTTTTCTCTCTACCAACATGAGAGGTACTTACTGTTTTTATGATCTCAGAATGGAAAAATATTAATCAGAAACAGCAGCAACTATTCCTTTTTCTTCTCAAATCTGTGTGGCATTAAGTATAATTACATAAATAACTGGAATGGCAGAAACAGACAATTACTGGCTTTGTATCGGTATTGGAAAAGATTATACTATTTTTATCATGTCTCTCAAATAATGGGTATCTTCCAAGTCTACTGTCAAGAATATTGCTTGCTGCTTTAATGCTGATATGAAAATAATCTTGTAAAAATAGTGAGAGGGTCTTTCCACATACTTTCCACCAGGAAAGATTACTTAAATAAACGGTTTAACCTGCTATTGACCTAAAACCTAGTTGCATAAACGTTTTAAAAATTATTATCCATCCTGAGTAGATAAAAGTAATCTAGTGAAGTCAAGGATAACATAGGAAGTCCCTTGATGACAGCTGCATTCTTTGCAGCCTCTATTAGCATATGCATTTTCTACTGGCAAAGCAGATTGAAATGAACTATAAGAACACATGCATGTGATAGCTCTTCCTCTTTGTAAAAGACTGGAAAGAGACAGATACACATAAAGGAAGAGTGAAAACCTGTAAAGAGCTCCTACAAGAAGAGCCCCAACTATTTTTGCCCAGTTTTTCCATTATAAACATTGCTATACCTTCTTTTTAAAACCAGTAATAAAAATTACAGAGACCATAAGGAAGTTAAATATGGAGGTTGTGTCTAGCCACACCTGAGCTACCATCATCCCAAAGTCACTAAAAACAAGTGCAGACAGTGTTTGCTCCAGTTTGCTAAACAAATACTCCAAACCAGCTAAGACAATTCACTGGGTACAGTTCACCTGGTATGCACTGCAGATACAAAGCATTACAGGCACTCCACTTCAGTGTGAGCAAAGAGGACAGTGTGCTTATCAACCTTAACAAAGGCTATCTCAGGAAGGCTGACAGTGGCTTCACCTACTAAAAAGTCCCTTTTTTTAATATCCTGTGTTTGCTGGCATTGCAAGTGACCCCTCCACTCTGTGGTGTGTAATGAGAAGAGTCTCTCGGGCGTCTCAACTTTCCTCCCCTGCAATCAAGGCAATGATGCCAGATGCAAGTTTGGACCTCTTCAGCATTTTGTCTGACAGCATAAATGTTATGTTTTTTCATGAACAGCAGTCATCTGGTCTGCTGCATGCTTCCACCACCTGCTCACATCAGGCACGTAGGATGGGATGCTTGTGCTTCAGTGACCAAGCTGGCAAGCCTCTAAAGCTTTAGCTGCTACAGGATCATCCAAACCTTTGGGTTTGTGGTTTTTTTCCCAAACAGACCACTTCTGGCATTCCCCTTCCTCACTCTAAGGAAACATCACCTTTTCTACAGACTCAAACAACAGCATGCTGGAAATCGTTAAGATGCTGTTAACATTGTCCATGCAACTTCAAAGGGATGCAGCTGCCCCAGGAGGTGTTTCCTGGCCATACACCTGCCCACATACTGCAGCACTAAAGACTTACACTAAAAGCCATTTTTTCCATACATGCAGATCTTTATCCCTTCTATTTCCTTTGGGACAGGTCTGTTTGGTTTTTTTCTTTAATCATTACTAAATTCATCATCTCACAGCCACACATATCTCCACTTCCTGAAGTGTTAAAAGAAAAAAACAAACGAGCTCTTGATATTTCTGTCAATAAAGACAGACTCAGGATCAAAGAAATAAAAATGCTAATTATGGTGCACTCTGTAACACCTCTCTCTCTCGCCAAGTGCTCTGATTAAGCTAACCATCGTGCTAATTATAATAGTGTCTAGCACAGCTGGGGCTAAAGAAAAGCCATCGTCTACCAGACCATGGTTGCCGGCCTCAGAATGAGATCAAGCATATGTATACTGTAACAGAAACTTGCCTAAGATTCACCGAATAATGAATTCTAAATACTCAAAAACATGTCCAGTTGCTTTTATTATTAAAAAAAGAAAATTGTGGACATTTAAAAAAATGGATGTGGTTTGTTTTTTTTTTGTCATGAAAAAATGCTGGAGTCAGAAGCCTATTGCACAGGAATTAAGTTACTGTCTCCTAAGGGAACATACAGCAAGATAACACATCTTTGCAATTTAAAGGAAAGACCACTCTTCTGTGTTTTCTAAGTCAATACCATACGGCTGTGAAGTATGCCAGTGATGAGAGAGGAAGGCCACTGTAGTCTATACTTTCATTTAAAATGGAATGAAGTAGCATGCAATTACTAGCAAAGCCAGCTGCCACATTTCAGCAGCACATTTGGATGGAGAATGGGGGTGATAGTACCAGTGAAAAATGTCACTGGAGTGCAAGTGAAAGTTAATCCTTCCCACCAATTCCATGGAGGAGAGAAAAATATAATAAATCAATAAATCCCTGCAGCTCAGAAAATTGTATCTTCAGTGGATGCTTACAATCCTTGTTCCACACAGCATAATTGGAAGAGATTTTTAAATGGTTATGTAGTTATAACCATATCTTTCATTCATCACTTCCCTCCTTGAAGAACTCATCAGCATTTACTGGCAGTACCTTCCGGTGCACCTGCTTGAAGGATAAGCACTACTTACCACGAAGGAGCTAAAAGGTAAGAAAATTGCCTTAGATTGAGTGTCACTCCTCAAAATGGCTGTTTTGTACTTGCTCATTCTCCCTGAGCCTTTGAGTAGCAGCAGATGAGCAGACTGTTTTTCAACATGAATTCAATCATTAACTCTGAATTACACAAGTCATCTAAACACAATGAGGCAACTAATGCTCCTGAGTGGATATGTACTTTCCAAATTCCAGGTGTGTTCACAGTACTCCTGTTTCACTGCACAGATACAGCAGCCACTGACACCTTTATTATGGGCCACCTTCCCATTTATTTCTCATGCATTGCATTGGCTCACTTAATTATATACACACACATATATATTTTAATAAATACAGCACTGTTTTATGCAAATTGATAATCTGAATTCCTTACTGCTTCCGTAGGGTGGCAAAGGCTTAAGTGAGTTTAATCCACTCTCTGGGGAGAAACACTAATTATTGCTCTGGTTTGGAAGGTAGAGAGGAGAGGTTCCTCAGAGGGAAGACCCAACAAATTGGCTGAGACGTTAGAGAAGGTCAAAACCTGGGAACAGCACCCTTAACAGGGTGAAGACTGTGACACAATGGAGCACTATTAAACCTCTTGGGCAGAAGTGGACCCTCTAAGAGGGTTCATGATGAATTTCAGTCTGTCACATGCATTAAAGAAATATAGCAATACAGTGAAAATTAGGGCATTTTTATCCTCTACTTTTTCACTGACAACCTTGGATGCATGACCCTGTGATCGAGTATAATCCCATCTGCCTCCTGTCTTCCTTCTAGAAGTCACAGATCCTTCTAGATGTGTCCGCTTCACTCCAGCACCCTGCTCTGCATTCCCTTGTATGGGTGAGGGAGATGGGTATGGCAGGAGAAACAGGGAGGGAAAAGTGATCTCTCATTATCTCCCAGTCCCTCCCTCTCTCAGCTGCTAATTAGCAATGGCCAAGCCCTGTGGAAAGTATTATAGGGTGTAAGCAGAGACTACAACTGGCTGGTGAAGAGTAATGTACAAGACTGCTTATTTGGCACTTAGGATACTACTCACTGCTGCCCAGTTAGGGTGACAATACTCCTTTATTTTGTATATATCTTCCAATGCTTAGGTAAGCTCGAACATTAATTCTTACAGTTTGCATTTTACAGGAAATTAATTTCCACTCTATGCATAAATACGTCTAGGACAGGTGGAGAAAAGATTATGCAGTAGATATTCATGTACCATGGTGATTGCATAATAGGAAAAAATAGTGGAATAATAGAGGAAGCAGAAGACTAAATTGCATACTATAAAATATTAAGACAGATAGTTTCCTGGGAGGACTTCATATGGGTGTTTGCATTGCCTGCACCCAAAATGCTCAGGAATTACAGGTCACATCCTGCCATTACTTCTCCTATAACCCATTCCAAAGCACTAAGAACCTGTCAATAGAAAATGCAAAGCAAAGTAAACAGATCTGCTTAGTTTCTTTTTGCTGAGTTTTATTACAACAGTGCTTTTTGATTGAGAAAAAAGTGTTGCTGTAAAAATCAACACGGTTATACACTATCTCTTTTCATAATAAAGTAATCAGAGCAGCTATTAAAGCATGGTCACCGTAATATTTGGATTTGGCTGAGATTTAGAATATTAGTTACACAAACTTTAGCTCTTGAAATAATAATCAGCTAATGATATGTGCTTCGCTTGGGAGTCAAACACAAACTAAAAGCTGATGTCTGACAAATTGAAAGTAATTTCACATTGAAGTAAATTAAATGAATTTCCCAGATGTTGTATACGAAGAGGCTCAAGGAGGTGAAATGAAAGTCACAGCAGATGCATTCAGATACTTACCATAAAGCTCCCAAGAAGGAAATATTTTAAAATGAAACAGTGGAAAGAGCAGAAATAAGAGGCAGGAAGTTTACAATCCCACCAATAGTCTTCATCAGAGCATCTTGTGGCTGTGTCATTTCACAGGAAGTGGTCCACACTCGTGTATGGGAAACCCTAGGCAAACACTAGAGTGAAATCTGTCTTGTCCAAGGGTGTTGAGTAGTCAGAAAAAGCTGCCTCTCCCTACTGAGTAAGTAGAAAGAAGATAAAAAACAAGGCCTATCTCTATTACTGTTTAGTTTTCAGTACCTTGCTGTGGCAGATCTCAAAGTACACCTAGGATTTGGAAATCCCAACCTGTCCCTTTAAAATAGGTTTTCCAGTACAGAGGAATATATATAATTGACTTGGCAAATGTCAAAAGCTAGCAGCATCCTTGCATGAAAAGCCTCTGGAATACCTTTCCTTCCCTTCTTACCCAATTACTGCCACTTCACTTGAATAACATCATCTTCTACCATATCCCAAATTGAGTAAAGAGCCCATAGGTCTAGGAGGACAAGGAGGAAAGGAATTTTACAGTTTGGGGGGACTGTATAACCAGATCCCAGAGCAGCCTGTATGCTCACCTCTCTCCAGTGTCAGTTGCAGAGGCCCATGCACTGGGTGCACAGACACAGCACTGCCCACAGACCAGCCATGAGCGCTCTTCTTCACAGGCAATCACCTGTTTTTAAAATTCTCTGCACTTTTATCTCTCAGCAGTTTCCTTATCCAGCCCTTCCTCTAGATTCCTAGAGGTGCTTGGGTTACTACTCCTTCCAAATGATGGCTCCATGAAAGAAAGAATACTCTCTCCATATTTGTCTCCAGTCTCCAGTATCCCACACAGATCAGGGTGCAAGGCTTGTTCACGTTGAAATAACTGGCTATGCTTACCTGTTTCATTAATGTAATATTTTCCTTAGCTACTTTTTTTTGTTGTTTTTGCATGTTCCGCTAAATTATCATCCAATAGATCAGAAAAAATATTTTATTGTGGTGATTATGTCAAGCTTATCTTCTTATTAGCATTACAGATTTTCTACAATTTACTTGGAAATCTGCTTTAAAGACCAACTAATGTCAACTTTTCATGCTAGACTAAGAAGAGCATCTATTCCATTCTTATCTGGTGACCAAGGCAGCATATCAGAGGGGAAAAACCCAAAAAATACTTGAGAAATGTAAGAGGGTCCAATTTTCAGGGAAGAAAAAACACCTCAAAGTCTACAATGGAATACCATTTAAGAAGGAGTTATAAAATCCCACACCACCAATAATCTTTGACAGTCAGGTAAAAAACTCTATATTTTGGTGGGGCTGTTACTGCTGCAACACTGACTTCAGATTCTTGGGGCATAGTGATTTTGCTCTCTTAAGATTTGAAAGATTGAGAACTTTCTAGATTTGGTACCTACAAACAGAGCATTATAAAACAGATTGTAAACTTCAGATGTATATTTCAAAATGTTTCGGTAGAAAAGTTGAGACACTGCTCTATAAATACCTTTCCTGTTTCACATCATCTTTCTTTGGGTATATCCAGTGGCATAGCAGTAACACAATGCCAGAATATCACACTAGCCCCTCCTTTTAACTGCAAAATAAAAATTATTCTTACCAACTCCTCTATTTTTAAATATATAAGGCAGTGAGAAAAAACTGTTCCAGATGAAGCCTTCACCAGCACCTCCAACTAAAGAAATATCAGCAATCCTGCCAGGTATTGCAGGTCCCTCCTGTGAGACCAAACTCCTGGCCAATACTCGTTTGTTTCACATTGCTCAAGCATAAATGTAAATTACTGGGGTTTGAAACAAACCATATCATGCAGAAGTGGCTCACTTCAGTGTTCCACAAAGGGATGGAGGGAAACAGCCAAAACCCTCCATTCTGCTACTCCTCTTTCTTCTTTTAAGACTTCTGGAACATGCCTCAGACCAACAGATTCAGAATTTGTCCAAACTGAAATAGCTGCTTTGGTCCACTTTTTAAGAAGGAAAGCTAACCAAGTAACAGTGGGTACACCAGATTTTTCTCTAGGATTCTCTCTTAACATGTTTTGTCCGTGAAAGAAACCACATTGCTTCCAAATATTTCATTCTAGTGCAGCAGTTCAGCAAGACAGGCACGAGTCATTTTCTCTAATGCCACCTGAAGCTGAAAAAAAAGCAGTTTTGAATTGAAGGAACACACACGGACATGCAGAAAAGAAGACAAGACCCCTAAAACATTTCACAATACTATATGAATTGTTTTGTTATCTTCAATGTATGAAACACTGGTTATAAGTCTGATTAACTCTTAGTGATTGTTTGAAGTGCCAATACTCAATGAAGTTAGGCCATATATCAAAATACTCACTTTTGTCATTCCAAAGCTCCTAAAAAGAGGAGGCCCCCCACTTACCCATTTAGGATAATGATGTTACTGCACAGTCTCCTCCTCGCTGTCATAATTTAGAAGGGATGAAAAAAATCCCAAAGGAGGATGTCACTGAGAAAAACTGAAACCCACAAATATGTTTTCTTTTAATAGTGGCTGTTTTTTGGGAGGGGGGTAGGGAGGTGGGGATGCTTGGGTATGGATGCATTCCCTTTCATATGGAATAAGGGGGTCCTCTGAAAGTTGCTATGAGCACACCACTGTACATTGCATGACAAGGTGACCTTTCCTTGGTAAAGGAAAAAAGAAAATTTATAGGTACCAAGACCTATAAATGCATTTCCTTGCTTTTCCTAGGCTACACAAAGTTCATACATGTGAAGGAAGAACATTACTCTCAGATAAGAGAAAGATGAAGAAAAGCAAGAAAAAAAAAGTGAAAACTTTAGTCTGGAAAAACAAGGGTCTCATTTTTACCTCCAAAAAAGTTTAAGGTCACCAGACTAGTGCTCACAGTTTCTCTCTATGGAGACAAAAGAATACACCACAAAGCCAGTAGCGCAAGTATCACAATTGGCAGCTGGCTTGAAAATGGTCGAGTTCAATTGACTATGAAGAATGAATTACCCTTATGTTTGAACAAAAAAAACCCTCAACCTGATCTCACCAGGCCAGAAGCACAACCACATTCCAAGCGAAATGTGTGACAGCGAACAGAAAGCGAATTTCAATTTATTCTGCACATTTGAGCACACACAAAAGCCTATATGGTTCCCGTTAAAATAAAAGATATCTTCAGTCATCTGAAGGAGCACAAAGTGATTTAGATTCTTACTCCCATTCAGAAGAAATAACTTACTCTACCACTTGTGCTTCCTCCTGGGTCTGCAACTTAAGTCTCTTATACCACTTTTCATATTTATAAACAACCACCAGTAGATTAAAGATCTTCTTATATTCATTCTACACTCTTTTTTTAAATGGAAATTTCTCTGACAAAGTGCAACAAAACATTCTCTCTGAAAGAAAGAGCACTGCAGATACACACCACTTTCAGAGAGGACATTCAGATGCAACTCCTCAAGGTTTACGTAGATTAGCTTAACAATGTTCTCAAAAAGGAGCTGTAAACCTTGCATGAAGGGTAGCTTTAGCGGTGGCAGAGTTTTAACAAGCTCATTCATTAATGACCACCGTCTTTGGGGTGCTTTGGTGAACCTTCAAGGAGCAGGTGTTTCTGCCGCAGCTTTTCTCCCTGCCTTTCTCCCTGCTTTTCACGGTGTCTGGCACATTCTCCTTGCATGCCAGGCTGGCCAGTGAGCTGGGCTCATCCACCAGACCCTGCTGAAAGGACAATTATGCACTAAGAGACAGAAGGAACAGAATATCCCACAAAAAATAATTCACAGGATTACCTTTTTTGCATTCACAAGCTTCCTCTCATGTATTTCTGTGTGAAAAAGTGATCGCAGTATAAGTACGTGCAAGGCAAATGTGGTGTGAGATGTTTCATCTGGACCTTATGTAGGACCAGTTCAGGCAAACAGAGAAGAACAAAAAGCTTGATAGACAAATGAGGAGAATAGGTATCTATTTAATATCAATTAAGAAAAGACACTGAGGAATTAGAAGAGGTCTACAATTAAGGAGTTCTAATGCAAAATTAAGGAGTTCTAATGCAACCACTTTATTTTGGTGTTTAGACCCCTACCTATGCAAGGCTTTCCTAGCTGGAACATCAGCATGCCTTGCAGAGGCTACTGCTTGTGTTTGAGAGAGACTATCAAAAACTTTTCGAAATATTATGCAAATGAGTCAGAAGGGGCTCAGAGACAGCAGGATTCTAAGAATACAATGAATTAAACATAACTGAAGTGCATGCAACAGAAATCAAGAAACAGTCCATTTGCATCAGCTGTAGGTGTTTATGAAAGAAAATTATGTCAGTGTTTGTCATGTTACAGGAAGTGTTCTGGCTTGATTTATAATTAAAAGGGACACTTAGTGCATATAGCTACTTTAAAATTATGTACTCAAAACCTAGGCAAAGTATTGTTTTAATTTAACTAAAAGCCAGTGATCTTATTACTTTGCACAGAATCTGAATCTTGAAAAAACCCTATAAAATCAAATGAAAATTTGAAATTCTACTTCCCTCCAGCAAGCTTAATTCAAACGCTATTACTACTATTATGTTTTTGCTGACGTATCATCTAAAGGCAGGACAGAAAGGCTGAAAAAGGTGCTTGACATGAAGGATAATTAGTCTTAGTTAAGTCAGAAGCTAGTAAGAATTGCACTCCTAAATATTAAAGAGAACATTAACTTAGTAACAAATTTCAACAGGAAGTATTTTAGTGTTTACATCCTGCAACAAAATAATTAAGAACAAAACATGCTATAGTAATATCAATTCTCACTGGAACTGCTTTAATGGGTACTTTTTTTGTTTCTCTAATAAAAGGAGAAATACCTTAAACCTCTAATAGCACTTACGTGATACTTAAGTTTCTGAAGAAAAGAAACCTTAAATGAAAGTGAAAGGAAATGCCTAAATAGAATTTGTCTCACCACTTTAAGCATCAATTTTTCATTAGGAGAGGCAATAATGGTGCCAGTGGCCAGATTGCCTCCCATTAAGTTCAGAAAATTATTTTGCAAAGTTAGAACATCCCTGTGAGTGACAAAGAGGCATTACGTCTCTCCTCAGGAGTTACGTATGAACTCTATATTCCAGTGTGACTACAGGAAATCCATACTCTAAAAGACATGCCACCACAGCCAAAGGCATGCCTTGCAGCAAAACAAAACCAAAAAAATCAGAACAAAATCAAAACCAGAAAACAGAACAGTAAGTGTTAACTAGCAGTCAGATCACCTTAAAAGAGGTAGGAGAAATACTAAGATACCGTGCTGACCACAGCAACACAGTTATTCCATTCTGGAGGCTGAGCCCTGGTTCTGTCATCTTTACAGCCTCCACCTCCATGTGGGTTACTACAAAAGGGAAGTTGCATTCCAAAAGGTATTTTTTTTTAACGAAAGACACTGCATTGCTTTCTCTTCCCCTAGCAAATAGCTCAGAGCTGGAATGCAGAATAAATGTCTCAAAGACTCCTCTGGGCTTAGCAGAAACCCAGCAGTCTCAATATAAACCAGATGTGTCACAACAAGTCTTGGGGGCAGAGATGTGTTTGCTCAGGGTCTGAGAGTGCTCAGGAGGGACTCTCTCCAATACAGGCACAGTAACAGTTAAGGAAGGTGGGAGTAGGCTCAGCAAAAATCAGTCCAACAGGACCAATGCCTTTCTTTAAAGCACCCCCATCATTCATTCTTCAATACTTTAACAGGGCCCTGATGAGATGTACACAGCATTTAGCTTGTGTTAAATAAAAGTTTCAGAACAGACAAGGGCCAAGAAACCCAAAGACCTTGCGGCTTTTCCACAAGGGCAAGCAGGGTAAAGTATGTGATGATTTTGCTAAGAAAATCTGGAGTATTCTCAGGTTGACTATGATCTTCAAGCTGTTTTGACCTCCCCAAAACCAGAACACAGAAGTAAAATTTAATCCTGGGTAAGTACATCTCACTAGCTCCACATAATTCTGAATGATTCTCTTATGACGTAGACATGCAAGGCACTTAAAGAATATGTGCCTGCCCCAAGCAATCCAAGAATCTCATCTAGAAGCAATTAGGAGTAGGCAAGTACTTAGGGAAATTAGTCATTAGTTTGCAAATCCAGACTCAGAGAGTCTCTCAGTTACAAGACTCACTTGGGTTTAGTTCACTCTGTTTTTTAGAGGTTTTTTTCCTACCTTTTTTTTTATTTTGTGAAAAAGCATAGGGATAATGCTGTGCAGTAGCAGAAATTTGGAAGTACTTGCATAGATCATCCCACAACAATTAGTTTTGTTAAATGATGTAGAAGGAAGAAAATGTTTGAGAAAAAAATATTTCTAAATTAAACAGAAGAAAACAAAAGAAAAGCAGAATAGCAGGAACACTCAAACCCAAAAAAGCTGGAAATCCAGGGTGTAGACAGATGTCAGGACAGAATGGAGCAGGGAAAAAGAAATAAATTTCTCGTCTCCCCCTCTGCTTACAGCTTCGAATTTCAAAATAACATCCAAAGGGGCTCTGTTCCAGACGATGTAACAAGCACAAAGACCCACCTGTAGCAGGCAATCTCTGCCTCCAAAAACTGTTTGCACACATTTCAGGTCCAAAGCATGGAGAGCAGGCAATCAGCAAATGAGAAGCCTTGTCTGTAGGCAGGCACATTCCAAATCCTGCCGTCATAGGAAGCAAATACACAACTACAGTGTTGTCAATGAAGATGCCAAATGAAAACCACCACTGCTGTGTTGCAGGCTGAACTCGACTTTCTTGCCTCACATGTGTCTATCAACCCAGCCACATCATCCTACTTCTTTTTTTGCATAAAGAGGAAGCTTGTAAATATGCTAGAGTAATACTGGACATATCTAGGGGAGACCTGTGGTTTCCCACGGGATCCTGAGCCTGTCTATGGGGTTCCTGTGTCTTGTGGTAATGGCAGCTATAGCATAAACTTGAGCAGTACTCTGCTACTGGCCAGGATCCCTCAGCTGACTCAGCCTGCAGCAGGTTATAAAATGTGGAACGGTCCATGTGGTGTCACAGCTGGAGCTTTGAAAAGGCAGGTATGGCTGTGCTGGGTAATTGGTGGCCAAGTGGGCACGAAAGCCTGTCTGCCAGGAGGAGAAACTTATAAACTTGTAACATTCCTTATCTATTACTTCACCTAGGAGCTGAGACCAACCAGGTGTGATCCAGGCTGTAAATGGGCCAAGGGAGCAGCTATGTGGATATACATGGTGGAGGGAGGAAAAATTATGGGTATGGCAACAGCACCCAGGAGCCCACACAGGGGCACCAACGGTGGTGTCACCACTCTCCAAGGTTTTGGGAATCAATCAAGCATCACCTGCTGTGCCCCACTGGTGCCAGACATGGATGGGCACATATACCTTGGCTCCAAGTCAGGCTTCAAGACAACTTCATCCTTTTTTATGTCAAGCAAACTATTTGTTTGGAAGGATGATGTGGAAGGAAAACGGTAAAAGTGACTTAAGCGTTCAGCACTGTCAAGCACACACAGATATTTCATGCATTTCTTAAAGGGCACGCTCATGCCTCGGCATGGCAGGCAGCTCACAGTGCTCACTCTGCAGAGCTGATCCTGATACACACTGAAGGATGAGTGAACAAAAGCACACTCAGAGCGTGCGGGCTGAGTGAGCAGGAGAAGCACATAAAATAATTTTGGAGAGGTCATGGAGTTAGGAGATGTAAAAGGTCTCCAGCGAGCAGGTCATGCACCACAGTAGGGAAATCCACACTCACCTCTCATGCTGAGGACATGACGGTGGAGGGATTAGGTCGAGGGTCCTGGATGCTCCCAAGAATCAGGAGCAGGATTGTGGGGGGGAGTCCTTTCCAGGTCACCAATGCAATCCAAACAGCAGGGAGTGGGGATGTGTGAAAGCACCGGACAAGTCCCCTCTCTGCTCTCACTCCCCCACATATGACATGTTTTGAGCAACTCAAAAGACACTTATGGATGGCCTGTCTGTTCAGACAAATATATCGTAGATGGCCTGTCAGCAGCCCACGAAGACTGCCTGCTGTTATTCCTGTCTGTGGGCAGATGACAATGGCATCGTTTGAGAGACCCACTTCTGGCATCAGCTCTGGGAAATGTATTCCTAAAGAATCAGTTCAGCCAGGCAAGATACTCTCTTAGCTGCCAGCTATTCAGGAGGATAACAAACTTCCTAACTAACTTAAAAGTGCACATATTCAAACTTTCTTATGAACGAGGCTTGATGTAAAACTAAAGCTCAAACAACATTAATAATAAATGAAAATGACTTGTACTCCTACACTCAGCAGGGCCCAGGGCTTTGACTGAAACTCCCTTTCTTCCCAAGACTTGGTTTCTCTCCCTTTTGCACTGTATCTCGGCCTGGGTTATATGGTTTTGCTATGCCGGAGTAGAAAACCTGTCCTTACAGCTTGTGCTGCAGTACAGAGGAGGAGGTGGGACCACTTTGCAGAGTTTGGAAAGATGCAAAGGACTGCATTAAAGAAATATTGCAGCAATCCTAAAGAAATACTAGCAATTTTATAGCAACTAATGCCACAGCAGCTATAGCATCCTAGTGCTGGAAACCTGAAATGGATGGACACATGGACACACTCTCCCAAAAGCCCATTTTAAAACATGCATCTTGGTGACTTGAACTCCTCCAGCCAGGGGGTCTGAAAAACCAGCAACAGGAAGAAATATAAAGAAGTGACAAAACTGTCAAGAATGCCAATCTGAGTATCCTGCAGTCACAGTTTTCCAGCTGATTTTGACTCTTTTGGTAACAGTGTTTGACCAGTAACATTTTGTATGTAGCTTTAAGTCTAAACAGAGCTTCAAGCGGGTGGACTACTACAGCAGAGGGAACCAACAGCTGAAGTTCAGGACAGTAAATTTGTGCTAAAAACAATAATTACAAACTGTGTGCACTAGTTTTCGTGTTGTTTTGGTGTTTCTTTGCTAAGAGGAACTTATGTGACCACCATGTTCTGGGCAAGAGCAAAGCATGAAAAGAAGATTACAAGTAAAAGTAAAGTGAAATAGGAAGTTGAAAAACAGGTAAAACTGGATCTGAACAGTTTCACTTCATTACAATGGAATTCAGCCCATGGCTGGAGGATAAATATAGGTAGCACACTTCTTTTCTAAAGAAAAAAAATACCCAAACCTGTCTTACTTGAAGAATTAATTTGTTGACTTTTCATTCAGTCATGGGAGTACTCAACATTTTCTCAGTCGGACAAATGGGTTTGTACAGGGTGTTTGGAAAACTCCAGATTCACATATTTTCCTCTCTGTTTAAATGGAATTATTATTATCACAGACATCCAGAAGAACTCAAAAGTCCCCGTATTCTTTAAAATTTTTCGTAATATAGTTTGGGTGGCAAGGGAGCAGAGGAAAGGAGGTTGAGGGAAGGATGTGCTTTGTAATATTACATAAGGCCACAAAGAACCATTAAAAAAATAATTAAACGGTCATAACAGGAGTTCCAATTCTGTCCTGCTATACCATGGATCAAAGAGCTCCAAAATTCTGCTCTGAATTGTAAAATGAGGAAAATGCAGCGCTGGCACCAGTCTGCCATTCAGACATCCCACGCGTAACACGTGAGCAAATCCAGCCAACTTAAATGCCTTTTGGGGTGGCTATTTTTGAGCATTAAGAGCACGGGCTGCAGAAAAAGCGTGGTACGTGCTCGGTTCCTGCGGTGTCAGGCTCCCTGCACGCTGCCGCTGCCCTTCGCTCGGCTCCAGCGCCCGTCGCTCGCGTTCCTCGGGGCGAGCCTGCTCCCGGCAGTGGGAATAATGCCCGCACTTCGCACCGGCCCAGCCCGCCCCGCCGCGGGGTCGGCCCTGACCAGTCCGGATGCTCTTTTTAAGTTAATTTCACCCTTAAAGTTCTCCAAAATTATGGCAGAGCAATACTACGTAGCTGGTTGAAGTCACGATTATTCCCCTGCGACAGAGACACCGCAACTTTTCTAAGCTTCACCTGGCAGACCTTATTCTAACCCAAGCCTCTTTCAAATAGGAAATGATGAGGTTTCCCAGACTGAATTTTTATCCTCAGAATAAATCAAAGCAAACAAGTTTCTGACCAAGTAAAATTTGAACCTTTATTGCCCGAGTTGAAAATGGTGGCAGATTTATTTTTTCTGCAGTGACCACAGCAAACTCTTTCAAAAACAAACCCCAGCAAAAACCCTTGGATAAAAAAATGTCATTTCCATTTTGTTCTGTGTAAGTGATAAACAATGTTACTCAAGCTCTTAACAGCTCAAGTGGGAGGGTTTTCAAAAGAAGCTGGTTTTTTGGTTATTACTTGCCAGAGTATTTTTAGAGAGGGGAAAGCCCAAAATGAAAACAATGAACTTCCAAATGAAGTTGCATCAGAAAGACAACAGAACTGTGAGAAAAGACCAATCAGTCACAAATATCTTCCAAAACAGAAGTGTCTACAAAACCACTGCAGTCAAATTATTGAAGTTCAAATTATGCATCTCTATGCCAGCCATTATTAGGCAAGAAATTCAAAAAGCGCATTTTAAAAAACCTTCTTTTTGTTTTTCTCATCCTTGTCTTTCCTACTCTCTAACCAAGTGAACAAACCATGAAATTATCTAGCTCCAAATCAACCCATCCATGCAATTACCTCACATTCCCCTGCAAAGTTTTATTGCCTAGCAGGAGTAAAATTAAAAGCTTTACTTAAAAGTTTGAAAGTTACCAAAAGCCTATTTTACAGACTGAGACAAAATAGTATTGTACAAATGTGCAGATTTCATTACCGATCGAAGTCTCTCAGTATGTTTGAAAAGGAATAAATCAAATCCACGGAGTTATTTTGTGAGCAGGGATGTTTTAACCTAACCAACAATGAGGTCTACTTCTCCTGAATTAAAGCTCCTTTTCTACTCTTGTGCATAATACAAGCAAAACTCTTGCAGATTACCTTAGACCATCAGCAAATGCAATTTACAAATGAAGAAAAAACCCACCACCACCACAAAAAAAATCCCCAAAAACTTGCCAGGGTGAGATGTAGGGACCTGAAAAGTATGTGACATATGGCATCCTTCAGCCTTTTCCTTTCTTTCAAATAAAAACACAGTGCTAAATCACACGCAACGGGACAGTCGAATGAGAGGACTGTGTGTTGGTAACAGGATTGACTTCCCTCAGCAATCTGGTGTCATCCAGTGAGGACAGCAGGAATAGCCCTCTGCTCCAGTGGGACTGTGAAGGCTGGAGGCACAGCCAGGCGTGGCAATGAGTAGCAACTCTACGGAGGCAAGGTCACAAGTTGGTTCAAGAGGTGGAATGAGGAAACACAGGATGCAGCCAGAGGTTTTGCAATTTCATAGGTGGCTGAGATTTCCCACTGGATTCCATTCTCTCCTTGCACTGACGAGGAGACATGGATCCCCCACCCACGTATTGCATAGCTGCTCTGATTAGAAGGTAGCTCTTTACTTCATGATTTTTATTTTCCATGGTTCTCTGGCACAAAATCTGTTTAATTGCACATTTGTAGAAACAGAACATTGCTCCCGTTAGAGAGAAGGAAAAAACCCCAACAAACCTCAAAGAAGCCACACAACCAGAATATACTCAATTCCATTTTAAGATACAAGACATGTAAGATCTAAAACATATAAGACACTCATTTATCAGGAGACATACTTGACTGACTTTACCTTTTTAAAAATACAAAAACAACTCTTTTGTCCTCAAGCAAAACCAACCTCCTATGAGATGCAGACACTATGCTACACAGGCTTTTGCTCTTAAAAACTGTTTGGGAAAGTACTTTTCAGTAGCTACACAAGTTCTCAACAAAAATACAGATCAGCTTGCGTTCTGGAGTTGGTGTATGATTAATGTAATTTGAAATCTAATCATAAACACATTGCCACTTAAACATTTTAATGGAACTGACAAGTAGGGCATGCACTTTCAGCTAAAGAACTTCAATGCAGCACCTTTCTGCTGAGAAAGGCTGAGTTTTCAAACAGAAAAGGTAATATGTACAAAGAAGAGTAGACCAGGAGGAAAATAAAACATTTTAAGATGAATGACTGCAACATTTCCTACTGCTTTTTCAAAAAGAGATTGTTCGGTTGACCAAAAGAAGATGTAATTTTTTTTAAGTACCATGGTATATTTTGCTTTTCAATCTGTAAGCAAAATGTATCCTAAGTTCTCTGCTACTATGTAATTATGATTAGATTAGATGGTTTCTTCCAGCAGTGGTTACCATCTACCACATTCTTTGAGAAACTAGTGGCAGAACTGGTTATGGGAGGGTAGGGGAGCGGGGATTCTGTTGTTAAATGGTAGGAAATGTACCCAGAAGGTGTTTACCTACTGGCTTTATGCCTGAGAGATGTTAAAACTGCTCTTGAAGTTCCAGTTCTTGTGTGCTTAGCAGGCAGAGGGGTGAAAACCACAGCATCATGGCATGACCATGAGGAGAATGCAGCTGGTCATGCACTTTTCCAGTTGCGGATGTAGAAACGGGGAAGAATTCCTGCTAACTACAAAATAAAGAGACAGACAGAGGAGTGTGAAGGTCGCCTTCCACCAGGTGCTCCAGTGGAGACAGAGGTTTAAAAGCCACCCAACAAGTGAAAGCAGCTTCTAAAACTGCAAACAAACTTGAGATATTGTTAGCACATATCCATGTATCAGGTGTGCTGTGGAGATGACTTGTGATCTGAACTAAAAACATGGGCAGGTAGCGTGTGTTTTACACCCATGTGGACTGTGCTCCTTTCCCGTCTGCCCCACAAGGTTCTTCATTCCAGAAACCAGGGAGTTCTGACCTCAGTCCTGCTCAAGGCTGGCCAGGGTCCTGGATACCCTACAGTGTCTGACCACGTAATGATCACTTAAATGGTAGCATGTTCAGCACAATTCAGGAGAGCAGCATTGCCTTATACAGAAAAGCAGTTCAGCACACTTTTGCTGGTAAGGCATTTTACAACCTCTGTTATTAGGCATTAAAGGTGCTTAACTTGACTTGGAACACACCCATTTGAACACTATCGGTTAATAATGCTATGTTGACTGAGAAAGTATGGTCATACTCCAGCAAGAGCGACTGCCAAATGAAATGGGGGATCAATTAATGTAATGCAAGGCTCCTGCCACGCGACTCAAGAGCGCTGAGGGGCCATGTGTTTCACCCAGTGTTTGAAGAGACATGAACAAGCATGGCTGGTACTGCTGTTTTGACCTGGTGCCTCCATGTTCTTGCCCTTGAGTCAACCTGCATCTGCAGGAGTTGTAATTTCCCGCTACAGGAAAATAAAAGAGAGCATTTCAACATCGCCTCTCTGAGAGGAATGAGGACAGTGTGGCTGGTTTAATACAACATGCTATCTGGCAGGATATGCGATTTGAAAGAAAATAGCATAAAGAGAGAAAACAGGCAGAAGGGAGGTGAGGAAGATTTAGAACAAGAGGCATTTGAGTAGTACAATGATGAGATGCATACAAGCATCAACTTAAAAAAACCTATCAGTACACATGGGAATGAAAAAATATATGGAAAGATACTTTCAGTCAGAAAGGACAGACTTAAGTTGATTAATTAAATTAATGCCTACATTTCCCACCCCCATTCCTTCCCAGTAACACCTGCTATGCTGTGTCTACATTGCATGCCAACAGAACAAAATTATCTATTTAGAGTATTGTTTACCTATTGGTTTGTTTCCAGCTTCCACAAAATATGAGGGATCTAGCTAAGAAATTCAGGAGAAGGGAACAGGATAGAAGACATGTGGCTTGGCATTCTACAAAATTTGTATCAGTCTTCTGGCACTCTCTCTTCTGAGACTCACCCACCCCCCCATATCATATATTTTAGTGGAAAGGGTCCTTCTAAAAGTTAGTTGGCATCTACAAATCTAGCTATTAGACATTACTCCAAGAAAGTGAGGCTCATTTCTCTTGTAGGCAAAACATTTCAAGTTTTTCCCTGGCATGTTGTATGCAGGCAGAAAGGCGGAAGCTTTTGCTTGTTTCCCACCTCTCAGCTCTCACAGACAGACTGTTCCACAAACAATATGCATGGAGTTTGTGAGCATAAGCTTTTGGTTGAATTCGCAAGGGTCACTCTAATCTTGATAAAGCAATTCACAGCTCTTCAGCCTGTGACATAGTGAGAACTGTAGGTATAAAATTATTTAAGTGGAATATTTACTGGTGACTCACCTATGTCCCTTGATAGCTAAACATTTTCCTTGTCATCCATAAAAAAAATAATATCTTGATGAAGAAAGCATATTTGATAAAGGCTATTCATCTAGGGAAGAATATTCTAACATATAATGTTACCATATTTTGATACTACATCCTCATAAAAAACCATCTAAATATTTCTGGACTCTGATCTAGTACAATAGGCCCCTTTAATTCCACAAAGGTGAATCTGAAAGATCAACAAGGTTTTTCTGCTTACTTTAATGAATGCCTGTAAATAATGAAGGCAGCTTATCCCTATGTGCTCTGGAGGGACTGTCATCCATCAAGACAACAATATCTGGTCAAGCAACTTTCAGACATTAAATTAAATTCTCTTTGGAGAGGTTTCATCAGCTTTTGTATCTCCTCTCTGCTAAGAAACACGGCATCTCCCCCACTGATCAGCAAAGGAGTTGACAGGAAAATATTCTCTCAGCCATTCAGTATTGTTAGTAGAGCAGCAGAGAGGAGAATCATGGGTTTGCATAGGCAAAAACTAGCCAGAAATCCCCTGGTAAAACTGAGATGCAAAGCAGCTATGAAAAACAGAGGAGATTGATTCTGAGAGCTTACAGTTAGTGAGTTTTAGGGACAAAGCTCCCTGTTCCCCAAGGGTAATAATAAGACACTCAAATGGCATAAGTAATGCATTGAGATGCTGCATAAAATCACAATATTTTTGAAAAGCAGAAAGGTGTCCTCTCTCAAGGGATACTCAAAGATATTATGCATTTCATTTAACAAATATGCAATATGAAGGTACTGTTCAAATGCATAGCTGACTATCATAAAACTAGTTTATTAACCTTGGACAAAACAATATCTTTTTTACCTTCTCTTTCTCAAATCTTTACTTTTCCAAATTCCCAAAAACCAAAACCAAACCCAGGAAATACCTCCCCCTGCCTCCCCCACACAGTTTCTCAGTCTTTCAAGTTATCTTGTAAAGAAGCAATATGTGGCTTTCTTTTCCAGTTACCCCCTTCAGAGTCAGAAGTTTAATTTCAGGGTAATCTTCCTTTAAATTAAAATGAACCTGCACATACTAGAAAAGACTGACAGGTATTTTGGTGTATTTCTTTAAAAACAGTAAAAGATAATTTACACCTACCATTTTTTCATTAGTGTTTATAAAGTCAAATGGCAGCACTTATGTTTTAATAATATGTAATAAAGAGAACATCATTTTCCAATGACTAGTCTAAATTAGCAACACTGCTGAACACTAAATGCATAAATATTTTATTCCAAAACACTTACATAGCCTGTGGTTTATAGCTCAAGAAAGCTGCACATTTATAGTTGACCTGTGATAAGCAAACCACAGTACATTAATTCTGAAATATATTTAATACTATTTCTACTTTCAGAAATACTTATGATGTCATTTTATAAAACAAAAAATAAAAATATTTTCCATCTTAACCATTCAGCTGTGATAATGAGGCTGGCTTTGAAGTCCAACATTACACATTTTTCTTTCAAGTACTGTTAGAAATAATTTGTTCTTGCTTTTCACATCAGCAATTGCAGTAGGTTTCTACCAATCCTTGGCTGACAAACTACAACTTAGAATTAGGACACCTGAAAGCAGGTTTAGGACACTGAATTGCAGCACAGTGTTTTAGAGGCTTCTATTTCCCAGCAAAGCACAAACAATTATTAAAAAGGGCTAACTTTCATGGTATGCATTCAATTTGAGATAGACGTGAATTCAGGTTACTATTCTAAATCCAAATAAATTTGGAACAATCGTTCTACTTTCAGGTTTACACCAACATCTTGCAAATTCTCAGCTGCAGGATTAATGGGATCACAGGAATATCAAGGACTTCTTGATTCTTTCAAAATCTTCCTCCTTCTCTACTGAAGGAATTCTGTGGTTTTCAGAAGAGGTGGCAAATGATCCACAAAGTCCCCAAAACAGAAACAAATACAGTAACACTAATTCAGGATGTTTTCTTTCTGGGAAGGTGGCTCTTTTTTTACTGCTCAGTCTTATGAATGCTTAACAAAGTCCTGTCTCTCCTCCCTCTCATACAGTGTGACAGCTTCAGTACTGAAATGCCAAGAGATACCCACCTTTCTGTCGGAACCCACGACATGTCTCTGTCTAATTTAGGGGACCTGACACCCTGAAATGGGGGTGCCCCAGAGGGCACTGCCTTTGATCTTTGTCCTTGGAGAACTTTACCAACTCTAAGAGATGGATTGCAAGCCACAAGAGTGTAATATAAGCATTAATAGTCACTTTGCACCGGGTGAAATGTAGTATATAGAAGATCTGATAACATGTACATGGGGGTACGACATGTACAAGGGGGTTAAGATGGAGTCTAAAGGGTGTGGTCACCTTCTCCTTCTTCTTCTTCACTGTCCTCCATATTCTTGGTGACGAGGACATGAATTGATTGGTAGAATAGAGATAAGACAGGAAATTGCATGTCTAGAACAGGTTAGAATTAATTGGTATAAATTTGTAAATAATGACACGTATTGTCCACTGATTGGATTTGTAACGGGGTATAAAAATCTCGGTACGCCCATCTGGGGGGCAGATCTACGCTACTTTCTCCTGCTAGATGCACCTGCTGTGCAGGACATCGCAGCTATAGATAACATTAGAATAAACAACCTTTACATGCCAGCTTTGTGACCTCTGACAGTTATGGGCAAAAGCGCTGAAACCTTCCTCGCTCGTGTGCCAAGGCCGATTGAGGCCGAGCACCGACACCTTTCCTGTATGGAAGTATATATTCAAAGGTGCCCTTTCTCTTCTGAGTAGTTTTGAGTACTTCTTTTGATCCGCAAACATTTGGACTCACCAAGTACATTTCAGTAATATTATAGAAGGTATGAAAATATGTAAACCCTTGCACATGCTTAAGGATCATTCATAATGCTTTTACAAGCAAGATTTTTTATATGTCCAAAAACGTGTTTCAAAGCATGATGTTTAATCTCTAATGTGGAAGGGTAGGGAGGCAGGAGGAACCTCACTTTGTGGCTTAAAATTTAACCTCATAATGCAATTAAAAATATATGGAAGCTGATAATTTATCAGAACACTTGTCTCTATTCCAAGGCTGCCTTCCAAAACATTGTTTCATTAGTATGTTATTCTGGGGGAAAAAAAATCACTGTAAGTCTTAAAGGAAAGCTTCAGGTTTTTTTGACATTAGCTTGCTCAGCTAATGAGCTAACATTCCCTTTCAATTAATTCTCTAATTTGCCCAGGCAGTTAGCAGATATATACGTCTTCATATTACCTGATACGCCTTTCAAATTATTCCTTTCAAATTATTCCTGTGTATATACTATTTAATCCCTTTTGAGCCAGTGACTAAAAGTTGTTTTTAACCACTTCTTGCCCTTTCATCTAGTTTAAATATAACCAGCTTCAAAATAAACCTACCCAACACACCCAGCCTCCCACTTCAATAGATGCAGCTCTGAAGCCAGCAAGGGCCATGGCAAATTATTACCACTAGGCTGATCAGTGCATATAAAAACCAATGTAAGGCTGTGTTTACATCCATTACAGGTGTGGTTACTTAACGGGAGAGAAAGGGACTGAAGAACAAGGACAGCAAACACTACACGAGGGCAGCAAATGCTTTAAGCCCTGGGGTGGGGGATAGTTAGGCCAGGATCAGAGGGAGGAAAATAAAAAAGAGAGAAGAGATTGGAGGGAGCAGGGCTGGGATGCAGAAAGGAGCCTGAGTAACAAGATCCTGCAGGAGGAGGTTGCAAGGAGGAGTCAAGCAGCCCAGAAAAGCAGAAAGTCCCATCCCAGCTGGAGGTGCTCCCTGACCCTTGATGTTGTCCAAGCAGGCTGTTCCTCTGCTCCCAGTCATGGCTGGGCTCCTCTCCTCATCTCTCCCTCCATGCTCCCTGACAGTGGAGAGGAGCCTGGGCAGTCAGGACTGTCCCTGGTCTGAGGCTCGGTCTGGGGTGTGGTTCACACAGTGACCCTGCCGACCCTGCTTGCCCCTGCCCACACAGCACTCGCTGCAGAGCCCTTTTCTGGCCAGCCAGCTGCCTCCTATCTGCACAGATTATTTTTTTCACACCTATGCAGTTGATCCAAAATATATTAATTTGGCGCTGAAGGGGGTTCCATTTCTCCAACAAGGGCTGTCCCGCTCAAGGCTTGAGAGTCTTCTCCACTCCGGTGCTCTGGAGAGACTGTTGACTCTACACCAACATTATATCATACCTAGCAAGTTTAAAACAAACCCAGATGTCCCTGAAAGGCTACATGATTTATGTGCATTAACAGCCTTAGAAATACATTTTAAAAGCAGGCAGGATCCCACAGATGCCTAGAAGTCCTCTTGCCTCTCAGCTGTGCTCCAATTTTGGAGCTATGGAACAAATGTTCAGAGTTGCAGCCACCCACAGGAAGTTTCACCCACACATTCCCCCTGACAGACAGAACTGTATTCAAAATCAACACCCCAGAAGCACAACCAGCAGGTTATGCCAGTTGTATTTATCATCCACAACTGTGCTGCCACAGCCTAAACTAATCATACATAAAAGCACTTACTCTGTAGCTTCAAAAGTCAGCTCAGGCTCCAAATTTTAAAGGAAGCATTTTGATCCTCCTTACTTGCCTCTCCATCTGAGACATCCTGAATACACTGTAAAATCAGGATCATATTTAGCCGAGATCCCTTTGTACTTAATATAATACATGTAACCCACAAAGAGACAAGTCCCTGGTCTGTGCCCTAACTTTTCCAGCTGCTCCGGATGCTCAGAGGGAAGCAGCAGTTTTAAGGAAGTAGGAGACCAGAGCACACCACTCTGAACAGGTACGTATTTCACAACCACGTCACCTCGTATCTTCTGGGGATGGCTGCATAACGTGCTGCAATTTAGCTTTTACTACTGGCAAACTAATGTGCCTCAACCTGAAAACAGTCTTTCTCATTTGTACAGCACGTTTACCTCATTACGTCAATTAAAATAATCCTGACCTGCCAAGAATCTCAAGGTGCCCATAAGCACACAACCCCCAAGTTTTTGGTGCAATTTTCGAATGCCATTGTAAAGCTGCCGACTGCTAACAGATGCATCAAAGTATATCCTTTGTTAATGTTAAAGGAGCAGTAGGAACATGTCATCTTAAGGGAAAGCTTAAAACCTTAAATATATTGAGACTATCTGTTTAGTTCCTAAGATTTATTGGGGTTTTAAGAACCTTGCCTTGAATAATCATGCCTTTGGCTGGGAAAACAAAGAGATCTCTCAAAAGGCAGATAACTTCTCTCATTCACTTGTAACAAAGAAAGACATACGATGTGAAATGCTGAGCACCACCAGAAAGAAAAACAAGCTCAGGAAGAATTGCATCCACTTATTTTTAGAGGCCTAAAGATTTTCAGGAGCTTCACACTAACTCAGGAGATTTTTATCCCTCTGCCTTCTGTTTGCTTCCCTGACTTTCATCTTTTCTTTTCTCCTCCTGCACCATATTCCACCCTTGTACAACTGTTCCTGCCTCTACTCCTTCCTGGAAGATGCAAACTGAGCAGCTGCCTCTGGGTGAAGATGAAAAGTAGCCCCAGCCTGTTCCTATCACCATCCACATTTTCTTTTCTTGTGCATGGAAACCCATCCATCAGCTCATGATAGTGTGGTTTTACTTCTGGTAGAGTGCAGATGCTTCAGGATTTGAGGTACGATCCCTCAGGGGAATTTCTACAGCAATGTTTTACACAAGCTTTGTTACCATTCTTTTTTTCATTATTCTTTTTCCTTTCATAATCTTTCTTACCTTTTGCTGTGTAAGTAAACAAGTAAACACGTCAAAGATAAACAGACACTGCAGATTCGAGAGTAGCTATGCAGGAGAATATTACCCTTAGATGATTAATTCGATAAAACTGAATTGGACCGCCCATTACAAGAATACATGTTTTGAATTACAAATTAAAAGACACAGTAAATGATTGATTTCTTGATATATGGAGAAAACATTAACAAGGTGGTCTGCAGCTCTATAAAGAATTGCTTTTCATGTAATTCTATATAATGTAATTCCCTTCCTCTCACTTTCTATATCCAAGTGAACAAAACAGCAAGGACAGCTGAACTGAATTAGTGAGCATCCAAAAATATCCAGCCCATCTTTCTTAAAAACACAGAGGGATGTTTCTAGTTTGCCAAAAAAGAAGCAGTATTTTTAATACTGTGGTCCTCAAATAAACTGCCTCTTGACTGTCTGAATTACAAACTACTGTCTTCGGGAGATAAAACAAAGAATGTGTGAAAATACAACCATGTATAGAAGCAGCATGGGAATCAGTTGGCAGCCGTATCTATACTGTCCCACATCATATTTTTACTAATTTTTATTCAAACCAATGACCTGTAAAGTCAAGAGGATTTTGCCAGAGTAAAATCTCAGTGCCTAGCATGGGGATTTGTTAGGCTTTTTTGTTTTGTTTTACATAAAACTTTTCCTCTTAATTGTCAGTTTGGAGTCATCTGCAAGGTATTTTTATCTTCCAAGACCAAGCTGAAATTTTCCCATGGGATTAGGGGCAGAGGAGACAGCAATGGTAAACCTCATGTTGAGGAATGCAAGAGAAACAAAAAATTTGGAAGCACTAGTCATGCTGGAATCCAGATATTAACATCAGAAGAAATGCTCTAGTGTGGTGTCAGGGTCCGGTGAAGACATATTTGAAATACTGAGCCTAGTCATTTACTTACAACGAAAACATAGCCAAAGCCAACTTTCAAAAAACTGCAGGAATCCTAACTGTTGCAAACTATTCTGTGAGCCAGCACAGTGCTTGTTTAGGCCATATAATGAGTATTTACAAGAGCAAAAATATTTTCCATCACCTTCAAAGGGAGTTATACATCACGTATGAGTGGTTTAAACTGGAAGAAGTCCATGCATAAAGGTGGCAGAACTTTATGGTTGGCCATGATCATGGGACTTCCCTCTTGCAGGAGAGGATTAAAATAGAATCGCCTAGACAAGGAACTACAACGGGTTGCATTTGGAGATACCTTCTCACGGATAATACACACACATGCAAATGAATTAAGCAAGAGACTTTGTTGTTTCTATACTGTGATCATTTCTGGTTTTAAATGCCTGGGTGGTGTTTGGAAACTATGGGCAAAAGGTAACTTGGTAGAATGACAAACAGGTTTGGATTTTGAGGTAGGGCAGGGCAGGGCATTAAAATAAAGTGGTATCTTCCTGCCATATAAATGTAGATATGTTTTGAGAGAGAAAAAAACAATTGCATTGCTGTGGGCTGAACTAAAGAAGCTTTTGTCTCTCTCTCTTTTTTTTTTTTTTTTTTTAAACAAACAAAAACCCTCCAACCATTGCATCTTCTTCTGTTTTGTTTGGTTGCCTGCCCAAATGCACACTTAAAAAAGACAAGGAAGCCATAGAAAGACCATACAAGGCTCACTGGGTAGCAAGGCAGGAAAGGTGAAACAATGGCTAGTGCTCAGAAGCCTCCCTTCCAACAAATTAGTCGGGTTTATACCTTTGAAGGACACCTCACACCGATCCTGATGGCAGGCTGTTTGCCAAGCCTGGGGAAAGAAGTTCAAAGGACAGCAGCACTTCCAGAGAAGGTAGTGCTGAGCAAGTTCAGAATCACTGCCCTGTGCCTCCAGGGAAACAAGCCGGCTGGCTTGGAGCACCAGCACAGGAAAAGCTGCACCATCTGATAAAAAAGCATGAGAAAGTCAGATTGGTCTGAAATACAGGCATATACATCCCTTTTTGCTCTGCTGAAGTGAAAAATACAATTTTGCAAGTGAATCAGTGACAGTTTTTGGAAGGACATTTCCACTCGCTCCAGCCAGCTGCTAAATGAGACTCTCAAAAGAGAAAGCTGTACAGGTACCCACCCGTCAGACCTGCCAGGCCCCCGCGGGGCAGAGCCTGGGGGCTGCCACCTCACAAGCTGCTGCACTGGAGGATGCATTTGGGCAGAGATGACAAAACACCTCACTTTATCTAGTATCCAGCCAGAGCTTGAGAGAAGGAAGGAATGCAAATGGTCCAGGAAACTGTTTCCTTTCAGAAGTGAAAAGCCACAGATCAAAGCTTACTTCTTCTGCTATTACCCTGTATCAAAAAATATGCCTGCAATCATGAGTCAGAGACCTTTAAATAATGTATTATTGGCCTATTGCTTTGGAAAAGTGCATTTTGGTACTAAATGAACAAAAATATTAGCTAGACATGTATTTTTATATGTATAAATCACTAGTGGATATATAATGAATTAAAATAAAACACGCAATGCATCTTTGCAAAGCTTCCATATGAAACACAACTGAAAAGGCTATTTAGTTAAGAAAGAAAATGAATAAAATTAAATCATAAACAGTATAGATCCAAGCACATCAATTTACCTTGTGAAAATTCACAAGCTGATAAAAGAAAATACATTTTGAAAAGAAAATACAGTTCACGAGTGACTGGCTGTCATCAAGACCAGTAAATCAACACAACAGACACAAACACCAGACAATAATGGCAGGAAATAAACCAAAAGTACCAACCTGGTTAGAGGATTGAAATTCAGATATAACTGGGGCTTTGGACAAGCTCTTTCTTCAAGGTGTAGCTGGAGTGGTACAGTATTTCCACTGCCCCCCAACACTTGCCACCCTGGCCCAGCACAGCCCACAGGGGAAGCCCACTAAAGTCCTGCATCTTTTTTCACAAGATCATTTCTTTGCTCTATCAAAGTATCTTCCGTTACTGTAATTCTCCTTGGGCACTGGTGTTGGTTAGAGTTATCCAGTGGAGCTCACATCACCCTGGATGGGAGCAGCCCTGTCAGAGAAGGGACAATAATGGCTCAGCTGTTCTCCCTGGCCAGCTCTGCCTGCCCACGCTGATGTCCTCCAGCAGCTCAGCTGTTCATGGAGTGGACATAGAGCTTTATCCCAACACACACACTTTTCCCTACTGCCTGCTGCAGGTTATCGTGTATTTTCATATAAAGAAAAATATGCAGTGCTGTATGAGACTAAACAGAGGTGGAAAATTGCACTGATATTGAAGGGAAAAGTCCTTTGTAAAATATTACAGATGCAGAAATTGTAATTGTCCTAAACATTTTCCATCCTTGCCTTCTGTGCAAAGCTTGAGACCATCTTGAGGATAAACAGCTTTTCAGAAGGCCACCAACAGCACTAAATACAATTTGTGGAAGGCAGAAGTCAAAATTATTTTGACCTTAAATAGTGCATCCCATTTTCTGCTTTATTGTGAGTATAAAAACATGTGAAATACAAGATAGTCTCAAAACATCAATCTGGACTGAGTTCGCCAGGCATAGCAGGGAAAAGGCCAATGTTAGAGAAGAATTTTCTATTTACTACATGTATTGGTAAAGCTTTCCTGGCACTACTGTGCAAGAGTTCTAAGGAAAGGGATATGAACAGCTCATTTTTTAAGTACTTCCCTAGATTCAGCTTCAGTTTGAATATTCAACCTTTAAAGCAATCTTTTTACAGCCAAGCTTCACCCCAAGAACAAAAAACCAAACTGGGTAGGAGCAGGAGAAAGGACCTCACATATGAACTTTAACATGTGAACTGGAGGCACAAGCTAAATAGTTTTTGGTACCCCTTTGTTTATTTGTAAATAGAAACATGGTAGAAGAGACACAGGCCCTTGCTTAGCTGTTTCATTGCTGCAATCAAAATGCTGGAGCATTTCCTTCCTAATATTCCACAGCAACAGCATGCAAATAGCTCTCACGGGGAGCCAACTAACCTCTCTTTATCAGCTGAGAAAACCAGGCACTTGGAGAATGCAGTTACTCTTCTCCAGGGTGGAGAGCTCAAGGGCTGCAGTCGATAACACTCCAAAGTGTTCATTTTTCCTCTGCTGATTATGAAGAAAGCCTGGATTCTTCAGCTTCTACTGTACTTGTATTTTCACCAAGAAGCATTTCATTCCATTCATGAAGAAAAACAAGCAAAGCTCTCAGCGCTCCCAAACTGGAACATTCTTGTCAAAGAATTTAACACATTAGACTGGCAAGATGCAGGAGACTTGATGTGAAAGAACACAACTAGGCAGTGATGACAAAAGGGTAGCTTGACAGCTTATTGACTGAGAATGGCTTTCACACCAGAAGAAAAAGAATAAACATATTTTTTTGTGTGCCAGATATGAAACACGCAGTAATATAAGTAACCGTACAGATGGCTGACTCTTCAGCAGACCTTATGGATAACTGCAGGGTAAAAAATAAGTTTTAAGCCACAAAACACTTTTTAAGCATTAGGCCATTGTAAAGATCATGAGGCAGACATGATCTCCAAAAAGTTGGAGACCAAGGATAAGACTTTGAGTGCAGAGTCCAGAAAGCCAAGTCCCTCTGAAAGGGCTTGGATCCCTACTGCTCCTCACCTCCCTAATGATGCAATTTGGCTTGACAAAACCAATTCTGTCTCCTCAGAAGCCCTTTTTCTGTTATGGCATGCTACATGCTATGACATAATCAATTCTCTGTTCTGTCCGAAATTCAAAAAATAGTTTTTGTGTTAGCCTATACAGTTACCAGAAAGTTACACTAGGTCAAGCTCTACAGAGCAGAAATGTTCCTGCTCTGAAGTGCTCTGCTAAATTTTTATCCATCCTCTTCCTCCCTTCTTACTGTTCCTGCCTTTCTGTTATGAATTTTTGTTTTCTGATGTGTCAGACTAATTGAATATATGTCATGCAGAAAGGCAGATTGCTTTTATTTGCTCTCCTGTCCAGCTGTAACCAATTCCTCTGTCACTCTTCTAAATATTCCCCTTCCATTTTAAAGCTTGCTACAGCATTTGTGTTGCCCTTACTGATGTGTGAAATTCTCTCACTCCCTTCTCCTTACCAGCCTCTGGCTACATGCATCCATGCAAAGTAGAAATGTTGACATAAGGTACAGGATGGAGAGGACTATGGTCAGAGTCCAAGAACGCCACCTCAAGCCTGTTAGTCCATGAGGAACTTAAACTGCAAGATTTACAAGGGGTGCACTGATTGATCTGAGAAGCTGGATGCTGCTTGCTGCTTCAAAAAAGCCCCAAAATTACTCTTTTTTCAAGGTGTTACCAAGGGATGCACAGTCCATTTATAGAATAGCATAACATATTGGTGGCCCATGAACAAGGCTAAAATTAAGCTAAACTAAATCTGGAAGTGAATTACTATAAACCATTTTGCATCAAGACTCAAGGGACTAAAATTACAAAGAAGGGATTTTTTCTCTGTAGTTTGTTGCTACTTTTTGGCAGTTATGAACAAAGAGCCACCCTTAAACAGTGCTTGGAGAGCATCTTTAAGCAGGCTCTTTCATTCCTTTTCGGGAACCTGAACAACAGCAACTGTAATAAAAGCAACTTCAAGTCACAATAAATACATTGTTCCCATTTAATTAATGTTTTCTCAATACAATTGGTGTGTAAGAGGTCAGGGGAAAAGAAATTTGTATACTACAGGTATCATGCTGTCAGGTAGCACATTAAAGATATTTTCTATGACTGTTCTACAACAATAAAAAAATGTTTTCATAAATACATGAGCAACAAAAGAAGGGCTAAGGAGAATCTCCATCCATGGGGACTTGTCCATAGGGACAAAGGATGAGGAAAAAGCTGAGGTACTTAATGCCTTCTTTGCCTCAGTTATTAATAGTAAGACCAGCTGTTCTCTGGGTACCCAATCCCCTGAGCTCAGAGACAGGGATGGGGAAAACAATGAAACCCCTGTAATCCAGCAGGAAAGGTAAATGGTCTGCTACGCACTTCCACACACAGGTCTGTGGGGCTTCACGGGATCCACCCGAGGGATCCACTGAGGGAGCTGGTGGAACAGCTCACTGAGCCACTTTCCATCACTCATCAGCTAACCAGGGAAGTCCTAGTTGACTGGAAACTACAGACGGGCTGAGATGGGACTAGCAGAATGACATGTGCACCAACCAATTAAAATTAATACCATTATTTTAGTTCTACCTAAGCTTAACTGCAACATTTCAATTTGCAAACACCACCTTGAAAGTCTTATCAAAGACCCTTGTGTAGTACACTATTCTCCTTACAACCAAACCTCTCTTTCTCTCTCTCATTCCCTCACCTCTAAATCCAGTATAAAACTCTTAGAGGTGGAAACAATAGAGGAAACTCACAGGTGAAAGAAATCTTCCCTACACATACTGTAATGCTACCATCCAGAGCAGAGCAACCAGAGCTTAACATGTGTTTTTGTTCAAGATTAGAGAAACTCCAATGAATGTTTCTTTTCTTTATCAGCACTAAAAAATATTCTAACATCCTCGTGTCAGCAGTTACATATTTTCAAAACAGAGATCTCCTATTAGGCTTGCTCGTTATCAGCAAAAAGTCATGCAGCAATATTTTGCTTTCCAGATCCCCTCCCCCAAAGAGCAACCACCAAGCACTGCTGATATCTTTAATTTTTTGAAATGTTTTACTTTGTCCAAACAAATATGGAAATCAGTTTTCATTCAAATGTTCAATGAACTCAAGAATTAGAGTTACAAAGGTCTTTCTTTGCGAAGTTGTTTTCGCTTTTCAGGTTAAAGATATCCTTTTGTATTTAAATTGGATAGTAGTCATGGTTTGGTTTGGTTTTCAAAGCATGGTTCTAATCCAACCACTAAATAAAAAAATAAATCGAGAACTGAACTGTAGCTAAGCGTGAGCTTATATAAAGCTGAGCACACTGAGACCATCCAGGGCACTGTTGATCTTGGACACTTAAAGGAATTTTATGGAAAGTTCAATGATCTTCAGTGGTGACTCCCTCAACTCCCTCAATCTCTTAATTTTCTGTGTTATCTGAGGACACTTCATGTACAGCAAAACGAAAAAAAAAAGAAATAACTGAGTCTCAACTCAACTTCTTCAATAGCTCCCAGATAAGCGTTTCCATTTCTTCTCTTAAACTGACAAAATCTAGTGAATTGGGGAAAAGAGAGAGACTACAGAGAAGGAATAGCTTTCTCCAGGGAGTATTCCAAGCTCATCTGCACTTTACTGTAGTCCTTTCTTGGGACAGAAAATCCATTCAGAATGTAAATCTATTAAATATGGGCGTATATAAAAGACAATGAGAGCACTGTGGGGTAAAAAAAAAAAAAAGACAGTGAATGTTGCCAGCAGTCCCTATTTGCACCAGTGTCCTCCCTAAGGGGCCACCACTGAAGAGGAAAGTTAGGCACCATGGACTGCCCATCACTAATATATATCAACATCCGTGTGGCATCTACTTGAGGCCAAATCCAAACCTAAGACTGGTGAAAGAAGGCTCTCCACTGCAGCACCATTCTCCACAGCCCTTCCTCTTTCAAAACCAAATTTTAGCAGTATGAACAGAGGTACTGTCAGCCAGCTAGACACAGCATTAACAAATGGTATGGTAATCGCCTACATATTAGAGGGGGAAGTTGAAGCCAAGATTTTATAGTATGATTAATGGTTTCTGGGTGTACAGTTCAAAGTACTGTGAAAAAAAGCTGAGTTCAGCTTCTGGAGAGGATAAAAAAGAATCAGGCTCCTTTAACATCCCTTAAGATAAACCAGCTTTGGGTTCCCCAACCACTATTTTGGGATGCTTGCCATGAGGACCTTGAAAGAACTACCTTCTACCTTGGGAAATTAATTAAGCTGCAATACATCACATTTAAAAGCTGGTGTCCTTGCTTCAGTTTGCACTTCGATCTTTGCTCAGCCAGCCTCTGTGGGCGGGGTGAATGTGCATTTAGAGATGGGAAAAAGAAAAGGTCTTTCCTGAGGGCCTGGACAGGTGAGTGAGTTTCCATGAGGTAAGCAAGGGTGTGAGCCCATGGGTGTGCTGCAATGGCCCCAGTGCCTGCCCTTCCCCTGCGGTGCACACACGGCATCCTGCTGCGAGCACGCACAAGGTGATACCATCCCTGCTCACCCTGCAGCTCACAGTCTGCGCTCCCGCAGCACCCACGCAGCCACTGCCACATGCTCAGCAGGGACAGCAGGCTGGCTGCCCACCCCAGCCCTGGCAGGGCTGCTTGGAGTCACCCCACCCAAGAGGGGAGCTTACACCTCTGGAGGAGAGCAGTGGGCTCATCTGGATCAGGGTAGGCTTGGCTTGCCTGTGCTGTGTGACACCAGGCAGACATGGGCAGTGTAGGTCAGCTGATTTGCTGTTGGTGACTGTGAGGAATGGTCCAAAGCCACCTGAAAGAGTTTGGATTTTGGCTAGGTCACTGTATGCCTCTCACATACCAATGATCACCCAAACATCAATCAAATATTGTTCACTTTGTGACACAACAGCTACACTTGGTCTTCACACGGGTCTCTCCACTCTCCGTCTCTGCTTCCCAAACCTGAGACTGTCCTTTGCTCACCTTCAGAGCAGCTGTTCCTCTCCAAGCATCCAGTATGGATGGCCATCAGTGCCTCCTGGCTGAGCACTCAACACAGCAGCTGCCCTCCAGCAACAATCCAGTGGTACCGAGTGCCCACTTGGGCACTGCACTGACCTCCACTACCTTTGCTTCCTTGATGGTCTGGGACTCTGAAAGAGCTGAGGAGTACCTTGGCTGTGCTTGCGGAAGGGGCAGAGATAAGACCAGGTCTGTTTTCATACACAGCTAAAAGATAAATCAGCAGAAAGGATAAAGGGACAATCTGGACACTGTGATGAGTCTCTGTTCAAAGGCTGCTGAATCCCTGTTGAAAGGGGATTTAAGGGAGCATATGACAGCAAGGAATAGTTGTCAGTCCACTGAGCTTCAAGTCTCCTCCTCTCCTAATATGGCCCCCAAATTGATCTCTGTGTGTAGGGGCCGTATGAGATAACTACACTGTTTAGCTGCTCCTGGGGATACTCCTGCACCAAAAAGATGCTGACAGCAAGAAACTCAGACCACCTCTGTTCCGGCATTGCCGGAATACCGGAAGGCCGCTGGACAAGATACTTCCTTTGTCTTAATATTTAACTGCTTGTAGATCTTGGATGTGTTTATGGCTCAGCTTGGAACACCTGAAAATGCCTGTGCTAGACATACTGGACTCATTCAGCAGAGCTCAGTTTTACAAGTGAGATGAAGCTCAGCTTTCTTTCTACACTGACAGAAGACACACATTCAGGCTTTAAATAAAAAAAAGCAATCCTTCTTTTGCTAACCAAAGACACAAATCAAATTACACTGGCAGACCATTCTCTTTTCTCGGTTCTACATAATTTTCCATGCAGAAAATATTTTATATGCCTGCTGAATTCTTTCTTCCACGGTACTCTGTTAAACTTTTGATTAGAAACAAAAAATACAGTACTCTTGCACTAGCTGTTTCCATGTACAGGTGGGTCAAGAATGTTCTTCATAGACACAATACTATCCACCAAAGAGAAATGTAAATTCCATGGAATTACTGCAGCAGCATTGAAGGGCATAAGCTGCCAAAGCATACAGATAGGTAATAGATTTGTTTATGGACTAGACAAGGTTTAATTAAACCAGGCAGCTCTGAAGAACAGTAANCCCCCCCCCCCTTTTTTTTTTGTCTAGAGTATCTTTCTCCTAGTGGCTTTCCTCTTCCTAATAATCCCATCACAAATGACAGATATGTTATCAGTCATCACTGGGATTTGACACATTCTTAATACCCGTCATGACAGCTCTGAAGTCTGCATGCTACTCCATTGTACTCCAAAGCATTTGCAGGAGGTAATGGACACATCAAATACGACTCAGTGGCTCTGCTTTATTGAACTGCTGAAGGCTTGCAACAGAGCAGTAGATGCTTAAAGAAGCTTAATTGTGATTATTCAAAATTACACACATAGTGATTAAATATAAAACAGTATATAATGTGGCAGTGTGCCCAAATAGAGTCTCTCCTGTTTCCTTGGGCCTCTGTTTTACTTTAATAGAGAACCTAATGCAGAAGTGAGGTGCAAGTCGTGGCTAGAACCAGAGTCAACATCAAAGGTGGACACCTGAATTGATACGAGGACAGTGGGATTGAGAAGTGAGTCACCCACAGCAGCTGTCAGTACTGCCAAAGAGTAAATGCGAGTGCAGCAGACCATGAGTTTAAGAGTGTCTCCCTGATTTCCTGTGTTTCCTGACACAAGGAGGAGACAGCATCTTATCACTGAGCAATAAGGACAAGGAACACCAACTAACAGGTTTTGTATGAGGCTGTTGCTAATGCCTGTTGATTTCTGTGGACGTCTTAATATAGGTAGTTTTGTTTTCTTTTATTCAAGCCCTCAAAAGAGCTGTAACAGATACAGCACCCCACAGAAAGAATTCAATACAGAGCTCTCCAAGCAGATAAATTTTCTTTTGATCAAATTCTAGTATTACTTCAGATGACTCTGGTTATCTTCTCAGGCACAAAAATAAAATAATTTTTTAATGTAACATTTCTTCCAAGCCTTAGACTTGCAAGAAGCTTTCTCTCAGTTGAGCCCAGCTGCTGCAAAGCATCATATAGCTACAGCCTCTGCCAGCAGCATATGAGCTGCATGACAGCAGTGTGCTTTGCCATTAGTAAATGCAATGGCTTGTTGTTCTCAATGCATTTACAATTTTGCACAAAAGCAGAAAAAAACACCCCCACCAAAAACAAAAACCCCACACAGATTAGAGACAAAGCAGTCCTGTGTAACTCAAGGCCCTTTCAGCAAGGCAATAAAGCCAAGGCAGAATTGTGAGCTAGAGTCAAAAGGAAGTGTCCCATTGACATTATGAGCTTTGGAGCAGGTCTGGAGAGAAGAAGACAGGCAAAACACATTCAGCCACCTAAGTGATTTCATGTCCTCTGGACTAAATCAGTTAAC
The DNA here is from genome assembly GCA_013399195.1 of Dicrurus megarhynchus. NCBI lineage: Eukaryota > Metazoa > Chordata > Aves > Passeriformes > Dicruridae > Dicrurus > Dicrurus megarhynchus. The sequence goes on along the minus strand of VXAD01010758.1, from coordinate 358,878 downwards.
GAGTATGTCGTGGTTTAACAGTCTCAAGGCATTGTTTGCATCTACACGAAATGGATGAGCAAACTGGGATTCCTTACAGTGCAATTTTATTTAGGAGAGATGCAAGAGTAACTTTTGCACCTATCAAGCACTTGGGAACAAAGTGATGGCATTTAGATGGGTGGGAATATTGTTCTCAGGATGCAGCAAATCCTATTCCAGGGATCTAAACCACTGCAATAACAGCACTAGTCGAGTGTAAACTCATCTTCCCAGCTGAAGCACTTTCAAAAAAGCTGAAAGGTGAAGTTTACTTTAGTAGGCTTCTCACCAGACCATTTACGGCCCATTCTTGAGCAGCCAGTGCTCAAGAAAATCATGGTATCATGTTTTCTGATCACAATCTTATACCAGGGCCTATTCCAGATCAAATTTGTACTGTCAGCTGAGCTTGGGTTGCATGGAGGCAAGATCATGGCAGCACAGCCCCACTGAGAAGTCTTCCCAGCAAATATTCCCTTCTGGCTTCGGTCCAAGGAGCATTACTGCTTCTCCTGCTGCCTACACTCCCCAGTTATTCTTTTCATATACCCTCTCAGCTGTAAGCAAATCAACATGCCAATCCCTGGGGACCCATGGCTTAGCTTATACTTAAGACTTGCCATTCTGCTTTGTGCTTTGGACATTGATTTCCATTGTCTCAGCTATCATGCAACAAAAGGGCATTTAATTGCTGTCTCATTTAGTCTGGGGGAGAAGAGGAGAACAACTTTTTCCAGTCCTGATTGATGGCAGCCATTAGCACCTCCTAGCACAATACTGACTTACTAGAAGCATGATTTACATGTGAAGTTCAGTGCCACACAAGTGAATCAGATTTGCAGCTATGCTTACTTGAACAACTTCAGAGACAAAATCTTCACATGAAATGAATTTGCAGAAATGCTTACACTGACCACCCATTTAAAGAGAAAACTTCAAAGATTAAGGAGGTTTGTTGAAACCTCGTAGAAACAAAAGAAAGCTTAGCAGAGATCTCACAGTTTTTGTTTCACTTGTCAAGTGTGCTACCATGTAGGTGCTTTAACGGTTGTAAAAGGGAAAAAAACCAAAAGAAAAACCACCCAAACCAACATGATTTATACTTATTTACATGCGTTTAACATTAGGAAACATTTCATGTCCACTAGGCATCAAAATTCCCAATTGCATACTATGAAAGGCAATGCTGAAGAATCCCATAAACTGTTTCCCCCTTCTTGTGTGAGCATTCCTATTTTCTTTGTGATGGAGGAAAGAAGAAAATTAATATCCACATTTAATATCCTCCATGTTCTGGAGAGCAATAAGCTACATGCCTTGGTGCTCAAGCCAAACTGCTGATAGTGTATTTTTAGTACTTGTCTCATTTTATTAAAAAGCAAAAGGATGCAAATCTCCCTTTCAAAAGAACAGAGCTCAAGAAACAACTGGATTAGTGAAGGCTTCTTGAAATAGCACCTTTAATCAGTCCTGTTATGCGAAACTTGCAGTAATTTCAGTAAAATTTGATGTAGTTTGATGCAGCTTATCAAAACATTTAATAATTGCAAAATATAAGATCAAGAACCTTTTGAACACCAGACTTTCCAGTCAGACACAGAAACAAGCTGAGGCACTAGGTATTATCAGACACACCGTTGTACATTTTTGGGAAGATTTACCATGGGAGAGGCAGATTGAGAAAGGCTGACTTTCAGCAAGGCAATGATGTACAGCCAAACATGCAAGCACTCACGTTGTCTCAGCTGTGGGAGCACTAACCCTGGCCAGGGAGAAGCTTTCTGAAACCATGTTAGCTATACTCACAAAAAACCACTTCTGACTACTTTCAGAACATATGCTCTGTTATTCACATAATTGGTTTAAAATTCCACAGCAAAATTACTCTGCAATTACTTGCTTTCAGTGAGTCCACTTCTTACATTCGCATCCCCCACAGGACCCACCTTTGTTCCTCAGTGATACTCATCTTTCCTGATGTGCATTTCTAAATAAGCTTAAATAGTGGCTATTTCTCTGTGATTTCCTGCTTTTTTATACAGTTGAAAAAATAATGATTTTAGGTACATAAATGAGTGTGTGAAGGCAGAATGTACATTTTTGGTTTAGAACAGCTGTCTTCACTTTTATTCATTCTGCAGCACACATGCATGGAAAACTGTATTTTGAATCTTCCTTTTCCCATTTGTTTTAAAGGGCAAATAAAACTTAAAACACAGAAGCATCCAAAGCAAACAAACACCCCTCCCCCCCAAAAAAAACCCACCCAAAAAACTACAAAAAAACCTAAACAAAACCCCTCCCAATCTGGCAGGTGGCCAGATACTAGTTAAACACTAGAATACACTTGTTTCCTTAACTTGGCTCTTCTTAAAATTTGTTTTCCCCTCCCACTGTTTCCCTTTTCTTTGGTGCCAGGCAGGAGGACACGTGTTTCTCTTGCTGGAAAGGCTAAGTGCTATCTTCCGAAAAGTTCAGTCTATGGACAATTATTCCTGGTAGCTGTGAGGAAGGCAGAACACAGGATCCCAGCGTCTCTCCTTCCCGTCCAGGCTTGTGCCAGGCTGGAAGCAGAGCTCTCGGCAGCAATGCCTCCAGGAAAGAGACCAGCACCAACAAAGCTGCCAAAATGGATTTAAACCACTTTGCAGCTAAAAAACAGACCAAGAACCATGTTTGTGCAACCCCTTTATCAATCTCACTTCAGATCTCTTTGGCCACCTGAAAATAAAGGAGAAGGTTTTACATGCTGGTTTCTGAGAAACCTGCCAAGCCAACACGTGCTAATCAATGTGAACAGGTCCTGGAAAAGAAGTTGATCGAATCTCTCTGATCATCCTCAGAGTCACAGTCAAACCCACACACCTTCGAGATTCAGGTCAGCCACACAGCTGCTCAGCATCCCCTGGGAGACTCAGAATGTGAGTGCAAAATTAGGGCAAGCACTAGCACAGCAGTAGGCTGCAGCATGTTGCTGGCAGAGGCACAAACCTGCTCCTCTACCCAGCACACCATCTATAAATAGGTTTATGAATACAGAACCTCTGCCAAGCTATTCATGCTTTCTTTTTCCCTTTGCTAATTTTTAATGCCTCTTGCAAGACTGACTCCTAGAAGTTTTATCTCCATTAGTAGTAATAAACACTTATTAAATGCACCAGCAATGTCTGAAAGTGTTGATAAATAGCAACAAATTTGTATAGAAAGCCAGAATATAATTTTGCATTTAGAAAACTCTATTGTATTGAAAAAGAAGGAAAAAATGAACTTACCTGAAAACAGGAAATTCACATGAAAAATCTGCGCGCACACCACAGCTTGGGAAACAAGAACCCACTTCTTCTGGGACTTCAGGAGGAGACAAGTAAGCACTTACTTTTGTTCAGCTGTGCTCCTGGGGGTACCAGCTGAGCCCCAGAACTGAGCCCTGGGCTGTCCCCCTCACTCTTCGCACCTGGAACAAGAAGGCAGGCGTTCAGCTCCCTCAGCACAGGAGTGATGCACCATTCCGCACCCAAGGCACAGCGAGGGATGCTGACACTGCCTGCCTGCTGGAGACTCAACACAGCCCTATGGAAGGGGAAACTCACTGCAGCTGCCATTATTGATAAGCATGGTTCTCTGCTGCTTTCTGCTGCAGGTGCCCTCTCAAGATACCCTGGGAACACGCAAAGCACTAGAAAGCTGTCTACAGAGCATCCTAACTCCCCCCGGGAGGGACCACTTTTCTAGAAGATAACAGTAGCCCCATAACAAACGTGCTAAAGCCCAGTCTATGGCAAGAACACTTTATGGTAAGAATTTTGTTTTGAGCTGCCAGTTTTTGGGTGACCAAACCAACCAGGACTAATTTCAAACAGGGACATTAACCAAGGACTTAAATTACCTTGTACTTTCATCTGGTATCATTCTCTTGGATCTCTGTTTTTCCCCTTTCCCTCTCAACACTTACATATTTCACCATCCATTTTCGAGGATGGATGTCTAAATGAAGTCCTTTATTAAGGCTCAATTTTCAAAAGCAAAGTCACCTTCCAATTTCCCTTTGCTTCAGAAATTAGCTTCTAGGGGCATTTTCTTGAAAAGCCTACATCTATACTTATTTAAGCTTTCTGGGGAATAATTGAGTATGGAGAGTAAGGTTTAGCCTGATTAAATTTTTATTTCCATCTAAAAATAAAAGGAAATGCATAGTAAAGAACTAGGAAAGCTTGAGCCTCTCTCTTTTTTTTTTTTTAACTTCTGAAAAATGAAGACAAAGGAGACATATTACAATAATTTTTTTTCCCTTTCAGAAATCCCAAGAAACTTAACACCATATTCTTAAGCTTTGAGCAATGTAGAGTTGACTGTTAAATACTTCATATATTCTGAGCTAGCTGATCTCACTGGCCCTCATTTGAGCCATAGGACTACATGACCTCAGGTGGTCACTTGCAAACCAAATTATCCTATGATTTTTTCCAAAGGGAACAAGACTAGTTTGTGCTTTTCAGTAACATAAGCCAAACTTTTCTTTCATATTTGCCATCACTTTTACTACATACATCTTCTCCAACAAGGAATCTTTCAACAGTCCAAATCTATACGCATTTTATATATGAAAACTCTTTAATTCAATCTTAAATTATCAGAAGTATCTTTTCACATGTCACAAAGGGAAAGGATTTAATGCATTTAGGTTAAACTAGTCTGGTAAGAAAACTAAGAGAATGTACCCTAAGTCCTCCACTAGGTAACACTAAAGAAGGAACTGGGCGTAAAAGACAGTGGCAGTATTTCCTGTGGAAGAAAGTCCAACTTTACAGTAATACATTTTCCACCTGTGATTCTGAAGGCAGGACACTACTTTTAAATCAGCTCTCATGTCACATGGCTGTCAGACCTGTCTGCAGCAAAAACAGTGGAATCCCTTGCACACTCCGCACCTCTCCCTGCCAGCACCATCCTTCAGTAACACCTCCCTGTGCCAAGGCACCAGGTCATGCACAAGCCCACATCTCCTATGGATCATCACACAGCCACTTTCTGGCCCTGAGCTCCAGCTGCCTCCATCATGTCCATGTGTCAAACCTTTTAGCTGGCCGACTGGTTTATTCCACAGTAAAAAGAAGACTTTTCAAAGTGTCTCTTGGAAGATAAACATTCTGAGTCTCCCCACCCCAAATTCCTTAGCATGTGTGTTTCTCAATTAACACTAAACACAAAAAACCCATGTGCAATGCAGCAATATGTTTTTCTGTTTCTCTGTGTACCTGCTCTCAGCAGAGAGGAATACAGATATTATTTAATAGATATCCAGGGAATGAAGTACAGAAATTCCAGTCCTAAAATACCACAAAGACAAGATATTAAAATAAAAAAATAAACAGACTTTTTCCATCATCAAGGTGAAGGAATGCCATACAGGATTGGAAATTTCTCCTCAAATCCAACCAAGCCTTATTCTTGTTACTCTGACACTTCTGTCATTGCTGTCTTCTTCCTTCCCCCTTCCCCAAGAACTGCAGATGCCTTCTCTCTTAAGCCCAGCAACACACTGGCCATCAGACTCTATCACTGCTTCTGCTGCAAGGGAATGCTGAGACAAGAAAAGGGTAATCCCCTCAGAAAACCACTCACATGGGTCTACCCATGTAGATATACATGGTATATCAATACATATTCTTTCTTCTCTCATTTTTCAAGAATCACAGGTACTTCTCTTTTCTAATAAAATTATTTCAAATAAATTAACACCATGACCACTTTTAAAGTTGAGCCCTAGCCTCAAACAGAGTCTAAAAGAGACTGTTGTTAGACATGAAGAGCTTCTTCTTCAGCATGCCCATAGTTTGCTTCAAAGCTCATTGTTTAAATAGGAACAGTTGAGATGCAAAGTTAAATTTAAGGATCCTGGGAATAGGTGTGCATGACGGGCATCTGGCAGGCAGATCTGCTGAAAGGATGCAGTTCTGCACATGAAGTCACAAGAGTGAGATTCCTAATTATATGCAGTAACCAAGGCATGGAAGAAAAACTGGTTCATCAGTTAGCATCCAGCAGCACAGCGAGGAAGCTTTGTTCTCTTCTCTGGAAAGAGGACAGTCGATACTGCTCATATCAAAGCCTGGATCCACAGCCCTCCAGACTTAATTAGAAAATCATGAAGAGTACAAAATGGCATTGGACACAAAAAATGATCATTTTTCAAGTAAATTTAGTGGAGTGAGCACTCTTACATTTACAATCCATGCTCCCTCATCCACCCCTTTTTCCTCATTAATGATACAGAGTTGGCTGCAGATGCAACAAAACCTGTCAGCAACTGCAGGGTGTCCTAAAGCAAGTCTTGCCTATTATTCCAGCTGTATAGATGAAGGTCGCTGACACTGCTAACACCTCTGACATTTTATAATCAATTGCCAGCATTTACAGAGGAGAAAATACCACTAGCTTTAAACACACTCAGAAAGAAAGAAATTCTTCTCAATTAATTTTAAGCTTGCTCTCTCTGAGCCAAAACATGAAACATGAGGCAACCTAACAAGTCAAATATTAGTGAGATTGTTTTCTGGCAGCCAATGGCATATTCTATTTGTATATAAACAATTGTAGTTTATCCATCTCTCCAAAATAACTGCAGTATGAATCATCATAAGGACAGTGTCAGAGAAAACTGACAAATACTTGTAGCTGAAGAAAAATAATAATTTAACTTGAAAAGCAACAATGAATACCAGACTATCAGCATGTTGCTAACACCAAATACCTGTTGGAGAAATCTAGTATTTTGTGGATTAGACTCTTGGAAGATGAAAGGGGCTGACCTTTACCTACACCTTCGCTGCTGTTAAAGAATGATGAAACTCTTGACATACACTGCACATTCACCTCGTGCCTGCTTTTCAGAACAGAGATTGCTGCCTTTTAAACTAGTTCTACGTTGATTTTTAGCCAACTGCAATATTCCACTGCTATAGCTGAGGATGGGGGGCTAAGGAAGAGATTTTCAAATAATGCTTTGTAAAGGGTCCACAAGTGCTGTCTGATTTATAAACTGTCAATGTGCTTGATGAGTTCAACAGCTGGGAAGCCCTGGATTTGACATTACTGCCCTTACCCCATAGTTCAAAGCAATCGTTTTGCATTAATACAAGGCCCCAGAGAACATGGGGATCTCTAACTTAAGACCTCTTAAAGACCTATGGTCAAAATTCTTGCTCCTGACGGTCCTTCTCACTCTCCAGCTCCTAATTCAAATGATCAGTCCACCCTTGCTTTTCACAGGAGCTCTTTGTGTATGTTGTAATGTTTACATCAAATACAATTGCCTAAAGCACTCCAATTTTCTCTAATACTTATCATTAGGAGAGAAAAAAAAAAAAAAAAGGTTGTATTTTTGTCCAAAAAGAACCATTTCCTGATGTTTAGCATAGTCAGGATAACGGTCACAGGCAGCATCTTGGCTCAGCAGGCAAAAGTAGTAGGTGGTAAATGAGAGTGCTGGGGAGGGGACAGATCTTTTTCCAGGGGGGAGAGGGGGCAGTGTCTGCTAAAGGAGGCACCCTGATGGCAGTAGATTTATGCATCCACTCTTGTCAGTCTAGGAGGAGGGAATCATTATGCAGGGCCAGCTGCAGGGGCGTGCACTGCTGTCGGGAAAAATTAGAAGTCTAGCAAAGAAGGGAGAAATGACAGAGTGAATGAAAACTCCATGATAAACCCATTTAGGCTCTATTCTCCCTGGGATGAAAGATGAAGCATAATCTCTTTGGCATACATGCTGTCAGAGACTCAAACAAATATGCCTAGGTACGCTCAGGCACATGGCCCAGAATGGGCAGTGACAGCATCCACCCAAAGGACTGTAACTGCACAGGGTATGGAGCAAGAGTCCTTCTCACCACGTTTAGACAAGTTCTGGGGAAGGATCTTAGCACGCTAAGATGCTCTGGATCAGAAGAAATCTCATCTGCTGCCCAATGCCTTCTTTGTGTAAATACCCTGGAAAGAAAGCTTCCATTTGAACACCTTGGGGGAGTGTGGGGGGTAGGGGTGGGCAGAGAGAAGAGACAACCAGACTATAAAACAGTGAAAAGCACCCAAACTAAGGCTCTGGTATTTCACTCTTACTTGAGAAAATGATAACTTTCCAACCTAAGCAGGGAAGTGTTTGGTAGCTTTTCCTTCTGCCTGTCCTGACCTCTGCTAAAGCCTAGGTGCTGATGAAAGTCTTTCTGGAATGCTAATGCCTTGCTGAAAGCCAGAAGGTGCAAAATGGGAGCTACTTGGAGAACACTTTCCTGGGGGGAAAAAGGGAGGGAGTGATGTACTTCAATACCTTAAGTTACACATAGGGACCCATAGTGTTAGGCATATTTTTACCACAAAATTTTTGCTCAGCATGCTAACATTGTAAATTCTGCCACTGTGTGTCCTTCAGTGGAAGCTCTTTGAGATACAGTTTGATGATAAAGGTTTGTTCAATTAAGTGTGTGAGAATCGGGGAAAACAAAATAAACCGCAAGCAGTTCTACTGTAAAAGTCCTTCTTTCTACTACACATGCACATCAGAAACATGGGTATTTATTTAATTCTCTGTAAAATACTTTGAATCCATCTGCCTTTTTTTAAGGCAACTCTTCTATAATATTCTTCCCGGTGGCATAATCTATCAAGTGTAAAAAAGATTTCTTCTATCAGGTGTCAGATTAAGACACCACTGACCACATTGTAACTACCTGGTGTATTTTACAAGCATTTATACCTGCACCGTGTAGGTCTGCCAGTTTAACAAACTGCAAACACTCAAAAATATATTAAAAAAAAGCACTCCAAAACAACATTGAGACATTGTTTCATTAACACTGTGAAGGTGTAAATGGGGTACTGAAGTGAAGAACAGTGTCTTCTGATGAATTAAAGTAAATGGAAGATATCTACATGCATGAAGGCTCAAAAAACACAATCCTGAAAGCCACTGTTTGATCAAAACTTTGTGAGAAAACACAGAAATAAACCACAAGTTGTTACAGCGAGCAACAGAAATAAAATTGGCAAATTCCTAAACTACAAAACTATATAATTGTCAAAGTGCAAACAATACTTCTTACAGCTACATGGTTATGTTTCACTTTTTTTCCCTAAGGAAAGTAAGGACAGGCAAATGTATAATTTTAGTACCAATTCAGGAAAAGCTTTCATAGTAAGATATCAAATATATTATGGGAAGGGAAAAGGAACGCAGTTATTTATCTGACTTGAAAACAGCACAGTGTCAAGTTAATTTAAAATTCAATTTCAGTTTAAAGCATTACAAGGAAGAAAGAATCCTATGTATCACAGGTTGTAAATTGAAATCCTAGCAAGGTTTTTGTCTGCCAGCTAGCTGTGTATCAGCTATAAAGCCAGATTGCAGGTGCTTCTTTTAGGAGATTGGGCTGCAAGGCTCACATTCAGAGAAGTTTTTCATTTACTATTCCCAAAGGCATTTTATTTAATTTTTTTTTTCATAGTCCGTTAGTTAATGGAAAACTGGCATTACAATAACCCAGAGGTAATTTCTGCAAGGTACAGTGCGTGATGCAAAAACACAGAAGGTCCTGTGGAAGTCACCAAGAAGGTGTACATTCATATAAACATATCTTTTACAAAAGCAAACATGAAAAAGCAGTTTGTCTGCAAAAACAGCTTTTAGGGTGACATGAATTTAATAAATAAATAAAGAACCTTAGAGTTTTTTCCCCTTTCTAGAAAATATACCTGCATAAAAATGTTTCATTTAAACTCCACACAAAACCTTGAACACGACGGTTTGAGGGAAGAGAGGGGATATTCCTCCCAGTTTTCTGAGCTGAGGGATAAATAAATCTGAGAGAAAGGACATTTAATTCACCCCTAGACTCCAAACTGAATGAAAGCCTACTCGGATTTGGTACATATTATAAAAAAAGTGACCCGAGGAAAACAGCTAGACTTCCAGTTTCAGAAGGTTCCTGCAAAGTGCACCGGCCAGTCTGATCAGAAAGGCAAATTCTGCTCAGAAAGGCAGATTCTGCTCCTCAGCCATCAGCCACTAACAACCCAGCTGGCCAGAGGACAGGAACAGGGCTGGAAGGGCACGGAAAACCTGCACCAACAAAGAAAATGAATGTATACCCCTGACCTCCGCTCCTCCAAAAGGGAGGCAAAGAAAAGCTGCCATTTACAGCAGCTGGGCTACTTTTATTTAGTCACATAGGCCTTGAACCTCCTTGTACAAACACTGTGAAACCTCAAAACCTTGCTGAGGGAGCAGATGAACACCTTGGAAAGCTTTGGTTTTGTCAAAATGGAATTTAAGGTGTGTGCAAATTGGTACTCAGGAAAGGGTAATATTTGAGGACATGAATTTATCTCCACTGACATATCCACAGCTGGGAACCAGTATGAACAGCTTCCTCATGCTGATACATTTCACTTCTTTTGTAAATGGAAAGATGTGGGAAACATTATTAGAGGTGATAGAAAAGTGTTTTTGTACTGCAGTAATGGCTTTTATCCTGTCTTTGAAAATGACATAAATTTGGGTAAATTTATAATATATACCCATTATATATAGTTACATTTTTCATAAAAAAATAATTTCTAAAAATGCTGGAAGATTAACAAAAGCTAAGGAGGGAGGAATGTGATACAGCTTGAGATGGAAAGAAGCCCTTTGCCCCTCATATTTTTTTTTTTAAATACATCTGGGCCCCTTCCTGCTCCCACAGCAACAATTGAGTCTGTGGTTATGCCTCCCTCCCTGCTCCCCTTCAACTCCACACTTAAACCCTCATCATTTAAATGGCTTATTCACCTTTTTGCCTTACCATGCATTTTTGGACCTACAGCTCTGAGGTAGATTTCAAAAAACTTTTGCTGGCATTTAATATGGAAACTACCTCCGCTGCACCAATATTTATACACATGGTATTACAAAAATATACCACTTGCTTTAATGTACTGCTCTTTCCCTGCTTCCTATGCTAGCAGAAAACACAAAGAGGTTTAGCAGTGATAAGAAATTGATGGATATCTTCACTATGCAGTGCCATAGTGAAAAGGTTTATGTCTCAATTATGCAGTGTCCCTTGCAGAGTGGCCAAAACAAGCCTCAGTTTGCTTAAATTTCTGTGGAAACTAAGAATCACTGTTTAAAAAAAAAAAAACAACACCAAAATAAGCCAAATTTAAAACCAGGCTGCATCTTTTGCTAAGAAAACCAGGCCACAGCACAGGGATGTTGCACTCAAGAGGATACAATACTTGCTTTCTTTCCAAGCTGTCCCTGACACGGCATGTGACTCTATTCTAATGCTACTTTTTTTGTTTGCCAGATGTTGCACAACACGAAGAAGGAGGACTGGAAGCTGGAAAGGCCAGCTGCTCCAAGGTATAACCTGCCTTGGACTAAAGCAGCCTGAGACTGGAATGTTCCTCACATGATGGAGGGAGCCTTCTGTGCAGGACTTGAGGCTTCAGATTTTTGCCAGTTTGATGGAGTTTGGGAATTCAAGGTTTACTGGACTGATACTGTAGCACTGTCTGATACCATTTGATTGCAATAGAGGCAAAAATGTCTTGCAAAGGTGATCAGAGGTGATCGGACACAGACACAACCACAGCATTTCCACAGGAAGGCTTGCAGTACACCAGGGGTAACAGGATTAAATGCTGCATCAAACTCCATCCCACTGCATAGGTAAGAACAAACAGTGGTGCAGCAGAAGAGCAAAAGCAGCCTGAGATTTTACATTTAGTTCTCAATCATTTCATCTCTAAAAACTAAAAAGGGATTGTTTTAAAATATTTTTAAATGTTTGAATTCTTCCCCTTACATTTGGTTTGCACACCAAAAAAAGCTTCAAATATTCCAGTATTATGCAAAAAAAGTTTAAAAGTTGTCTTCAAATTGGTAGTACTTCAGAAAAAAAAAAGAAAAAAAATATATCAGAAAACGCAAATATATAATCAAGTCCTTTGAAGTCACTTTCTGTTCCACTAAGACATTTATACTAATTGCTGAGCCCCTCATTTAATCTTTTCATGTACAGATCATTTCGAAATGACTGAGATTTAGGATACACTATTTTAATACTGATGGTGTACCTAACAAGATCAGATTTTTAATAAGATTCTAGGCATTTATATTAGAGAAAGACTTTGACAAAAATAAAGGAAGGTAGCTGTATATCATGAAGACTGAGCCTGTTCAGATCATTATAATCACATATGCTATTCTTTTTTATATATCATTACGTGGTATAGGTGAAAATCAGAAAAATTTAATAGTCCTTGATACTAACACAAAATGCCTGCAGGTCCATTTATTTCTCATTCTCAGTATATACACAAAACTCTCAGTAAAGAGATGCTAAGGAAGATAAACACATGTCAGTTGCGATCACCTTAATCAGATCTAAACTTCAGAGCAAAAACCTTAGCTACTTTCTAACTTGTTTATTGACCACTATCAGAAAAACAATTCAACATCCATGTCACGACTGATACTCTAATTTTAGTATTATCCCTTTTTATTCTGTATGTTGCCTGTGAAATACATAATTATGAAAAGTAATTATGATCATATATATATATAGGTGTCAATAACTACTACTAAAATTCTGCTGCTTCATTTTTGTACAGAAGTATATCTAGAGCTACTGCAGGTTGCCAGTAAGACTGCAGTGTGTCCATCTGTTAGACTATACACAGCCTAAGCAAATGCTGAGGCACATCACCTTTTACTATTACAGCAATTTCAGGCGTGGGCTGATTTTCCTACAGAAATACAAGCAATTAGTATTCAATTTTGAGCTGTACCAGAAACACTCCCTCAATAGATGCAACTGCCTTGATCATTTGCAGCAGCTCTTTTAAAGTGGCTAACCTGAAAAAATTAAACAAATGAGTATGCTTTGTTTCTGTACATCCCTGAGTTTATTGCAGCTCCCGTTTCTGTGCCCTTCCATCCTTCACTTGAGTCTAGTCCAAGCCATCCAGGCCTCCCAGGACAGGGAGGAATCCTTGACCCACATTTGGAGGATAAATTCGTGGTGGGCTTTGGGGTTTAGTGCAGGCAGCACAAGATCACCTGCACTGCTGCTCTCTCCAGGCTGACGACACGGACGTCTCTGTATAAAGTACTGTTTGTTCAGAAAGACAACAATGTGAGGAGAAGCCTGGCCATGACAGCGAGTTAACAGATCTGCACCGCTCACAAGGAGTCATGTGCCTCCTGCATGAAAGCCCTGGAAGAGTTTCTGTGCCTGCTCAGCCGAGTATTGAGACTGTGTCTGGGAGCTGTCATTTGCTGCAGTTTGAAGTCCTTTTACCACAGTTTACATAAAGGTAGGAAATATCTGCGGTTCCTCTCTAGGAAAAACTGTCTTCAGAACCTGCAGAGGTATTTTATCACTTCACCTATTCAGCCTGGAGCACAAAGCCCAAGAGAGTTCAGAGAAAGAGAGGCACATGCAGTCAGTCAACACCACAATCCCTGATGATGCTATGCATCTCCAAAGTACCTGCTGTTGTCCACATTGATTTGCCTGCTGAGGGAACCCCTATTCTACACCTCTAATGCAACTCTTCCTGCAGAGACAATTGAAAAGTAAATGTAGACAGAGTTCTGTATGTTCCCAGCAGAGTCTTCCAAGTATTTTCCATAGATCTAGTCAATTGAGTACCTATTCAACTTGCTATCTCCATCTTAAACATCTCATAAATCAGACACAGAGGATAAGAACTTTTGATTCCACCAGAAAATGTAATTTGTGCCCAGAGCTTGTGTTGGTGCCAGTTACCATTAAATCTCACATCTACACTGCAAATCAGTCTGAAGAGAAAGTGTCCTTCTATTGCCAGGTATTAGTCAGTTCACAAATATTGTGTCCTTAGGAGCGAGAAAATTAAGGTACAGGATCAGTGCCAGGATACAAACATATTATGCTTACACATTGTTATTCCAGTTCAAACACTCTCACCTAATCTAGTTCTGAAATGTATTAGCTGCAGTTATGAGTAAATACAACTATAATGAATACTAATAAATAGATTCCAAATAAATAAAAATGAGATTTTTTTTTTTCTTTTATGGGGAACTATTAGAGGAACTTCCATGCAGACAGAATGGCCATTTCCTGATACAGATTCCATCACTGTCACTTAACATATGACTTCTTGTAATGCTGTGTTATGAGACAGAAAGTCAAATAATCTCTCTTGCTTTGATGAAAGCATGAGGAAGTTGACTCAGATAAAAGCAGGGAGTAATCTGTTTAAACAGCTTGGGTCCAAAGTTGAAAATTAAACAAAATCAATAACAAATACAGGCCTGCTGAAGGAGAATCTGCATTGAGCATGAAATAAATGAAAGGATGATATGCTACTGCAAAAATATTTCTTGCCAGAATATTCTATATGTGAGGTTTCTGAAGACCCCCATTTGTTTGAATTTACATGTGTTTATTCGTGTATAAATTAATATAACACACACTATTTGCTAGTAATTATGTAGTTTAAGAAGGTTTTGGCTAATCTAGAGGTAATGAAGAACATCAGGGTAAATTGATATTTATTAAAGAAAGAAAGAAAGAAAGAAAGACAGAAAGAAAGAAGTGAAAGCCCTCAATACGTTCCCACTATTTAGGCTCCAATATTTGGTGATACATTTCTGGCACATATTTATTCAGGTCAGATTTTTATTTGAGCTAGTGATGTGTTCAGAGGGAGCACAAAAATGCCTGCATCTTGGGTCACAAAATGATTTTTAAAGAACTGGCCATTCAAATATTTGGCGACAGGTATTTAACAAGTCCTCTCTGCCTTTTTAGAGAAAAATAAAAATGTGAAAGTTGAGTTTGCAGGGTAGCAGAGATCATTCCTTCCCACTCCATGCATGGAAGACTTAGTATAAATACTTACACAGCAGACAACAGAAATGTTGACAAAACAGCTTAAAATTGGATCTGAATTTGGATCACTATAACACATCCTTCCTATACCTCAATAGTTAAAGGCTTGAAAAGAGATGCAA
Organism: Dicrurus megarhynchus; assembly: GCA_013399195.1. Classification (NCBI taxonomy): domain Eukaryota; kingdom Metazoa; phylum Chordata; class Aves; order Passeriformes; family Dicruridae; genus Dicrurus; species Dicrurus megarhynchus. Next base: position 343,814 of record VXAD01010758.1, on the reverse strand, counting down.
AGAGAGCAAATGTGTTGTCTCTAGGTGATAAATTCAAGTATTCATGAAAGAAATCAGAACCTAAAATCATCATTGCGGGCTTCTGAGAAAAGATATTAAATGTGCATGAACCTTTTCTACATGGACAACCTGCAAAAACCTCCCCATTAACCTGTCTGAGCTCTTCTGAAGTACAAACAAACTCAAAACTCCCACAGCACCTTTCACTTTTCAAGACTGTTTTTCCATAATAGTCAGAGAGAAAGACCAGCAACAGTTCTTGCTACCTTAGCAAGAGCAGGCAACTGTTTAGAAACATAACATCCAAATTTAAAGTGTGCCTGTGAACATAGTTTATTAAATTCTCTTAAAATGCAGAAGTATTGTAATCATTACAAGAACAAGAACGCAGCACAAATCACCAACTTTAGAACTGACTTCCTTTTACCATCTGAGAGAAAATAGCTTTGCAGATTTTTGCTTCTCTTCTCAGGAGTCCAAAATAATGCTCCTCAAGGAATTGAACTAGCGAAAAGGCCAAAATTTTCCAGAAGGAAGATGGAGGATAACAACATATTAAGCTGGCCAAAATAAATAGTTTCAGATTCTGATTCACCAAGTAGAATACTGTGAATGGTATTTTTATCATTCTGTAGCAAAAAAACCCCCAAAAACAACCCAACCCAAAATCACATTCCTTGAACAATGTTTGGTCTTCCTAAATATTTAGAGAGGCACATGTTGATCTGCAGTCCTGGGAGCTGAGTAACTTTAGGTCTTGTGATTCTATTTGTCTCAGAGCACAAAGTGTTGGAAGAAAACCCATGACACCCACCTGGCCAAGGGTTAAAGCAACCTTTAACAAGGAAGAAATCAGCATTTGTGGTTCTTGGGATGGCTTCAGGCCCATAAAAAACAATTGCATCATGCCCTAATTACTCCAGCTGACTCAATGCACTAACTGGGATCCCTCTGAAAGCATTTCAGAACATTTTGTAATATAGAAAATTAAGGTACTGAATTATCTTTCCCAGACCTGACAGCAAGTTTTGCAGAGCTCATTTAAAGTAGAACCACTACAAAGAGAGAGGATCAACAGGCATGACAAAATTATGCAGAGGACAGGACATATGGAGAACAACTTTCAGCTGTAACAATGGACTGCCATGTATGACTCTCAAAAATGGTAGCATTATGCTCCTAGTGCTCTATTTTCCCCTGGAAATTAATCTAAGTAAATTTTAGTGAAAAAAATGGTTTGTTATTTACCCTCACTAGGTAACACCACAGTTATCCTTACCTCCTTGTAAAAAAGGAGCAACATCTGCAGCACATGATCTATGAAGTTTCCCGACTTTCCTGTGAGGAACAGTATTTTATTGTTCAATTTTGTTTCTCCATATTATGTATCTCCATCTTCCATAGTGATGGATAAGGAGTTTTGATCAAGCAGTTTAATACTGGGGAAAAGGAATTTGTATTTTATAGGGAATACATACACATAAGGACAGAAACATGCAGTACAGGATTATAAGAAAAAGCTGCAGTTTCCTAGATTCATATGTATCTCTTTGTATGTATTTTTCCTCTGTGTGTACATGTACATTATAAATATGCTAGAAGTAGCAACACTAACTCTACAAGGTTGTATCTCTTTCTCACAGTGTATATATTCCTGGAATTCAATCAGTTACAAAGACAAGCAAACATCTACGACACTGGTAGGTGGCTGCTTATCTTTCAGGCAAGGCAGATACATCACTGCCTAATTTAATGCCGAAATAAAATCATAAGGTCTATATATTAATTCAATATAAAATGAGGTTGGGAAGCACTTATGATAAAGTGACACACTGTAACATAAAACACTTTTCATTTCCACACCAGCCTGCAAAGTGAAGCAGCCAAGGAGCGGGGATGTGCTTTTAGCAGCCCTGGCTGGTGGGCTCCATTTCCCGCACAGGGGCAAAGCTGCTGCTTCAGGGAGGGGCAAATGCTGCAGCTCACCCCACTGCATCTGCTTGAATCTGGGAGTTGGAGCCTTACACAGGAGACCAGAATCAGGACTTTAGTAAAAAGCAAAGGCAAAAAGCAACTGATGCACGTTTCTAACCTCAACTGCTGGCTCTGCATCTGCAACAACATAATCCCTTCTCCCATTCCCAGACCACTCTCTGGGGGACTTGTCTATGTTTTGGCATTAATTGCAAAGTTTTCATTCCAGTTCTGTGCACAAAAACCTTCCCATGATGTACGTTCTTTCTTTACACCCCAAAAAGATATCGCACGTCTGCTTTTCTCTTTTCAAACCACGTTCTCCTCATCTACAGTCCAATTCCACAGCAAGCTCTGGGCAAGCACACTGTGCTTATGCCTTATAGATTTTCCTCCTTGGCAAGCATATTTATTTATGGACTGCAGCGCAATCCTGTAGCATGGAAGTAAACAAATGAACGACCCACTCCCTCCTTCAATGACATGTGAAGATCTAAATTTACTTCCTTGTCATGAGAACCCATCAGCAGTTAAACTATCCATCTTCATCACCATAATTCAACAGCAAGCTTCTTTTTGTACAATAGCATGAAAATAAAGCACTGGTAACTATTATTTTGATGTATCTGGCAGATAGAACACGAGTATCTATTCAGCCAGTGCACTGAACTCAGTATTCCTGTGGTCAGAAGTCCTTTGACTCGTCTCAACCCCTACCTTGGTTAAATTTCTCTTTTGGTTTCTCCATCATGACTGTGAGGCAGACAGCAAATGCATTTGCTTCCCCAGGGAGGTATAGAGCACAGCTGCTCCTTGGTGACGTGTAGGAGAAAACTTGTGTTTTTATATTTTTCCTCTGTTCAATCTTAGGCCAGACACACAGGTCATCCTATGTACACAGGATTTTAAGTGGAGGTCATCAGCTTGTCTGATGCATGTAATTAAATTTGTTTTACAAGCTTGTCTAGGCAGTAAGTAATTAAATATCACTTTTCAAACTGAGATTTTAATTGTCCTGAGTTGCCTGACGATAGCATTTTTCTCAATCTTGTTTGTTCCCAAGTAAATGTGAAACGTGAAAAAGGAGCTACCGCTGATAATTCTACAAGAACTACAAAGCAACAAAAAGTGTTCAATTACCAATAGCTTTAAGACAATAATTATTAAGTACTCCTAATACGAGTTTCAAAAGTGTATCCAGATTTTCATCAGCTTGTTGGCAATGGAAATGCTAAAACACAAACACAGAACATTCTGCCTTTGTTTTTATGATACCCACAATAAATCCTGAGGAGGGTCTGAACCACATCTAAATCCACTTTTAAATCCAAATCCATGTTTTTCAGGTCACAACTACATCTAAATTACCATAAGAGCATCTGTAGATACTTTCTTAATTTGGAAAACTCATTAACTGTTTGGTTATGTAGAATTATGAAGCCTTAATTCCAAGTATTTTTGTCAATTATTCTTACTATTTCACAATATACTAAGAAGCACCTTGAATTTTCACAAACCTACAAACTCCCTGGAGGAGCCAGTACCACACAAACTTGTCAGATGTGGGATTATTTTCAGGATCTGAAATGTAGCATACAGACTAGCCAGGTATGTACCTGCCTCCACTGCAATGGCACTTATACAGACACAACCTTGCAAAGTCCATTTAAAGGACACAACCATGTTTTCAAAGCTTTAAAATGCAGTCTATTTTTCTCTGCAGCTGTCTGTATTTTACCATAAATAGCAGACAATCCACGTTAGCTTTTGGAGAAAAGGGCTTGCTCTTGTGCAGTCAGATCCAGGAGAGAGATACAGATATGTCTTCCTACTGATAAACAGGGTTGGGGCTGTACTCTAAGCAAGTGGATTCTCCTACTCACTCGTACAACTGCCCCAAATTTCTGTCAAGCCATGGTAACTGTTCCCAAACTCCTTAAGCCAAAGTGGGAGGAGGAAAGAACTGCTCTCTGTGCAGTTACCCCATGTTAAATGGGGACATAAACAGGCATCTCCTTTTAGAGTCCCCTGGGGAGAGCATTAGAATCATCCCTTCAAGGTGCTTTGGGAAGATCACTTCTTGCCTTTGGCCTGGAAAGCTCTTAGAAACAGGATTAGGATATGACAGGCTTCCTCACAGACTTACACCAGAACAACCAGGCCAATGCAAACTTGCAGAAGACAAAGGCAGAATTAGAGGGGGCACCTAAGGATCTACCAGCAAGACAGAAACTAACTAGAAGATACACAATTACCATGCTCTTTCTCAAAATATCGAACAACTCAAAATATCCCCATGTCCTGAAAAAGGCCACAGAATTGAAACATGTACATGGGCAACAAGAGCGGTAAGATTTATATCAACAAACCCTTAGACATGAGACTAAATAGCTTAGCAGTTGAACATGCAAAAAAGATGCAGAAGGATATAATCAAGGCCAAACACCGCCTCGCAATATTAAAAACTACAAGGTCATCTGAAGTCAGATGTGCAGATAGTAGCTCTCCATGCAGTTACAATCTGTGTCACAAGGTGAAAGTTAAAAAGAGCTCATCAGAATCCTAGAATCCTAGATTGTTTTGGAAGGGGACCTTGAAGACCATCTAGTCCCAACCCACCTTCCATGGGCACTAGACCAGGATGCTCAGAGCTCCATCCAACCTGGCCTTGAACACTGCCAGAGATGGGGCATCCACAACTTCCCTAGGCATCCAGTTCCTGTGCCTTTCCACCCTCACAGTAAAGAATTTTTTACTAATATCTAATCTAAACCTACTTTCCATCAATTTGCACACATTCCCCCTTGTCCTGTCACTGCATGCCCTTGTAAATAGCCTTGCCCCATCTCTTCTGTAAGTTTGCTTCAGGTACCAGAAGGACACAATTAGGTCACCCTGAAGTCTTCTCCTTTCCAGATGAACAATCCTAATTTTCTCAGCATTTCCTCATAGGAGAGGTGCTCCATCCCTCTGGTCAACTGAATCACAAACTGAAGTTTTGAAAGAAAAATGGATACTTAAGTACAGAACAGGCACATGGAGTGTTCAATTTAGATTGGTTTCAGGGGAATTTGATTAATTGATTTATTTCAATTTTTAAAAATATATCATTATGAGTCTGTCCTTCAAAATGACAGTATTCTCACAATGTCTCTTAAATATTTTGTATTTACCTTGTGAGATTAAATGATGATATGTGATTTAACTCCCACATGGTGTGATGGAGGGAGTTGGTATGTGTTTCTCTTTCCTTATTCTTTTCTGTCTAGTTTTGGATGTTTGATCACTTGTGTGCTGACTTGCTCTTAGTCTCAGCATTTTTGGTATCCTGACCTGGAGATGATATTCACAGAAGGGAACTGCTAAGCTGCAGTTGCTTTAAGACTACACAGGGAAGGAAAAAAACCCCACCTTAAATAACCTATTAAAACCCTACCACAAACTCCTGGACCAGCAGCACCAATATCTCCCAAGCACCTGCCACCTATTTAACAGAGACAGTTTATCCAATACCAATTACTCAACTACCTTCTGTTCTACAGTGGAGCTTAGAAACTGTGATAGGTGGTAGACTTAAAAACCCAAAAATTATATTACCATAATACCTCAGAAAGAAGTGACAAATCTTCATGGACACTGTTAAACTGCAAAAAGTGATTCCAATAATTAGTGTATGTTTACCATGTAATTACTGTCTTTATAAAGCCCAAGGGAACAGTATGTGAAGTAAAGTATTATGTAAAGTATTAATTCAGTTCTAAAAAATTATCTGAATGCATACTGAGTTATGAGCCCTTAAAAGTTCTTACTTACATTTCAAATATGTGTGTTCAACTTAACCAGCTTATAATGCAATAAACCAAATCATTATGGACTGCTGACTATTAAAAAAAAGCAACCTGTTAAATTATTTTTATTATAACAATTACAATAATTTCTTTCATGGGGCATCCTACCAGTTATGCAGGCTATGATCTGAATAAAAAACAGCATCAGTTGAACTACTGATGCAACAACATTCATCTGCAATTCCACACACATTCATTCTGGGCTTCAAGTATTGTACAAGATATGTTTGAAGCTGAAAACCTGAAGATGGTTTAAGCTCACCATCAGCTTAAGTGATTTATTGATGATTATTAAGTATTTACTGTGATAAACACAAACACCCCCAGCAAGGCTTTCTACTTGCCAAACCACACACATGGTTTCTGCTGTTTCATATTTATGACTAGTTCTCTTTGAAGACTCTCTGAAACAGCCTGATGTCTCAAGCAAAACTTTTGGAAACTTTTGAGAATCTACTCATCCTTCTGGTGCTTTTCTAGGCTTATAACGATAATTAAGAGATTTTTAAGAATTCTCAAAAAGAAAACAGCCATGGCACCTCTTCTCCCTTGCCCAATCCCTGGGGAGAAAAATGTATGGAATGTATTTAAATAATGCAATTGAACTTTTTATGAGCAAAACCCACTTCATCATCTTGAATTACTTATTTATAATGAATTACTTGTTCAACACTGGCCAAAATAAAGTTTATCCACTTACAAAGAACAGATCGACTCAGAACTCTTAGAATTCTGTTGCAATACTGTTAATCTCTTATTGTTAATTCAGCAAGTTAAGAGAAAGGAAGCTGATTTTAATTCATTTAACAGAACACCAAAGACAAGATTGTTCTGTTATGAACAAATGCTTTAAAGATTTTCTGCCAGTCCTGTTTCCTCTCCAGCTGGGAATCAAGTTTTCTTCCCTATTAATACAAGTCAATCATTCTCTGCCTCAAATTCATCTTTGAAGTTTCCAGTGATCTCAGTGTTCCTTTAATGAACACATATTTCTTTTTAGTACATAGGAATTCTTTCTTATTACAGGATATTTTAATTTATATTTGTTGGTTAAAGTTAGAAAAGTTGAACTGTAAGTTTCATATGACAAGTACTAAAAATACTGGGAATGATGGATGATACCTATACACACATGATGGTCAAAGGATGTTGTCCTGGTACTTTCAAGAAGACAGCCATGTTCTGCAGTTGCAAAATACCCATTCGTCTTGGAATTTGGATACTGTACAGTATGTTGTGAGGTGATATGTGATATTTTCACCAAAATCCTCTGAAAGGTGGTAGCTGCAAAAAAATTGTCTGACACTAGTAGCAGAGAACAACAACCAGCTATTCTACACAACAATCATTTAACCTCACAAATTAGAGCAACAAAGTAATTAATTTCCATAAAGCTAAGCACTGAAGGCCTAGAAGTAATCTTGTCTCTGGAATTCAATTTTAACATGAGAACGTACTGGCACATGGAAGAGTGCCAGTGTTTTGGTTTATACTACAAAGGTGGTAACAGAGATACCTCTTGTCATAAACAACGAGTTTGATTAACAGTTTAATGGGGCAGATTGTCCTCACTGTGCCTAGCCTCATCACCCCGAGTCCTTACACATTCTCTCCAAACTCTCCTCTGGGAAGAGCAAGTTTGCCATATTTTAATCTGATATTAGTCTTCAAGCATAAATAATACATGGAGATGAGCTAAAATGTCTCATTGATTAAAATTCTACACTGCAAGCTTGTCACATTTCAATGTGCAAATTGCTTCTGTCTGGCCTGCCTTCAGAAGTCAGTCATCTAAATATATGTACACACTTGCTTGATTTTAAGTTTAGCATCACAGCTGAACCACAGATTAGAATCAGAATATATTTTTCTCTACAATGAATTTTTAAGTAATGATGTATCTGGTCAACTGATTACCTAACGAGATGACTGTGTTACATGATGTGGCTGCCTTCTCACAGCTGTGAAGAGCTCAGCCAAGTCTTGGGTTGAAAGTTATGCCTTAGGTTTCTACCATGGTTTGCAGCATTTTAACTATAGCAACAGTCCTCAGAGAGCCCAGGAAATCGGCAAAATGGAAAGGCTGTGGATACCAAATTTGCATAGTAATAGCTTTTTACATGTTTACAAGCAATACTTAAACACCAAATGCACCTAGGTAGTTTCCTTGGGAAGCAAACACAAAAGTCATCTCCAGTAAGAGTACGGATTAATGATTTGTCCTCGCATATCTATGATCGGTACTGCAGAGACGGTACATAAACTGCAAAGGTGGTCAGGGAATAATGCTGTGTGTTACCGTGCCACATGTTCAAAATGTTTGGATTTCAAAGTCATATAAACAATGTTCAAAGACTGAAATGTTCCCCTTGAAAGCAGTGGTCAGACTTGCATAGGAACCTTTAGAGAAAAGGGATGTTAGAGAACCCATGCATTTGTCCTGGCAGGGTAACTCATTCCTTAAAACTGCCTCAGAAGCAGAAATTATTTCAAAGTGACTTCTGCTATTTGAAAGCAATATGTCCATAAAAGCTCTTCTTTTAGGAGCTTGTTTTTATTTGCAAGGCAGATAACCAGATTATTTTCTAGAGTCAGAAAGTATCCAATGAACTCAATAATCCATCATACTGAGCCAAAAGCTCAACAGAAAAAATACAGTCCTGCCTTGACCAGAATCATATTTAAATATACTGCTGTGTGAAGAAGAGCCTTCTGTCAGGAAGGCACACTGATTGAAACCTGATAATGGAAGTAACAGCACTAATGGCCACCAGCAAAAGAAACGGGAGGAAAAAAATGCATGTAAACCACTGTCATGCTTTCTGCCAAGAGCAGAAGAAAAGGAATGCGGAAACATTAATTTCTCATTAGAGTATTTTTCAGTTTACCAGCGCTAGGACCAAGTCTTTTCTTCCTTAACCTATTATAAGTTAGGAACAACTGATATTATCTTTAATGGTGAACATAAGGCAAAGATGGGTAAGGTCTCCAAGCTTACCTCATAAAAAATAACAAACCACCACACAATCATGCAGCAATAGCAAAGAACTACGAGATGCAATTCTAAGAATTAAGGTTAGTAAAACAAAATTATTCTTGAAGTATTATTTTCTATGGCCCAATCGTTAAAAAATGCATACTTTTGCTTTCTAAATTTTACTTCATGCTGCCAACTGACAGTTTTAAAGACAATATGACCCCTGCACAGACATCTTTCCAAATGAGAACTTTAAAAAACATTTATTTGAGTTGTTAAAATATTTGTTATTTAGTTATCATTACACGCTTATATAATGGAGGGAAGAGAAGCTACTCAAAACAGAATATATTGCACTAGATCTGTTTATGAAAAAGTCTAACATATATAATACCTGTTGCCCAAAAACACATACACATGGAAATCCATAAACAAACAAACAAACAAAGAAACAAACAAACAGAAAAAGGGCAGATAAATGCTGGTAATTTCAGATTATACATGACACATTCTGGCATGTGCATCATACTGATATGCACAATAATTTCATGTTTATCCATTTAGCTGTATGCAGTGGGTGACAGTGCACAAAGCAAGAACCGTTTCAGAGAGGCAAATTGCATGGAAATAAAGTGTTTTTCAATTGCCCAGCATTTTCTGAGGATCAAGGCCATGCACTCTGACAGATAGCTATAAGGAAGGTAGGACTGATCTGTAGCAGTGCACACATGCTGCATTGACCCAGGTTATTAAGATAATGATAGAGTAGCTATTTCAACATTTTCGATGAATGAATAACCTGAGTTTTCCACGCTAGTAGAAAATAGTAAGGAGAAAATGGTAAGTAACCTCACAGTAAACTGACAAATCATATAGCTATAAAGGGGTTTTGGCAGGCAGTTGTCACCTCCATAACTTTGTTGTCATTGCCAGTTATCAAGACACAAATCAAAGATACCTAAAAAGCATTAAAGTAATTTGCAGAAGATGAGTGTTTGCCTCTGTTGGAGTTCATAGGAATGACTTGAATCCACCCCACTTTACAGGAAATGGCAAATCTTGAAAAAAGGTAATAATTTCACTTTAATTTGTAAATCCTTCTTACATATTGCACAATTTCTGCTAGGATTAAACAAGACTTTGTTTCATGAAGGCTATATACCTACACCTCTTCAAAACAGCAAATGGTATCTAGCCTGCAAAATTATCACAGTTTATTCCCAGGGATCAGATCCCGTAGAAGGAAAAAACCTCAATGACTGACAGCAGTGCATGCAGAATTCTAGTGACACTAGTCGTTTAACAGCAACATATTTCTCTAGTTTTCTAGAAGCTTCAAAACCTGTCTGACCTGAATTTATTTTATGGACCTGACAGAAGAGCCTTCCCCTCCCTCCACTTCTGTGAATAAGCAGAAGAATACCTTCAATAATATGAGTATGTTAAACCCTGCTTTACATGTGATGAAAGGTTAACAGCACCAGAAAGCCCAGTTTTGAAACAGGCAACACAGCATACTATAACAAAAGGAAAGAAAAACAAAATCCTGGATGCCTTCCTTCAAAATAAAAGAAAGTACTACAAAGGCTGTTTCAAGAGGTGAGCTAAAACATGCCCTTGCCCTTTCTAAAATTGTGAGGGAAGTCCACAGCAGTGTGGACAATCATGCAAGTGTGCATTTGCCCCCAGAGGCAATTGCATCTGCTATAGATTACAATTTCCCGTAAGCAGCATGCTCTCTGTTGATGTGAATATATAATCTGTATAATTCTGGTGAAGTTGTTAGTGAGATACCACAAACACCAGTCTCCTAGCCCTAATGTAATGTAGTGTGGGAATATGAGTCCAAGTAGTTCATGCCTGGTGGCAGATGCCACCCTATATTGACAATCCTACTCATCTGCTGGAGGGTGCAATCTCTGGAAAAGGATGGCCAGCGTATTTCAGCATAAGTTAGCATATCAGGCTGTGAACTGCGATGAGGGGGAAGTCGACTTTCATTTCCTTCAACCATCCCTGCTAAAGAAACATAGCTGACAGCTGGAACAGTAACTTCTTAAATCAATTCAGCGTGAAATTCCAGAGCATTTCTCTTGGTGCCCTCTAAAACTAGAATGGCTTTAATCATCAGCTGGCTGAGTTACTATAAGTAGATAGGCAAGGTGGCATGCTTGGTGTTCCCTCTTGTTATCTCTTTATACATTAGTGTCTGCAGGAGACCAAGTATTCATTAACTCCTGCCACAGTTACCCAACAAATGCTTCCTGCTGCTTGCAAGGGGCTGGCTAGCTCTTTAATCTTTGCTAGAAAAGAAGGATGATTAACAAAACATCCTGTAAATATGCACAATTCAAGCCTGTTTTTCATTGCCAGGTGAAGACTAGAAGTCCAGTCTAATTGTTTGGCAGCACATGGCTAACAGTGCCTCACAATTTAGCATCTTTCCCATAAAACACCTGGAAAGGTTTTCAGGCATTCAGATTGAGCTGCTGTACAATGTTAGAATAACGTGTAACCCTACTGGAGTCTGAAGCACTGTCTCTATGAAATATTTTTCAGCACAGGAGGTTCTGCCAAAGAAACAAACTATCAAATCCCCAACAAGGTACACTTTCATTTTTTCTTCTCCCATAGAGATACAGCAGACTTACGTTTTCCCTGAAATAATTTTTCAAAGTTTTGATGACTTTAATTAACCAAGTGAGGTAAAGTAATGTTTTTTAAAATCCATTTTACCGTGAGACATGGGCATTTACAGGAGTCAGTGACTTGTGGAAGCTGTTACTGTGAGATACAGAATTACTGAGCTGAAGAATAATACTTGCCACAGCCCCGGCTTTAATATCTGAGGGTGAGGGATCACCTGTGCTGACAGTGGCTGCACTCAGCATGACTAGGAAATAGGAATGGCTTCTCTAGCATCCATTCATTTTTACAGGTTATAAGACAAATGCTTTTATGAGCACTGGGATAAATGAAATTTGTTTTCTAAACTGATTTGTCCTCTTGCTCTTGACTGTCTCTTTCAACAGAACCGCATAAAAGTAAAGAATATTCCTCAAAGAATCCACACTGAAAAACAAATGAGAGAGGCACAAATAGATTAGTGTGGTCTCTCTGCAGGATGGGTTTCACTGAGTTTGCGTCTTGGTGGATTCCAAAGAAGGAATGCTTTGGGCACAGCTCTGAGACAGCTGACCCAGATGACCCACACCACCAGGCAGGGGGACCTTCTCCGTTCCTTAGCCTGCACTGTGCAGTCCCAGATCCTCCTTGCAGCTGGCCCCCAGGAACAAACTGATTTGACTCACTAATCTAGCAGAAATCTTGTTTTCTTTGGTTTGGTGTGGTTTGGCAATGTAATAGCTGAGCTGGCTCACTGTGCAGACAGGCAATCTGCAGAGGCAATAAAGGGAAGAATGGGCACAGCACCACCTCTTTGGGCAGCAGGAGTCAGTAAGAAAAGGTGGCTGAGAGGATGCCAGAACTAACATGGAGATCACTAAGCTTTCCTGACCAAGCAAAAAAAGGTCTAATAAAGCATGTATTACAGTACTCAAGGCAAACCTATAATGTCCTTTTTAACTGCACCACCCAAATCAGAAAAACCTCAATGGCTCAGCAGAGGTTGATAATTCTCCTTTCAATTGTCTCTCATCTTCATCTTCCCGGCACAGCCAAAGAGGGGGTAGAGCACAGACTGCTCTGCGCACTGCAAAATGGCTTCCCCAGCCCTCAGCACTGACAAACCAGCAGAAAGTCACAGGGATGGGCTCTCCAGACATCTTCCAGGAATGTTTTCCTCTCAGACAGGCCAGTCTCAGGGCCAACAAACCCCTGGCAAACATGAAGCCAGTTTTTGACTGGATTCTGCTGAATAATCTGTCTAGGGAGAATGCGCAGGGCTGTGCTATGGGAGTGGCTTGGGGGTGGGAGCCCTACAAAAGCCCAGATGTGGTGAACAGCTGTAGGATCCAGCTCATTTGCAGCTTACGATTTTGTGTCCAACTTAGGCTGGGTGGAAACCAAGTCATTTGTCAGCAAAATGCAAACCACTGTCTCGCCACATTTGTGGGCACACAAATAGCCACGCCATTCCCGTGCCTTCCTCCAAAGCGTTGCACAGGGCTTTTTAACCTATGTGGGGCCAAATCAGCCTTCCTCCCTTTTCTCTCTTCTCCCCGCCAGCTTCGCAAGAGCTAACATGGGAGGACTGGCTCAAACATGAAATCTCGGGGGAAGGGCTGCACTTCCAGTGGGCAATTGGACTGTGTGATTTTGGGTAATGTCATCTCCTGTGTTAAAAGGATCACATCAACCTGCCAGGCTGAGGGCTTTAAAAATGCTCCCCAAAACCTCCTCAAAGGGCTTTCTGGAACACAAAAAGACTTAAAGAATCATCTCACATGTTGTTCTAGATTATTGCTTTCTTTTGTCAGTCTGAATTAGACCCAATATTTATTTATTTATTTATTTTCTAAATTGTTATGGGGATAAAAGCCTTCTGTCATCCAGACTTTTTAAAATTAGAGGTACCATGGATAAATTAAACAGGTATGAAGTTTTAAAAGCAATTTTTTTAAAAAGCAGGTATTGATACATTAAAACTTAATAGCTCTTTTCAAGACATTGCATTTCATAATCAAAACCTCCTTAGAATTTTCATTAAAAAATGAAATCACTGATCCAACAAACCATAACAGCCACAAATTGGGTCTGGAAATAAATACTTATGCATAAAAATGTACTTATTAATATTCTGATGAGGCTGAGACATGTATTTGAATGAAGAAAAGGCACTCCACAAATTAAAAAAAAACACCCAATAACAACAGAAAAACTATTGACTTTCATGCGAGAATACTCAAGTGGCTTAAAAAGTTGTCTCAAAGGTGGCCATTAATGGCAAAAGTGACTCATCAAAATTGGATAACTTGTTTCTTTTTGTCACTGAGTTTGGGAAAAATTAGAAAAAAAAAGATTCCAGTGAAGGTATCATGATACCCTGTAGGGAAAACACACACAAAACAAAAAAGCAACCCTACAGTTTTTTATACTCTTGAAATTGAGATCTTGACTGCAGCAAACCTGTTAATAGGATGCCTGGAGACAAGAAAGCAAGAAATATTTTCTCACTCTTGTCAAGACCAGCCTTTTTAAACACTTCTTAGGAAAAATCAAGCTTGGCTACCCAGTAGGGCTTTCCTCTCAGGATCCCTCCAGCCTAGCACAGCCTTCTTTGCTGGAGAGCAACACCACATCCTCCTGTCCCAATGAGACTATGGGAAAACATTGCGCCGCAGGGAATCCTCAGGAATTAATTTCCTTTCCTTCTTCTACAAGACGCCCAGGGCTGTTATGCACTTCAGCCTTCCCACCTGAATTAGGAGGTTCAGGATCTGCAGCAGTGGCTGGAAGTAGCACCGTAGCAAATCAGCAGCCACAGCCCAGAGGGAGGTGCTGGCCCTGACCTCCTCCACGGTTTCCCAGAGAAGTGCAGCACCATGGGGCACTCGGCACCCGCCTAAGGGGGCTGAGGGAGGAAGAGAGTAGAGGACGAATAAAAGATAAGCAGGGTCTTCATGGTCTTGCAAATGCAAGAGCCCAAGCTACACAATGTGAAGAAGGAGGGATGTTGGGAGGCTAAGTTGGACAAGATGGACATAGACTCCCAAGCAGCTGGCAGCTTGTGACTTTTGGGGCAGGACAGAAACTCTTTCTCTGCCCTCAGGTCTGAATGGACAGGACTGGTTCTGTGACATAATAGCCTGGGATGAGGAGCAAACTCCGTGAAGTGGGATTTCAAGGCCCACAGGGCCTTAATGAAGTATGGACACCATAAAGAGGGGCAGGATAACAGTGGCTGGAGATTCCCTTCTGTAGGGCTCAAAGGCATCCATCTACTGATGCAAGATGATGTCATGGAAGATGTTTTATTTGTGGGGTGCCATATTTGGGATGATGAAAAACTGAAGCTCACTATTCCACAGCTACAGCCATCACCCCTTGTTGCTCATCTGTGTAGGCAGTGGTGATATTGCCATGCTAGACCTGGAAGATGAAGAATCACTACGGAGCTCTAGCGGTAAAGGCTGGAGTCCAGGCAATGCTCTCCTTGATTCTAAATGCAAAAGGGAAAAGCCCAGGTAGGAGTGCATAATTCCTGCTAATACATGTCTGGCTGCATGACTGATGTCTCAGGAGAGATGTGGCTTTTATGACCATGGAACGCTCTTGAACAATAGAAACTATGAAAGAGATCCACCTAAGAAAACAGAACAATGAAGAATTGTTGCCCTTTACATGAAAGGAACACTCAAATGTGTGGAGCTCATTTATGGGATGGACAATAGCCTGGGTGAATGCTTGTGGGTTGGCATTAAAAGAGAGACCAATAAGGGTGGCACTGTGAGGGGAGGTTATTGCAGACCACACAGTGAAGAACTTGATGAAGTCTTCTGTAAACAGCTCTAGGAAGACTCCAGACCACAGACCCTGGTTGTCAAGGGAGACTTCGACCTCTCTGAACTCGAAGAGGGAAAGGCAGCCCAAAACAGATTTCTGGAAAGTGGCAGGCACAATTTCTTAACACAAGTGCTAGATGGGCCACAAGGGATGACACTCTCATAGTGGTTCTAAAGGATATTGCTGTATGTGTTAGTGAGATGAATTAGTATCGAGTAATATGTACATCTAAAAAAATTATCAAATATATATACACATATGGTTAGATCCACACTACATTTCACATAAGCATGACTTGCTTCTTGCCTTCAAATAACTTCCATGTGTGTTTCAGACATGTGGTTTAAATCATATGTACGGGTACACATAGAGAGGATGAGATTCTTAAACTGAGCGTAAAATCCAGGCACTTTCTTTTTAAAAAAGCTGCCATCTTATCTTCCAATTATCTATTTCAGGACCAACAAATCAGACCATGTCACATAGCAAAAGGAAAACCTCTATTCAATATTTAGTCATGTAACTTCAGTATGTAATACAATTAGCAAAACTATCCCCTCTTCAAAGCCTTGAAAACTGTCATGAATGCAAGCATTACTTTAAAATGAGAGCAGGTCACAAACAGCAAACAAACTACATCTTATGTAACATACTGAGCCCTCATTGTTAGAAAACACAGCTGTTAAGCATCACCTGAAGTAATTTAGCTATGGAACTCAAGTAGTTTAAATTAGCCAAGTCCTCAAATAGACTTGCACACCCTCTAATCATGACACTGAGTATCAGAGGGTTCTCAGGGTTGGTAATCTACATAATTTCCCACTTGTAGTCAACAAACTCAGACCTCATTTGAAGTAGTTTTTATTATTATTGGCATTTCTTTAAAAGAACACCTTTCTGCCAAGAGGCATAAGAAAACCCCAGCTAACGTTTTCATATGTTAAGCCAAGTAACACGTGTTCATTGGACAGCAACTGCCTCTCTTTTGAGGTATCTTCACAAACTAGACTGAGTTGCCTCTGGAGAACAAGGTATGAAACAGATCCAAAGCACACAACCATGTGCAATGTCAGCAGTTACCTGGTGGGAACAGTGCCGAGACCCTGCAATGGGAGCCTTGTAAAGTGGCTGTTCAGGCAATGCACCCGCAACAGCTGTGCCATACTGCCAGAAACCATCCGCTACGCTCTCTGCAGGCCTGCTACCTCTTGCTTTTAAGCAGCTCCTAAGAGAAGCCAGCATGCTATCAGGAGATTTAATTTCACTATAGTGGTGTCCAGGTTTGCATTAGAAACTTTGATGGTGTCAGAAGGCAACAAGAGATTGCATGATCAGACAGACAATGCTGGGACAGACAAGGCTCTTTCCCACTCTGCTTTCTCAATACAAATTTCAAATACTGGAATTCCATGGATATTATTAAATACACATCAGACCGAACTACATGAGTTCCACTACCTAGAACTCCATCCAAAAGCAAGCCACTGGATGACAGCGGGTCTCATCTCAAATAGTTTTTTGTAGAGGCCAAACCTGTGCTGATCTCAACTTCAAAGACTGTATGTAACTTTGACAGAAAATGAAGGTCCAGAGAAAATAACAAAATTCAACCTTCTGAATTATTTCTCCAAAATTAAGGGATTTATTGGCTGACCATAATGCAAGAGATGAAGTAGATCTGAGAATGGTCAGAAGAATATACCAGAACTGAATTAATTATGGATTTACTTGAGAGAGAAAGAAAATACTTGAAGAGCTCATTTTCACATTAAGCTAATTGGGAGATGTATTGCAGTGGGGATGCATTTTTCTCCTGTTGGAGAGTGTCAAAGTCCCGCCACATTCTTGGTAAATACCACCACGCATCAAGGAAGGAACAAGCCTGCAGTTTCACTAGTTCAATGGGGTTTTTTTGTTGTTGTTGCTGAGTCTGAAGGCAGGCTCCAAGGAAAATGAAGACTTAAATGAAATTTTTTTTTCAAAATAGACAGACACCTTTGAAAGCAAGAGAGGCAAATTACAGCTAGGGCCCACAGGGAAACTCGGCTCCTTCAGCACCAAAGGGAACAATGCATCTTTGTGCAATGGAAACAGATTTCATCAGTCTGCTTTGGAGGAGAGCACCTCCTCCAAAGTTACCTCTTACACCACGGCACTGAGAGGACAGGCAGCAGATCTTTACAGCCTTACTCTATGGAAGGGATCCTCTGAACACAGTGAGGACTGGAGGCATTTTCAGTCCTTCCTCCTCTTCTACAGGGATTAGCTCCTACGCCTTCCACACCTCTGCTAGAAGCGACCACTCTTGCCATGGAAGTGCTTTTTGTAGTACTTCACAGATGCTAGAGCAAAGGCATACAGACAGCTCAACAGACACAGATGAGGCTGAAGATTCACAGCAAGGTCCTGGCAGCACTCTCTTCTTACACTGCTGATGTATCCTTGGTCCACAGCCCATCATCAGCTGTGCTGCATGGAAGCAACTCAACTCATGAGAAGGCTGCCAAAAAATAGGAGGAAAAAAAGTCCAGGCTGGATCAGTTCTGTGAAAAACTATTAAAAGGATACAAAGGAAGGATATGTGTCTGTATGGTTTTGTCTCACACACATAGACAAACAGACACAGGACAAAAATTTGTCGTACAAAAGAGCAGTTTGAGTTGGTGGTGAACTTCACGGAGGACAGAGGAGAAGTCAGAAAAGCTGGAAATTCTCCCTCTGGTTTTGCTGATGAAGGATACAGAAAGTTGTCAAATTCCTCCTTCTGCAAATACCACCACATAGTGGCCTTCCAGTTCACAGTGCTTCATGAATCACAGAATCTTTAAGGTTGGGAAGAACCTCTAAGATCACCAAGTGCAACTGCTAACCCAGCACCACCCCGTCCACCACTAAACCGTACAGGCAAGTGCAACACCTACATGTCTTTTGCATACTTCCGGGGATGGTGATTTCCCCGGGCAGTCTGTTGCAATAACAGATCACACTTTCAGTGAATAAATTATTCCTAATATCCAATCTAAACCTTCTCTGGTGCAATTTGAGGTAATTTCCTCTCATCCTGGCACTTGTTACCTGGCAGAAGAGACTGACAATCCAGTGAATTACCTCCTCTTCTGAATCCATACTCATGCATGCCTGCACCATGCTGGAAGAGCGCTCTAGTCTAACTAGACTGTAAGAAGACCAAGAAATCCTTTCACACCATTACCCTTACTTAATTCTCTGTTGATGACTGCATTTGTTGTATCTTGAGGTTCTCCAGAAAGCACCAGTTGGATGTTTTGTGGATCAACTTCTCATAGCACCAAGCCTGTTTTCAGGCACAACCACATGCTTGCTGTACTCCACCCACCAAGATCTAAACTGAGATGAGCTCAGTGTTCATCTTCTCTAAAATAATCTGTTCTCTGAACATTCAGAGAGCAAATTGTGGCCACCAGCTGTGACAAATCCTCTTGGATCCCATGACCACACCAGAGCTAAGAATGCACACAACACCACAACCCTCAGTTTGAAGTACACACTTCCTTCACTATGTTCTTACCCAACTTATTCAACTACAGACCAGGAGAAAAGATTTGCCATGATGCAAGTCACAGGCACTAGTCACAACCTGTAGCCAGACACCATCTCCCAGCTTCAGTTCCACCAGCTGGAGAAGTGACTGTCTTCAGCACAGTGCTTGTCCAGACTCCTGTGGATATTACCAACCTTCAAAGCTTCCAGCATAGCCATTTGGATGATACTCCCTCCCTTGCCTGTATCTGCCAAAACCAGCCAGTGTGTAAAGACCTATTATTTAAACTGTTCAAACTATCCCTGCTAATTCTGACCAGCTGACAGAGTTGTCAGAAGAGGAGCTGTGATCTGCCCAACAGCTCTTAATGTCAACTCTTGTGTCTTCAGAGGATGAGAGAAGAGTAAAAGCAAAACTGGATGTTCACCTTCATGACCAAAGGGGAGCACCTCTGACCATCAGCCAGGGAATGCTGGGAGCACAAGATGTGTTATATCTTCAAGCAGTAATGGAAGGAAAAAACTGCAAAATCAATGAACTGAAGTGCAGGAAAGACCTGAATTGCTTGGGTGTTCAGACAGAGCAAGTGAGGCATGACACCTTCCCTAGGGCAGCATGAGGAGGCTGTGGAAGGACTTAAACTTATACCAGCTTCCTCAGGTAGACCACAAATACATGGTGGTTGTGGAACCTACCCTTTCTAATTGGAAGGGTTGTGGGGGGAAAACAGTGTGGGGAAGGCACGGGGTAAAGAAAAAATAGATTTTATTAATTGGAAAAAGGAGTAGAAGCTGAATAGTCCTGTATACCAGTAGTCTTGTCATAAACAACTTTCCCCCAAAATCTCCCAGATCTGCTTCTGGGCCAATCCTATTCTCCCTCCAAATACTTGTACTTCTTACAGCAATGCCCCTAGCCCCCTATAAAAGGAAAAACTGCTGGTGTCACAAAACATATAAGTAGTGGAGTGGTGAGGAAGAGATCAAAAACAGAACAAGTGTATGTACTGGGAGAGAAAGTGTTCACTGCTTACAGCCCAGAGAAGGTCGTAAGGGACAGTGGCACATAACCAAAGAAATGATAAATGGATTTGGCATCTGCATTAACTTCTTCTCAGTAGAATACCATGAAGATTTTTGCTGGTTTTATTACCATGTGTGCACAAATCCAAAACACACATGCTGCATTGATTTGATCCACAGCTACAGCGCTTTTACGTATCTGCTTTTGCTCAGTTTTGAGGCCTCATTGCTTCCACTTTTTTCCTGCAGAAGTAAAAACCTTCTCCCTTTCTTGCAAGCAAAACCCCTTCTGAAAAATAATTCTGTTTACCCAGAAATGCTTCCCAGCCTTTACACTTGGTGAGCAGAAAGCAGTAAGTTCTGTGAAGGATGTAGACTGAGTGAGAGAGTTTTGGAGAGAGAGCACTGCAGTGCTTAGGCTCATTTCTCACACATCATTTCAATGGCCAGTCCACACAGCATGATGAGCATGTGCAGGGCTCCTCTGCTTCCCTACTCTGTGGTTTCAGTTTCTACATGGATGACTATAACCATAAAAGGATAATCGGTTTGAAAAATAATCTTATCCAGGGAAAATGGAAAACCAAAATCATCACCTTTGGAAAATGAAGGGTTCTGCTAAAAATAACTGTGGTATTTCTGGTTTTGCCAAAACCAGTATTTTCAAATAAGATGGGGACTAATGTATCTCAGTGGCCACTTCCTGAGCTTGAAGACAGATAGCAACAGCCTCCTGCTCCTTACGATCAAAAACCAGCAGAATGAAATTACTAAGTGCAGACAATTTAAGTGCTCCATGATAAGGTTGTACTAACAAAACAGGCAAGAATCACACCAAATATAGACCACTGTTCTTTGGAAGACCCATAAAGAACAGCTGAGAAATGGAAGAGGAGGAGACTGGAGAGGCAGGAGGACTGAAAAAGACTGAAGAGGGGACCAGAGTAGCAGAGACTTTCTTTTCTGAAGCCTCAGGGACAGTACTAGAGGGATGGGGAACTTAAAGCTCCCTTAACTGTTAGGAGACTATAGCAACAGAAGAAGTAATAGCTTTCCCCTCTGAGCATTTGGAATAAGAGGGAATAATAAAACTTTTAGGTATCTACTGGCAAGGCAAAATTCACAGTGAACAGGCAGCATTTAGCTGGGCTGGGAATGATGTCACAGCATTACCCCCCCAAACATCAGCCTCCTGGGAAAGTCAATAGTGTGCCACCCAGCTTCCTCAGAAGCAGGAAAATTGCTGCTTTCCTCCTTCTTGTCTGTTTTTTATTTCACTCTAGAGTTTTATCAAACTCAGAAACTGCCAAAACCCCAAGAACTTTCAAAATGGAACTCAGAAGCTTAAGAAAAACAAAGGAAAGGTTTGGTCTCCACAGCACAACTGTTATGCAAAAGTGCATTTTAGGTAATTTTTAAAAAATTAGTGTCTTCAGAAGTGTGTTAAAAATGAAACCTCATGGCTTCATAATTGAAGTATGACAGTTTGACTATTAATGCAGCAGAAAAACATACCTTCCTCAAAGCATTTTTTCCATGGGTCACATGAAAAGAAAGAGCAAAGACTGTTTTTTATAAGTAGTAGTTGATAGCAAATGTTAAAAAAAGTCAAATACCCAATTATCTTATTTGAAGAGAGGAACAGCTGGTATGTTTTAGTGAAGATAAACATCCAGAGTCTATCCTTGCTATTTGAGAGTTCATCTTTTTTCTTCATAAGCTTTCCTGAAATTAGCCAATGCTTTACTTGGCAGCAGAAGAGGAAGCTGCTGCTAAGCATCAAGTAATTAATTCTTAAGTTCCAAGAAAGGTAATATTAAATATGCTTATCTACATATTTTTGTGAATTACATATGCATGGAAAGGGTAGGAATTGTGATGAAACTGTTCTGTTAAGGGAAGGGAAGGGAAGGGAAGGGAGCAAGATTCCTCTATTTTAGGGCTTTTTTTCAGAAAAATGTTAAACAACACAAGTAAAAAAAAAAAAGCCCTGCTAGTAAGATGAGCTGTCAGACCTTCTGGAGAAGTGTATAAATGAGCATTTTAAGACAGAAGACTTTGTAGACACAGATTGTGTTTTCCACATCAACTGCAACTTTTCCTTTTGTAATTTATACTGTAGTTTGAAAATGCCAATTGAAGGGTTATGCAAGCTTCTGCTGTGAAACAAAAACTGGAAGGTGCTTCCACATTTCTCTCTAAATTAAGATGAAGCAAAGAGATGAAAAACATTCTAATTAATGGAATTTTTTAAGAGCCTTCTCTTCAATGAAATTCTTGTGCCGTGGGTTCCTTCTGGGATCAGCTTTATATTCTTGATTGAATACCTCAGCTTGTTTTTTCCTACTGGTCAAAACCACACCCACAAATGTCCCCCATGTTGATGTACTATTCTTTCAGATGCCAGTCTTCAGTGTCCATATCAAAGTTGTTAGCATGAGCAGTTCCTAGGCACTATATGGCTTGTGGCTTTTGACGAATGAGTGAATCTCACTCATTCACAGTGTTCCCCTTGGAGGTTATACATGCCTCTGTTACAGGAATGCTAGAATATACTCCATGCTTTCCTGGGATGACCACCCCAAGTAGCCAGTAGTAGGGACCCCAGTGGTAAAGGTCCTCCCTGACCCCCTCATGCCACAAGCCAGGAACTTGCACATCTGCACACCTGGCAGAGTCCCTGCCTGCCTTGTCTCCCTTGTTCTTTACACCATCTCTCCTTCTTTCTGCAGAAGGCTGTCACAGTTTGGTTCATGTCTGTGCTCCGTGGCTCCTGCTGGAAAGCACAGGGCCCAATGAAGAGTGTAATGCAACTAGTAGTGTGAGCAGCTGCTTCCTACCACAAGCCTGCCAGCAGATATAGGTGAGAAAGCCAAGAATGTGTGTGTGTAGAGGCACATATGTTACCACTCTCCTTCCTATTGTCCTCCCCGGCCAGCTAGGTCAGAAGTCAGCAGCAGGGGTGCCAGCAGGGTTTGAATGGGGTACAGCAGGATCAAGGGCTTGGGGCCAAGGGATCTGCAAGAGGCAGCATTTCCTGGCTCCCATGGGGTTCGCCTAGAGACAAGGCATGATGGCCTCCAACAGCATGATGTCTCTTCAAGGGACAAGATTTCTCAACTCTTGAGTTTACAGGCATAGCCTTTATGGGTCAGCCTCTCATTTGAGAAAGCAAAACCTGGCATAGCCCTCTGAAGAGACTGCCAACCTACAGCTGCTAATTTATGAATTACTAATTCATAAGTGTAGAGCTTTAGGGAGGTCTCTGTCAGAAAAGCAGCACAGACTTTCTGACAAGCAGAAGCAGTACAGCAGGAAGTTAGAGGGGTTATGAGACACACCCCACTCTCTGGTCTCCAGCACTCGTACGTGTGGGTTTTAAATCTTTTTTTTTTACAATGATTCAGAGGCACCACCCAGCTGCCTGCCCTGCTAGACTTAGGACTACTGCAGCACCTCATGAATATGAATCCTCTCCCACCCTGTTCCCCTTCATCAAATGAACATCAAAGACTCTCCTGAAGTGCTTGGGAGGGAAAGTTAACATTTACTGTACATTAAATGTGAACTGGATACACCTCAGTTCACCTTTGCTTTTACATACAGGTCAGAAGGTTGAATCATACTGGGACAGGACTGACCTACTCAGGTTTTGCTCAAGTTATTGAGGTTGCCTAGTTATTCCTTTTAAGCCAGACTCTTAAAGAGTCTGGCACACAAGGCTGCAGGCGAGCCTCAATGTTTCTGAAAATCTCATTAGGCATCTAGCTGTAATCTGAACCCACAGCCTTAGCATACAAGTATTTGACCTTTCACTACTAGAGCCATGTTCTGCAGAGGAGATGCTATTGTGAGAGGTCTGCCCTGTCTCCTGCGAACATTCTCGAATAGCTACATTACACATCCTGAGGTGCTGAGAAACTCCTGCTCTGCAAGGAAGAGAGAACAACAAGGAAGAGAGAATATAAGATTTAAAGAGGGCTCCTTTCAGCTTCTAGTACTTGGGATTAGACATGCAATCGTTCTGGGTTCAGAAAAAATTTGACATTTCCTGAAGCTTGGACCCTTTTGTTCAGAATTAACTGTATGGGTCTGTACACAGCTGAGGCATCTTCTGCATAGCCAGTCCCTCTGCCAGCAGCTGACTAAGCCTCAAGGATGGAGGGAAAGAAGACAGAAAGAAGCAGGCTGGATTTTTGCCTCGTCTGCCAGACTTCTCCCTAAGATTGAAAACTTGACTTGCAAGGAATCAATTTCCTTGCAAGAACATTTTTAAGGCAGAGTACAGCAAATGCTAGTCCCCAGCCCTGCAGCAGCAGCTTCTGCTAGGGCAGATGTAGGGATCATAAAACCAAGGGAGGGAAAAAAAGTAAATAAAAATCTTGATTCCTTACATTCTTGATTCCTACAAGGCAGTGTAAGAGCACAACAGGACTGCGTATTTGTATTTTTTGTGCTAAAGGCGAACAAATCACCCTAGACACTGACTCCTTAAACACTCAGGACAGATTATAAGCACAACTCGCTCATCACTGGCACCACCCCCCAACTTTTAACAGTCAGTTTATTTAAAACCTGCAAGCTAGATTTGAGCCTTCTGCACAGAGAGGTCTAGTATGCCAAGTTGCAACCCAAAGTGACTCTTACTACCAGACTATAAACCCCAGAAAATAGGGCTAAGAGTTCATTATGAAGATGGTGACAGACTCCTAATTATAGTGGTGCTATCAAGCATGATAAAGGCTGGTTGGTTTTATTATAGTCTCATCCAAAGACTTGTTGGATGCTGGATTAGCTCATCTTTTCACTCCTGTTGAACTGCCATATGCTTCTTTTTCTCCTTTATGTAGCATTTGGCAGGAGTTATTTGTCAGCATTTAGAAAAAGAAAACGTCTGCAGAAACTTCATTTCTAGTTCTTTCCACGCAAAGTTTCTTGTTTTACCTGATAAAGCCTTAGAAATTGCATTTTCATGTCTAAAGCAAAAGTGGATAAGAAAAAGTTACTATTAAAACATGAAATATAGACAATATAAAGTGTCCTGATCACAATACTGCAGTATAACATTTCAGTATGCTTTAAAGAAACAGATACCTCCATAAAAAGCTGTCTCTTTCTCCCTCCCCTTCCACATCAATTCTGCCCGATTTCATATCCACTTCAAATATCTGCAAGTAAATCAGAGCAAAATGCAGCATTTTACTAACAGATTTGGTTATTTATTCATCATTACCGTCTACCAGCATTGTTGCAAAGATCCAAGTTACACAGAACAAGTCACAGGAATAAAAACAATATTAATGCAAAGGCTTTTTAAAAAGCCTCTTGTTTGGCAGCTGTAAACCCACTGAATGTCACAAGCTTAGCCAATACACCCTAGGAGAAAGGATTTAATTGCTTCTAATCCCAGATATCAGAGAGTTGGGAAGAACTAAGCAGCACCTGTATGGAGACAAACCTGGAAACCAGAACAGTACCTTTGCTGGACAGAAAAGAGAGCTCCAACAGTCATTTCTTGGCTTCACAGACTTTGGAGAAAAACTGAAGCAATGGCAGGGCTTCACAGAGGGAGCCAGAGGAGAGGCAGATTATTTCAGCTGTGCATCAAAACACGCTCAGAAGAGGTGGGACAGGTGGCACTATCAGATATGGAGCAGAGTTCGGCAACAGATGAGGATTTTACTGCCCCATGTGATTTGAATCAGACAGACTTAGGGCACCACTTTCCACTGTCCTTCCTCCCCTCCCTCAGCTTCCTCTTCAGTGAGAGCACTTCTGCTATGGCAAACAAGGCATTCTTCTGTAGGCGTCTCCTGTGAGTGACGTACTCTCCCAACAAAAGTCATGGGCTCATCTCCAGATGGAAAGAAACACAGAAAGTTTATTTCAGAGGGAAAAAGAGAAACGGCCTTGAAAGGCCATGAAAAGTGACCTAGGGGCAAGATAATGAGAACTAATAGAGTACTTGTGAGAAAAGGAAGGTCACCTGTCACAGTTGCTATTCAGCTCTGCTAAGTGGTTTTATTGATGTGTCATTAAAGGATTCTCATCCACCTTCAGACCAAAAGACGTTTTCTAAAACAGGCAATCAGAAAAAAAAACCCAAACAAAATTACCTTAAGTTTAAATTGTCTTAGCCTAATATCATCATGCACCAAGAAGTGCATAACAAAGGTATGAGTTTTAATTAAATTTTATTTTTAAATTTAAGTGTAGTCTTCCTGGAGCCATGCCTCATCACCAACTGAAAGTTCATGTCTTTGGATAGCTGAACCTCACCATAATCCAGTTTGCCTGAAAATAAGTAGTATAATTGATTTCATGATTCTCTGAGCCCTTTGGTGTAGGCTTTTGGTTGTCCTACCATTTGCAGGTGTAGATATGTAGTAGATAAAGATTAATGCTTGTGTGCCAACACAGATACTGAGCCTGCCAATTTTAGGAGCTCTGCAAAACAAGTCACGAGATGCTCCCACAATTTCAGTGTAAGTAGGCCAATAGAAAACCGAATGAATAAGGCAATTTTGATGGCTAGGCTGTAGCTACAGTAAGCAGTGGACTGGCAGTGTAGTTAAAAGCAGACAGATTTCCTTGCTTTCCCTTCTTTTTCCCCTTCAGACACTGGCAGTGAGTGCTGTAGGGAGGGACTGAAATTTCACCAGCACCTGCAGTAACATGCAGGCATGAGTAGCACCCAGCTTCAACAGTGTCTATACAATACCAAAGAATAACTAAAGAGCCACATGTTACTGGTGAAAAACCTACAGCGAACAAGAGTGAAAGTCATTTCAGGGTTGATTGCCTGTAGGGTTCTGTGATAAATAATCTGATTTCTGCCATTATATCCAGAAAAAAATAAAAGAAAAGCTATTGACAAGCGCTATTAATAAATTTGATTTTTGGCTTGCATTTTGTAGCTTAACAGATGTCAGTTTCCAGGAATATATTAAGCTAACTGCTACCATGAGCAGTGTATAGGTCCATACACATCTATTACCCATAGGGACCTCTGCCTGTATTATACACACCTTAAAGCTCCCAAATGCACTCAAAAATTGTCTTGCAGACACTGTTGCATTCTGCCCCACTTAAATCTTTCATCCCCCTCCTCTGTATGCCCTGAGCTCAGTCAAGAGCCGTAGGGAAGAGGGGCACCGCATAGCCCAAGTGTCCATTCACAGACCCAGGCTCCTGGGGCTGAGTAGGAACCAGTTTCCCCTCAGTAAAGACCAGACTTACACAGCCTGCAGGCATCACCTCTATGGGCAAATTTGCTGCTGTGAATTAGAGACCTGCTAGCTGGCGTTAACTGAAGTGTTTTGAGAACTTGCACGTCAACCTGTTTTGATCAATATTCACAGAAAAAGCACAAGCACCTCTGACAGCGACTCCCCTCTGTTGCCAAATCCTGCCTCTGGGCTGTTAAAAGAAAAGATCACCTAAATTTAACGGGACTAACAAGGTATTTTCTCAGTCCTCTTTCTTGGAAACTGCTGAGTTGCTCTGGCTAAACCCTGTTTTTGCTTTTTAAACAATAATAACAGAATATTCAGCAAGAGGCAGACACCGAGTTAAAGAAATCTCAGTGCAAGCTGTTAAAATTTGGCAAACTTGTAAGCGGCTGAAAATAGAGTCTTATAATGGGAAGTGTCAAACAACCTTGATAATAGGCAGCATTACCAGTCTGCTCTGTAGTTCAAAATTATGTTTTATTACAGTGTTAAATATGCCTAAGCTCCGTTTACCAGTTCCACCATTGCCAGCCCAAGAGCAGCTGCTGGCCGATGGCAAATTAACAAGTTGTAGTTTTCCTGGTGTAGACAAGAGGGTAGTTGTTTCTGGCTTTCAGCAGTTGGAGCAGGTTCATCTCAGCGGTTTTTATAGAGCTGAGCATGTTGGCATATGGCCATTAACACATTTCTCAGGTGGCTCCCTGCAGTAATAAGGTGGCCTGAACATATGAGAAGTAAGATCAAGTCAGGTTTTTCCAGAAGCTGGTGTAAATGTAGTCAGCAGGTGATCTTGGAGAAAGTACTACGAAGTACACACATTCCAGAGTTTTTGCTATTTTGGAAAACAAATTAAAACTCAAGTTGACACTCAGGAAGTCCAGGGCCTTTACTGTATCACAGGATGAGATTTATATGGTCAAGTTCAGAAAGGGGTCCAGGGACCTTTCTTCTGTGACAAAGTAAAAGGTGGTCTGCTTCTGTATTTCCTTCAAGAGAACCAATGCCCATTACAGAGCCAAACCCTGAAGACCATCAACCTTTTCCCACAAAAGGTGAGCCACGTACGTTCCCAGCCTAAAAGACTGTCACTTTTCAAAAATTCAGAAATTTTTAACAGTCTCCAAGAAGCTCTTCAGATAAATCATGCAAAAAGGCCCTTTTTTAAGGTGCCAGAATCACATGACACCAACCAACCTTTCACCACCCAGGACCAGTCAGTCTGTAAGAAAGGTTGCCAGTTCTAAGATAGTCTAAAATTAAAACTACAGCTCACATTGTTCCTATGGAATAGAAAAAGGAGGGGATAGACACGACACCCTTCCCAAGCTGCATGCCCTGGGGAAGCCAGATTTTGGCCGTCACAACATCCCTGGAAGCAAACCACTACCTTGGGTGTGCCAGGGAGCAGCTGCCCAGCTCCAGCAGTACAGAGGATAACACTTCACACGAGGATAGATCAGGAGAGCATGAAAGATAAGTAGATGCCTGTCAGCACTGGGCTGGGCACCCAGCATCTCTCCTGGACAAGTCACAGCAGGGAGCTGAGGCAGTTTCTGGCACAGCATCACAGTGGCACAAACATGGCCATATCCCCCTCTTATTGTTCCCCAGTTAACTCCCTCAGCCACTTTCACACTTTATTCTTCCCTCCACAAACCAAAAGGCCCCTCTTGGGGGCCAAGGTTGAGGCATGGCGATGATTTGGGGCTGTGACACACAAGATCCCAGAGGAACCAGGGCTGGACCACATCATTCAACCTTCCATTTCTATGTCTCCAAAGTGAGAATAGCAGTCCTCACTGGCACAGAGTTACAACGATACATTTTTGAATCTTCAAAGCATCCACATATAACAGTGAAGGATCCAGAGAAAGATTCTGCTAGCAGTGTATTAAAGCAAAAAGAATGGATTCAAATCAAATATGCTGCTCAGCACCGCAGTGCCTTTCACCCTTGTGATCTCAGAGGGCGCATCCCTGGCTAGTGGGACAGAAACCACTGCAAAAACAGGCAGGTGCTGCCCCAAGAGTGGTGAGAATTGGTTTCATCATGCTGGCACACAGGGCCAGGGGCCAGTTTCCGACTACTGGTAGTGCCAGCTCTTTTTTTACCTGGTACATGCACAAGTTGAAATGCAAAGTGGGCACTGGATGTTTTTCAGAGAGATTAAATAATCTTTTGATCTTGAGAACAGAGGGCAGCATCTTCAGAGGCTACATGTGCATCTTTTTCTGATGATCAAGTCCCTTTGAGGTATCTTACTGAGGACATGATGAAAACACCTCAAGTCTCAGGATATTTGGCTAATCTACACTCCAGAAGTCTTGTCTGTATTCAGCAAAAATATGATTTGTTTCTTCAACATCTCTTACAGCTTCTCAGCTTTGATCAACATTTCCCCTATCTCAGGAGCAAAACTCCACTTCTCTGATTCTTAGCATATGTCTTCCAAAAGCAGAATCCTCTGCTAACCAATTCCTGTACCACTGGTCCCAAAGGACCAGTTCAACATCTCTGTGGCTTCAGAGACACTTGTTGCAGGACTCCTGCTGCCCATGAACAAAGCATAATCTGAAAAGCATCAGGGCATCCAGAACAGCTGAGTTTTTATTTCTGAGACCACCAGGGCCAAGGTGAGAAGCTGCTGAACTCTGAAACGATCCAATATGGAAGAGTGAGGAGAATGGGAGAAACAAGCTGTTTTTTCATAGGAGGTAATGGGGATAATGAAATAGATCCAACTTGGGCTAAAAACCAAGACTCACTTTCCCTCAAGAAGGAAGCAGTAGAAAATAATTTTTACAAATTGTAGCACCATGATAACAGGACAGAAACTCACTGGACTCTATCTTCTCAGGGACAGAGATGCAGCAGGCTGGATTTCTCTTTTAGATTCCAGGTAATTCTTCCATGTACAGTGACTGATGGCTACCATTTAGTTCTGAAATTCTCACTTCTACCCTTCAGAAAACAATCTTATTAGAAAAATAGCCTTATGAGGCAAAGAAGCAAAGAACTGCAGTCCTTCTAAAGAAAGGCTCTAACAAGTATCGAGTGCTGTGACTGAAGGAGTAGCTATCCACTAAGTCTTTTTAAGCAGCAAACATGGCTTAAGGAATTCCCATGTATACCTCTGTATGCTTCTACCTCAGCTGTGCCCATTCTTGCACTACACATTGTTAACTGGCACCTGAGACAACACGGATTTAAAAAAATAGACAAAACGAAAAAATTGTTTATATTTTAAAGTAAATAATAAATCTATTTATTTCAGTTGTGTCTGGCAAGCACTGAGAGCAACAGAAGGAGACATCCTCCTTAGGATGACCAGTAGAAAGGCACTTAAGGGAAAGCCTAAGACACTCAAGATATCTCAAGACCAGAAAGAGATGTGAAGTTTGGAACATGACTGGAACCTGGTACACCTGTGTCCTAGTTCTGCCCGTCTGCCTATAGCACTGGTATGGATATGGCAGAGCAGTCATTTACAGAAACATCTTGCAGTGCTTCAATATGGAAGTATTCCTGGTAACTATGTCAGTCCAAGCTAAAAATAAAATATAACTGTTAGTCATTTGATCCCTGTCCAAAAGCCTGGACAACTCATTGCAGGAAGTTTCTCTGTGAAGAAAGGATAACAGTAATAATACCCAACAGCTCTTGAAGCTATGACTGCTGAGATGGTACTTCTTTCTTATATAACTTTCTCTCCTATAATAGGATTTGTAATATATATACACATACCTCAGCCTCATGATATCGATAAGGATTTTTCCTTGCAAACTACTGATTACTTCAAAGGAGCATTCTCATCAGTGGAGAAGCAACTTGTTCAGGCAGGAAGGTGTAAGAGAAAATTATTGTTCTGCATTCAAGGAGGAGAAATAAATACTCTGTCCTAGTTCTCTCTCTAAAGAAGTACACTGCAAATTGAGAGAGCTCTTACTTATAAGATAAAAATATGCATGTTGCCATAGAACGCTTTCTATTTGAAATGCAGGAAGATTTGGGGGTCAAAGTGGGAGAGGGAGGGACATATTTCAATCCTCTGGTTGTTTTAGGGAAGGGCCCAGCTGTAGTTCTGCTAAGAAACTGAAGACACTGAACAAGGGAGTGAAATAAAGTGCTGCAGCAAAACCTTGATGGGGCATACCATGAAATTTGGGCTGTTTTTCTGCCTGAGAAGAGAAATGAGCAGAGGTAGCACAAGCAGCAGATCCTGTGTTTCCTCCAGGCTGGGGAGAGCACAGCCACCTCCCAGCTTTCTCCTCCCTCCCCAAACCACCAACTCCTTTCCCAGCCTGCAATCTCTCTTCCCACGGCTCTGGCAAGGGCGTGTCTTTCCCTTTCCTTTCTTTGCCTTAGCCCCAAGTTGCCAAGCAGGTTAAAAAAAACCAGAAAAGAGCTGAACATGTCCACAGAAGGACATGGGGGTTAGGGT
Source organism: Dicrurus megarhynchus (assembly GCA_013399195.1). Lineage (NCBI taxonomy): Eukaryota > Metazoa > Chordata > Aves > Passeriformes > Dicruridae > Dicrurus > Dicrurus megarhynchus. The sequence continues at coordinate 312,335 of VXAD01010758.1, read as the reverse complement.
GATCCTGTGTCATGTTAACAGACCACAAGTATTTTGTGCAAGAACCACCTTTCCGATACTGTTGGGAAAATGATTAACTTTTTTTGAAAATATGGATGGATGGGTACCTATTTTCCTCAGATAACATTCTACTGTGTTTCTTTTCTCTCCAACATACGCATCATTAAATAAAAAAATCACTCATTAGCAGTGCATGAACATTAAGATTCAAATAAAATGGGAAGCAGAACAGCAAAATTAATATGCAAGAGCAAAATATCACAGAGCCAACTGCATTAGCACCACTACTCAGCTTTCTTTATATCTAGCAGAAATCTGTTTCAAGATTGAAAGCATTCAACAAGACTAAGTAATGCTAAGAGCAGGAGGAAAGTGTTTCAAAGAACTGGCTTCACAAATATCCCTTAATATTGTAGGATATCACCCTCAAATTAAGTTGAAGCAAGCCATATCTATAAGATTAGAATATGGTTGAATTGCAGGTACTAATAGCAATAGCAAGCAAATCACACCACCCGGACTGTGACCAGGTCACCATTACATTCTCATCAGACACCTTTCAGAAAAATGGAGATGCAAATGTTCCCTAAAACTGCCATTAGCACAGCATGGGCTGCTGGGTATATCTGGCTCAGGTGCCCCAACCTTAGCAGTGGCTTTCCACCCACCAGCCTTCTGCTGGAAAACCTGAGGCTTTCAGGCACACCAAAACAGAATGTCAGACACCCTCTCAACCTACCACAGCAGTATTTCACTTGAGTTTTGGAAGTCAGCAGGTGTCATTTTCTGAGAAAGTCACAGAAGACATTATACAGCATTTTTTAAAGTTAAAATGTTGAGCTGTCAGCCCGAATAATTTGCTCCCACAAGTTTATAAGTGTGAGCCAAGAAGCTACTGAGGTTGAAGACTTGTTAAATACCACATTATAAGAATGTTTTAAAGAACAAAACATGAAGTGTTTTAGCAATACTTAGGAACTGAAAATAAGTTCACTGCGGAAACTGCAGACCATTTAAGACACTGAACTTGAGCAACAGAACCTAAATGTTCATAGAAAATGAAGAACATACAAAATTAAGATACAGAATCCTCAAGAAAATAATCAGTATATCTCTAGGAAAATCAGACCTATAATCCTACTCAGAGAATGTCCCCAGCCTGCCAAATTTAGTTAAAGAAGGCACATAATGTCTTTCAGCAAACTAAGCATCTTATAACTAAGCTCTTATAACTAAACAGTTCTGTTTAAAAACAGATGCCACACAAGTTAACAAAGCAGATGAAAATAGCTCATAATTCTCAACGATTATCATTCAGTCCTTGGTATACCAGCTCTCCTAGTCTTTATAAGAAACAAAACCTCAAGCAAAAGTCTTCCAGGAATGTGGAAGTCCTACTTAAGAAAGATAGTGCTGGTATAAATCCATCATTCCATCCCTTTTCATGCGACCTGAACAAAAGCACAAGTCAAGTTCAAAGATATGATGATGTGGATCACGAGGTGCAATAAACTCAATCGAACAGCAGCATTATTACTGTAACCAAACAAGATTGCACAGAAAGCAGACCCAAAATTTAGTTCACAGTGTTGGAATGTAATTTGGAAAACAGTAATGTAAAAGATCATTAGGGTCGCAGTTGTTTACCTGCTAGCACAATCACTCCAGGGAAGTGGAGAGCGAGAGCAAACGTGATACTCCAACACACACAGCATCAAAGCACCATGTTGAAATTGTGAGACGTAATTACATCATTTAACATTGGATTTCCTAAACTGTATCTGTTTCTGACATTGACTGCTTGAATCTAATGTCATTAAACTGGTAAGAGCTCAGATGGGAAATATATGCTCTATTTAAGAACTGGACTTAAAGACAGACGCTATAGCCAATCCATTTAATTTAGTTGAGAGGAGATAAAGAGAGGATGATAAAGAGGCGATGAGCATTGTCTGTGTCAGCTTATAGATGATGTCTTTTTCTAAGAGTTGATTTGATCAGAGAATGCCAATCCACTGGATTGAAGTTGTTCTTAGGAATTTGGAAGATTTTATAAGCACTCCCACATCTCATTGATGAAATAAATCCTTGAGAAAAGACAACTGGCTACTCCAGAGTCAATTTTCTTCGCAGAAAAACCAAGGCAAACCGACATTATGGGCACACCTGCATCTGAACTGAGGAAAGAATACAAAGTGCCTTTTCAACTCAGAATTAACCACTGCAGACTACTTGATTTTTTCTTGTTTTTCCCAGTCAACCTTTCACCTGTCAGACAGGGATCAACTGCTTCCATAGGTCCCCCCTGACCTTCAAAGCAACAAGTGCAGGTGCTCATTTCCATCAAGATCCGACCCCAAAGTCTTCCAGAGCCAAACCAAAAGCTCCATTTTTGGATAGACAAAGTTTGCTGCTCCGACATTCCTTCCCTCACAATGTTTACTCATATTCAAGACACACCAGGAAAAATGAAAATGTGACTTTAGCACAGGAATAATTGATGACCATTCAGAAACCATTCAACAGACGTGGTAGAGTAATATAGTGCAACTAACTTTTCTAAAGACATGTCTTTAGCTTCTAAGCTTCATCCTTGCTGGAACATGGCACTGAATTTTTAATTATACTGCTACTATGAAGCGGTAATGAGCTTTAGCTGATGACTCAGAACAATAATTACTAGGTGGTGGTGCTATCATGAAGGTACAATTTTAGAAGCCAAGCAGGTGTTACTTTCCTGAATGATTCAAAAATCACAAGCAGCCAATCCTCTGGCTAATTGCTCACGGAAGCTCTGCACATCTGAAATGCCTTTTTTCACATGTCCAAAACAGGCGGAGAAGGAAGTTTTTCCTTAATGCCTCTAAGCTGATTGGTTGTCAGTGTTCAGAAATAATTCCCCAAGTACAAGGCTTGGCTTTTTCATGATGTGTCAAGCATCTCTCTATTAAAAAGGTTAGGTTGCCTTTTCTTGCAGAAAGAAACATTTCAGGCTTGCTTCCACCTAAACCTCCCACAGCCCCCAATTCAGAGTGTCAGTCATTTTGCATCAGTGGCAGCAGCAGCAATAAATGCCTACTTGTAATTACAGCATATTGGTTTTAACATTACAGGGTCTGTAATAAATGAATAAAATAAATATACAGAAAGCTTCATAAAAAAAACCAAACATTAAAAAGGGGGCTATTTTTAAAGTAGCAGAATACATATTTGAAAGCAGTAAGTAACCCTGTAAAATTGTGCAGAACGGTCTTATAGCTCTGAATTCTGGTAACTTGTTGGAAAATACCTGTTATAAAAGGCTTCCCTTTCCTCCTGAATTGTTCTCCAAGTTACCCCACTGCACCATAAATTGAATCGTGAGAAGATTTCAGCGTCTCCATCTCTAATGAAAAGCCAGCTGACTGGGGATATATCTATGACATTTGTACTACAGAGTATTTCAACATGAGATTGCTTGTGACAGCAATTCAAAAGTACTGAATCTCGCAACTCCCTTCTCTCCTGGGTGCTTCAGTAGTTCTTTATTCAATCACTCTTGAAATAGCTGTATGATGGAGTTACATGGGACTTGTTATGGGAACAATAGATAGCTGATTTTTTTTAATCACTATTAAAATTTTTTTTTTAAAAAACACACTTTTTTTAAGTGTGTTTTTTAAAAAACCCACAGCTTTTCCTTTTGCATATCTTAAATCCTCTCCCACAGCACTGCTGCTTCAACAATTCAATTAAAATTTTGGGTGATAGCATGCTCTTAATTTCTTTATCGATTAACCGGTGTACAAAAAAAAGGATGACTGGGAAGTCTTTCCCCATGATATGGTGATTTTTCTTTTTTGTAAGGTGTTTGCAGGGAGTCAGCGATAGAGACAAGATACAACAAAACCCTGGGAGTGTTGGGCCATCAGTTGTGACGTGGGCTGGTGGAGGAATCCTGTCTTCCACCGCAAGCATGCCCACGGTGACTAATGCCTTCACACCCTGCAGCATGGGATCACACTCATCCCATGGTTATGTCATTTTTAAAGCATCTGGTGGTAATTTAGAAATACAAACCTAAAAACCAGACAGACACGTACTTGGTAGGTCTACTATACAGAACAGCTGTGATGCATTCACTGGTAAACAAATAAATATTGACATTCATCCTTCTCAAATCTGAGCTGGGGAGTTTACCTGTTTACTACCTTGCTTTGAGCACCAAGAAAAGATGAATTAACCACCTGTTACAACTGGCAGTTGAGCAACACAGAAGAGATGTTTGCAGTGGTAGATAGATAAGCTTCATTACTTTGGAACTAGCCTGTTGTATGGACGTGCTATACCTATTTTAGGCCCTTACTAAAGCAGATTATCTATCACCACTGCAAGCAATCTCCACTATCAGACATATGTCGAAGTTATCACACCAGGCAAGCCGCCCTCATGGATGGTATACACCCAATTAATGCTGCAAGAACAAGGAATATTTCTCTCCGACCTCCTTCAGCTCCCTCATGTGCACACAGTGCCTCCAAGCTCCACAGAGGGCTCCTCCACTGGCTCATGCCACCAAACCTGTGTGTCGGTGCTCAGCTCTGGAACCCCCAGCACAGAACTGCAGAGCTATTTATTATTGCATGTAGTTTAAAGATAGCAACTTTTTATGAAATTAATCACATTTTATTCTCTTGGGCACCACTGGAATGTACTGAAGTGAACTCAATGTAAGGTGTGATTCAGGAAATGTAACTACATTCATTGAAGATATTTAAATGTCAATCTGTAAATATGTTTGTTCCTTATTCCATCAGGATTTGTTTCCATTTCTTTGAGCCCTTAAGCCCCTCATCAGACACCACCATCTCCCTTAGAAGACTGGAAGCAAAGGAAGATGACACTACTGAACCTGGGCATTTCAACTGGAGCCCATCTTCACACCCAAGACCATCCAGAGCCACCCCTTGCCACCCACTGCTAAATGAGCTCAAGACACTTTTGAAAATCAGCCCAACACACCCACCGTGATTGTGGTAAGCTGTTTGGAATTAAAGCCCCTGGTACCATCTACTTTGATGCACGGCTTTTTGTGTTGTTTAGAAACCTGAGAGCTGTCCTGATAAGACAGTGGAAACATCCTCTAGTCCAGCACGCTTCCCTGAGAACAGACTTCATCTCACTTTCTGCAGAGCAGCCCAAACTAGTCATTAGGTTATTTCTGTTTTCAAGGAGACTGAGCCCTCCCAGGGGTAATTCAGCTTCCCTAGTTTAGGTGCTTATCTCAGGCTCGCATGAATCACCTCAGCCTCCCTTCTTCTCATCCCCTGATGATTGTTTGCTGTAAATAAATGTACAGAGCTAGAAATTAGGTGTCTTGCTGAAGACACTCAGGGAAAATGAACCACATTTTAACAGTAGCCAGCAGCAGCCACTGAAGACCATTCATTTTTCATGCCAAATATCTTCCCAGGTTCCTAAGAAAAATGAGTGTCAGGACTTTCTAAACTGAAAGTTGCATCAAGGCTTTAAAGTTAACAAAGGTCTTATTTTCTATGTATGTGCCTAATCTCTTCTCCATATCACTGGCATCTAAAAGCTTCCTGCAGCAATTCCATGATTTAGCTTTCCCTTGAACAGGAGAAGGTGCAGAAGAGGGAACTGGACTTTAAGCCTGCTGTCTGATAATTGTATTGTTCCTAGTCTGTACTTTTAAATTACACCATATTTTCTCTCCCATGCCTTTTTTCACCCTCATCTGAAGAGTTCTTCTTCTAAAAAAAGGTGCCCCAACCTTCAGGTAAAATGAGCAGAACCCTCCAGGGTATTTAAGATTCAAAAGTTTATGGATCTATAAAATCACAGGGATAATTCTGATTTTGCTCTCCTCTCCCAGTATTTCTTATTTTCTATTTACTTTACTGACCACCACTGCACACTGAACTGACATTTACAAAGTATTATCCGCTGCACCTCCAATAATATGTTGGGGCTTTTTAGCCCCTCAGCAAGAAGAGGATTATTTCCTTTCCCCCTTCATGCATTATTTTGCATTCCTTGAAACTGAATTTCATTTCCCCTTATTTCCAGCTTTGTGTTGAAAGAGCCTCTGCAAGTAATTTCAGGCATCTTCAGGTCAGATTATTGTAAATAATTTTGGTATTCTCTACAAGTTCTGTCATCTACTTAAGATCAGATCATTGATGAATATGTTGAACAGCTCCAACAACAGAACAGATCTTTGATGGACTCATCCCGGTAATAGCTGCTATAGAACAAAGATGCTAATCAGGTACTCCACTTCTTTGTTTCCTATTTTTAATCACTTAGCACTTTTTCTTTCATTCCCTGATAACTGTGGTTCGAAAATGTTTCTGTGAAATATAGCTTGTACTTCTACTTTCAAAGAGCTTTTTACAAAGTACCACCTAGATCTGCTGTTTCCATAAAGTAGATTCCCTCCAAAACTTGCACAGAATCACAAGAAGCAAATTCCCTTTACAGAAGACATGCTGTCTCCTCTCTGGTTCATTATATTTCTGTTATCTACTGCTTCCATTCCTATCCTGATTTCTACAAAACTACGTAATACAGGAGCAAGATTTACTGATAATCTCCCTACATGACCCCCAAAAGCCCTCACTAGACTGGTATATTATTGGTTTATTTAAGCAAACAGAAAACTAGGAGCAATTTCTTATTTTTATTCCTCTGGAGCTCTGCATGAACAGCAACCAGCTCCCATGCCTTGTTACCTTGTTACCAGAATTTTTTTTTTTTTGAGAAGCCTTTAGAACTGACATTTCAAAAAGCGCCAGGCGACTATCAAAGAGACATGTCTGGTCCAGTGAAGGCAAGTCCCTGCAATCTGGCTGCCTTGAAGATACCAACAGCAGTTTTACCAAAGCTAAGGATCTGTAGCCTAAGAGCAGCAAAGCCATGGGAAAAGAGGGAGTACAAGGTAAAAGGATAAGGGATGAGTCACGCTATTTAAAATAACTGACATCTAAGCTTCCCTTCATTTCAGCACCTAATAACATGCGTGTCCTCAACCCACTCAGGCTGGAGGATAGGGGTGTAGGCAGGAGCTCTGGTATGAATCTACTGCACACAGGTGCCACCCGGAGCCCCCTGGGGTGGGACGCCCTCGTGCACAGTAAGGCAGCCTGCAGTGACACCTCGGCCAGCCCGGCTGCATCATTTCCCGTGTGCAGGAGGGACTTCCAGTACTGGGGATCCCACACCGCTCTAACAAGCAGAGGAGGAAAGACAAGCTCTCCGCTGAACTTCAGCAACCACGCATCTGTCCTCCATCTAGGGCGGTGACAGCTGTAGCTTAGGCCCATAAGAAAATGATGAAGGAAGTGATCGGAGTGGGATTTGAGCACATTACCACTATTTGCTTTGGTGAATAGTACTATAGTTTGGAGCAGTTGTGCCAATCCCAAATATTTCCAGAGCAATGACTCAGATGATTTTCTTCCCATGGAAAAAAAAAACACCCATAAAGCCAAACACACATGGGGCATCCCCTTCCCCTTGGCTTTATTTTCATTGTGTGATTTTTGAGCAGCAATGCACTTTTATTGTTCTTGTCTTTCGCTACAGTTTTTGAAATATAGGAATTCAATTGAAAACTGGAATTATTTATAATGTGACTCCAGGGAACTTTGCTTAAACAAATGTACCCCATGAAATATTGCCAGATTCATGGAAGAAGTTGTACTTTAGACCATACTTAAGTGATGCAGCAACAGTGGAAATTTAGCCTGTGTATCTGCAGGTAGATAATTAAATAGGTTTGCTGCTTTCGATCATGTCATTTCAGAAATGCATTTGCCCAAGCATTGCTCAACATCACGTTGATCATCCTGGCAAAGAGGCCAGGATTTCCAAGGTTGGATTGGTTTTACAGTCCCTCTCAGAAAAAGTATAATTCAGGAAAGCCCAAGTGCTTAGAATTTATTTTATTTTTCTGGAACAAAAGGTCCAAGCAGAATACAGCTTTGCAGTTCCTTTCAATAATTTAAACACTATCAACATAAAATATAAGTACTGCAGTTATAGCCTCCTATTTAGAATAAATATGCTTCAAAAAGCTAGGAAAATTGTTATTACACTCAGATGATTGTTAATTCTTCCATCTTGAAGGGAAAAAAACAGATTTAAGAAGCTAAATTAGTAGCACATAACACAAATAAACAGATTTTTAAAGAAGCTGTGTGAATTCTTCAAATTCATTTTTGCCAAGAGCCCATCTGGGACTGACTTCCATCACCACAGTATGAGAGCTTCATTAGAAAGGTGTTATAACAATATTCCAGAAACAGCAGCAGAACACAGGTTTTCTTTTCTCCCTTGAACACAGCTTGCAACTTTTCCACACACAGAGATGAGCAGGAAAGACTGTCTCCCTACAAAAAACCTACCTGCAATTTTCTTCTTCAGCTTCATACAGATGTAGAAGACAAAACAGATTACCCCATGAATGAACAAGCAAACTAGCTGTCAATCAGGCCAAACAATCTCGGTACAAGTAAAGGAAGACTACTGAAAAATACATGGTTGGATATGGTGACAGAAATCACTCTTGTCAAGTTGTATTAATACATAGTGACTTCGCAGGCTACTTTGGGTGCGTTACTTCTCCAAACTTCTTTTTTTCTCATGACTGTAAATGCTGAACTACATTTTTCTTATGTCCCCAGTACTGGGTGAGTTAGGTTGTTTTTTGTATGATTCATAATCAACTGCTTTAAAATCTTATTTTTTCCCCCCATGATTTAAGTGAATGTGTCATTGTCACTTGGGAACAAGCAACAAAAAGCATGAACAGGAGCATGTTCAGCACAGTGAGCAAGGCCAAATATTTTTGGATCTCTGTCTTCCAGCATAACTAGAACAATTTCAAAGTTTCTCCCCTAGACTTTGCTGCAAACTCCTACCCCTCGCTGAGAACTCAGAAGTGGCTGTGCCAATTCAGCCTTTCATTTTAATTAAATCTAAAAATCAGGAGTTATTTAACATTATTTTATACTGCTTAGAGCCAGTAATTGGACTCCATGTGCCTTTTCTTTTTGCAGCCAAGGGCATAATTCTGGCAGGTTCACATAGCTTTTGCTCACAAGCGCCGAGCACACAGATCCTTCAAGCCAATTGGGACACAGCTACCAGATGCTCGGAGAGGATGTTATGGGTGGTTTTTCAAAGGGCTAGGCTGTCTTTGGCTGCTAGACAGGATTCCTCACAGAGGTGAGCCAGGAAAAACTAATACCTAAGTAGAAGCTCCTTAGCAAGGCAATTACAATGCAGCTAATGCCCGTGTCTTTTCCAGGGCTAAGATAAACCCAGCTCCAGTGCAGGAAAAAATGAGGTTACTGGAGAGGAACCCAGGCACAGGCACACTGAACATCTCATTCAGAGTACAAGGACCTTCAGCCTCGGCTCCTCTCCAGCTCCACTACGACACAACCATTTCCACTGATCTTGTGACTCATCCTGCATGAGAAGAGTCGTTGTATTTGTAGATACAACCCCATCTCGATCACTTTGTTTTGGACTAGAACAGAATTAGAGCAATTGAGCTCTAATCACTTTGTTTTGGACTCGATCACTTTGTTTTGGACTAGAACAGAATTAGAGCAATTGAGCTATAGCAGTGTGAACAAGGTGGATAAGGGACACCTGGCTCAGCACTGCTGTCACTCAGTGGGAAAATGTCCCCAGCTCCCCTCCAGCCTGGTCAGGCTCTGTCAGTACTTATGGCAGATGGAGCTATGCCTTCAGTCCTGTCACCAAGGAATTGAAGTAAAAGTCTCACCATCTCCCAGGGAGCTCCTTGGACTCTGTTTTACCAGCTTTTAGCAAGCAGGCAGCAACTTTGGGAAGGGGTGGAAAGTGCAGAAGCACCTGGGGAAGGATGCCACTGCACCTTGCCAATCCTCTGGCAGCGGCAAAGCTGGTTTGGGGAGCTGCCTCCTCCCCACTGCCTCCACCCCTATGCCTCCCTGCCAGCACAGGAGAGCTACCACACCTTTCCCCTGTGCTAATTCAGCTGCTTACCTAACCACAGGCAAGCTGGGTACACGTTCACACATAGAATTTAAAAATAAAACCTCCAAAAGAGCACTGTGTTCTTTAAAAAAACCCAAACAAATCACCCCCAAATCAAAACATCTCTCAGGTCTGGCACAAAGCACAGCCCTGCCAGAAGCTGAATCAGCTGGGGAGGAAGCAGCACCCACCAGCTGCAGAGAATGAGAAAGAGGCACTAGGAACCAGGGGCAGGATGGAAACCACCAAACTCCACCCCTCCCCATAAAAAAAGGGGAACAGCACTCAGCCTGAAAGCCACTTTTGCAGACAAGGGATGACTACAAGCATATTAAAGTCTCTTGGAGGTAGCCCAACCAGCATGACACATGTTTAAACATAACGCATATGTGCTGCCAGCAGCAAGCCTTCACCATGGGGTGCATGCAGTACCTGAGCCACACAGACACCTGGGTATGCAGGCTGCAAAGCCATCTGGGCCCCGGCCATATTGATGGTCTCAGGTCCACTGGTGGCAAATAAGGCATGTTTTTATTTACCTTTCATTTTTAAGCATTTAAATTCTCTTCCTTCTCAAGTTAATACCAGGAACAGGGAGATTAATATTCTGTTAAGAAAATGCTTACATTCCTTCAGTCATTTGACACCAGAAGCTGGGGATTTAAGCTGGCAATAAACTATTTTCAAGACTAGTGATAAAATTGTACAAATTGGCATTAACCTACCAGACAAACACATATCTCCCTCTGAAAGCTCCCCTCCCCACCTGTCAGGCAAAATCTCTTGCAAACACTGCCACATCTCCCTGTGTCTCTGCATCTTGCTCACACAAGCTTCCTTCAGCTCCCAGCAGGAGCCAGCTGAGGGACTTTTTAATCCCACCTCCCTGCTGCTCAGACCCTGACACTAGAAAACTCATACCCATCATCAGAGCAAAGTTCAAGCCAGTGACTAGTGGTGTACTCCAGAGGCCAGTACTAGATCCAGTCCTGTGCAACATCATCATCAGTCATCTGGATGATGGGGCAGTGTGCCCACAGCAAGCTTGCAGATGACACACAACCAAGACGAGTGGCTGATGCACCAGAGTCGTGCTGCCATACAGAGGGACCTTGACTGACTGGAGAAATGGACCAACAGGAACCTCATGAACAATGGGAAGTGCAAAGTCCTGCACCTGTGGGGAACAACCCCAGGCATCAGTATATGCTGAGGGACATCCAGCTGGAAAACAGACTGGCAGAAAAGGAGCTGGGGATGCTAGTGTACACCAGGTTCAGCATGAGTGAGAGACATGCCCTTGGTGCAGAGAAGGCCTGTGGTGTCTTGGACTGCATTAGACAGTGTTATCGGTAACTAACTGAGGTGAGGCCACACCCGGAGTACTATGTCCAGTTCTGGGCTGAGTACAAGAGAGACATCAACATACTGGAGAGAGTTCAATGAAGAGCCACAAATACAATTGAGGGACTGGAGCACCTCTCCTGTGAAGAAAACCTGACAGAGCGGTGACTGTTCAACTTGGAGGAGAGAAAGCTTATGGGGAATCTTGTCAACATATAGAAAAATAGCTGAAGGGAGAGTGCAAAGAGTGTGGAGCCTGCTGCCTTACAGTAGTGCCCAGTGACAGGACCAGAGGCAATGGGCACAAACTGAAACACAGGATCTTCCTTCTGAACATCAGGAGACACTTTTTCACTGTGACGATGACCTAACACTGGCCCAGGTTGCCCAGAAAAATTGTAGAGTCTCCATTCTTGGAGATATCCAAAACCTGTCTACACATAGTCCTGAACAGCTGGCTTTATGAGGAGCTACTTGAGCAGGAATAGTGGACCAGATGACTTCCAGAGGTCCCTTCCAAATCTCAACCATTCTGTGATTCTGTGATTCTGTGATCTCAGGAAATAAAGGCCACACCAATCTGTCCCCCAAGGTTACCATCAGTGGTGGTTAGTGTGAGCCAATACCTAAACTAGGTTACCCACACAGAGCTAGACCTCTTCTTGAAGGTGGAAAATCAGCAGTGCCCTTCGGTGGTTGTGTAAGAGTGAGCAAGTCCCGCAGGACTAGGGCAGAGGCTCCCAGGCTGTGGTCAGATAGTGGGTGCCATAGGAAATGACACCCAGTTGATGGCAAAACAATAAGCAGTCTGCCACAGCCATGCCCGGAGAGCATCACCCGCCGACGGTTCACCCATGCAGCAGCACAGCAGGGAAGTGAGAGAGGTTAAGAGGTGACGATACGTACTGGTTCAAAAAGCTTGGAGGCCGATGGGATAGGCAGATGAGGGAGGAAAGAAGAGTCTGTATCTTCTTCAGCACAGTAGCAAATATCCAGGGTTACAAAAACTACCAGCACTACACACTTTATACTCCAGTTTTTTCCTGAAACCCAAAATTTTTTGCACGTCTGAGGAGCTATTTTATCTAGAAGAGTTTTAAATGCCATAAATGTCTTCAAGTTCCATAATATTGGAAAAGTGAACAGTAGAGACATCCTTCACTCAGCATTCACCCCTATGTATCCATTCCTATGAAAGAAAAGGTTAAATGTAATATTCAAAGATGCACTTTTACCAAATCTGCAGAAAAGCACCACTGCTTTACTAGTTTGACTAAAGCCTATGTGCAGCCTGAATTGGCAAATGGCTTAAATAGTCCTATGGACACTCACAGGTAGGAAGGCTGGGGGCAATTGGAACATATGACAATATCTATTATAGACTTCTGAATCAGCTTCCAAACACATCTCAAAACTACTCAGTGCCTGCCAGAGCATCTCAGAACTAACCATTACTGGCGGTCCTAGGAGATCTTTCCTTGTGGGAAACTGAGCTGCAGAGCCCTGGCCTCCAGCCAGCCCTGTCCTGTAACCACCTTCCTGGGGCCAAGGTCATCAGCACTAAATGCTGAACCTGGGTCCACCAGAACAAGGAGTTTTGCCTGTGCTGAAAAAGGAAGATCTGTTCAGTCAGATCCATCACACACATCATGCCACTGCTACCCATTTTTCTCCACCATCTTCTCATTTGCAGCTTGTCTGTGCCTAAAGACAGAACAATCATCTGCCCTGAGCAGAAAAGAAAGATGTGAAAGCTATAAACTTCCTAAACATCCCTCCTGCCAACACCTGTCATTCGTTTCTACATTTCCTACTTGCTCTGTTTTCATTTAAGGTATTATATGACTCAGATGAGGCCTCAACAACTTCAAAAGAATTCCTGTGTCTGACTGCCTCAGCTTTATTAAAAGTAACTGAGCCATTGATCATCATCAGAACATGTAGTCTCAGGAGAAACGATATCATTTGTAAACAAATGATCCCGTGAACACAAACACTCCACCAGCTGCGAATAATAGGGAAATAAATATGTGGTTGGGGAGGTGAGAAGCCATCCCAGCACACCAACAGACCATCTTAGGGATAACAAAGGGTCACACCTTTACAAGCAGCCCAGCTAACAAGAACATGCTCTTCCAAAGGCAGGGCGAGGGGGAGAAGCAATTTTCTTTTGCTGTTTTCAAGTATCTAAAAGCAATTTCATGCTGCTGGCTTAGGATGTGAGCAAGCAAGACTGCTCATCCCTAATACAACCAATTCCCTGCATTCAGAGGGGGTTTTTTAGCTGACAGTTTCCGTACACACGCTCACATGCTGCATTTCATGGCTGACCAAAGAGTGAATTCTGGAGAAGGAAACGCATGACTGCATGGAAACACCTGTGAAAAATCAAACTATTTTCCTTCCCTTACCTCCAGCTAGGTACAAACAGGATCAGCCTGTCTGGGATATGAAACTTGTGTCTACAGAAACAAATAAATGAAGATCAGCACCATGGATTAGAGCACACAAAGAGTGAAAGATGCTATATAAAAGTCCACTGAATCATCTGCCAGGTACAGTCACTCATTCTTCAAGAGTAGTGGACCAAATACCCATAAAAATGGACTTTTTAAAATAAATGCCTTCGTATGAAAGGTCAATGTTTCATACTGGAAAATGCAATGGACAACTCCTGGCAAACACTTAACTTGAATACAGTGCAGGTTCAAAAGCTGCTGCTGCTGGAATGGAGCAGCTATTGTGCAATTCTGTTTTTTGGAAGGAAAAGGATGCCAAAATCTGCACCAGATGCCCCACATTCCCCAACAAAGGGTATGTTTAGCATATTCAGTTGAATACCACACAATCCATATGGAAGCCATCAAGAATCTGCAGAGGTTTGACAAACAGAAATTAGGCATCTAACCAAGAATAGCCACAGTAGAGCAGACACAGACAAGGTCCTTTTGGTCTGCAACCAGAATCCTCAGTACCTAGAAGTAATGACTTGGTAAGACAGTGTCCCTGAATCAGCTGGGGCAAGTTCCTACCTTTCCAGAAAACCACCGGGTAAAATCTTCTTTGAAGAAATCATTGTGCATGGAGGGGGGAAAAAAAGAAACAACCTCATATTATCTTCACTGCTGGGCAAATACATCGTGAAATCTAAAGCATGTCAGCTAGCCACCAAAAAGCCCAGCTGAGCTGATGCCTTGAAGTGAAATTCAGCTTGCTTAAGTTCATACAGAGTACACCTATCAGCAGCTCACTTGCTTTGGGGGCTAAGGGTGTCCATCAGTGTGTAAAGGTGCTGACGGAAAGAAACAGCAGCACTGCCATGTGGTTCTTCAAAAGAAATGCTGTAGCAGTCGGCAAATTCAGGCCTCGTCTAAACTCAAAAAGCTTCTCTAGGCAGTCTAGAATTTCCTTTGAAGTATCTATCTCTGAGCACATATGGTCCTGGAGCACATCCACACACATTCATGAGAAGGGAATGAGAGTGGGTGGAATACATAAGACTATCCCTAGGAAAGGGAGAAGGAAGAGAGAGGATAAAAATTCTGGCATAAACAAACAGCTGCTATTTCTAGCCCTCCTGGTACCCCCTCCTCCAGCCCAATGCCACTCTGCAAGATGCCTTGTTCAACTTAAGAGACAAACAGAGAATTAAAAGTGCAAGAGCACGCACTTTTACAGCCCAATTACGACCACTTACAAACATACTGTAAATCTATTCACTGCTTAACACACCAGGTACATCCAGCAAATGCATTTGCTCAGTGTGTACTCAATGTAACTTGATATTCTCCATGTATTTTGAGTGTGCACATTCAAGCAATAAAAAAAATGAAATAAACCAAGTCTGGATTAGAGTCAGTCCACAATAGCAGGGAAAAAAGAGTAATTAATGACAGTGGCTTGGTTAGGCTTACAAAAGCTTAATGGAAAAAGATTTTTCCGTAATTGCCAACTCTAACCTTTTATCCAAGCTCAGTGGGTACATTACCTAAGTCAGCAGGAAGTTTAGCCACTCCACATGAAATTAATAACATTTATGGGTTGACCCATAGCCCATAACTTTTAAAACAAGAGCTATGAAGAAGTTCCTGTCCTTCCATCAAGGAACAGTGCATACCACGCTTAGTCCCTTAAAACAAAACAAAACAAAACAAAACAACCTCCCACTCCTCCAGGCAGCTTTAGTCCCTGAAGACTGAGCCTCCCTCTCTCGCATACTCAAGAGGAAATTAACCTTACATACTAATGAAAACAAGCATCTCAAGAGCACTGCATCCCATCTGCTGACCTGCCAGTACCTTGTGGGGCAGGAGGTTCCACATCATCAGGGTACCCCTCTTCACTTACCCAAATGCCCTAAGAAGTGCTCCATGCCCCAAATCAGGAGCTTCCCCTGCTGGCCTCGGCACACCTACCCCTGTGCTTCCAGGCACATTTCTCTGTCCCATCCATTCACCCACCCAAAGAACAGACCTTGGCAATGTTGAAAGGATGTGTTCCAAGTCTGGGTGCCTATAAAATGGCTGTGAGTGGACCTGCACGCCAAATGAGAGCTTTCGGCCTGGTTTCGTATTCATGTATATGGAGAACAAGATAAGCTAGTTTAACTAATGCTGACCCAGTTCTTTCAATTTTACAGAGGAAAGAACCAAAACAGATATGAGAAGTTAAAATATATTCCTGAAGAGATACTGTTCATCTGTTTTGAAGTGGCAAGCATGAAATATTTGAGTATGTGTGATAAAATTCTAGGTGATGACCGAACAGAACAAAAACAGGTCAGCAACCTGACTTAACAAAATTGTGTTGAAAACCATTAACAGAAATACAGTACACATGCTTTATGAGATGGTACTTTTCAGTGTCATAGACTAAGAAGTGAACAAGAAAAGTCAAAGGGAGGATAAACAAGGCTGGCTGGGAATTGATTGCCACCTCTGAAATTTTAGTGGAACAGTTGGAGCAAGAAGCTGACTACAGCTGAACTGAAAAATCACTATCTGTAGTTAGATTAGTCATCTACTGTTAAACCAAATTAAAGTGTTCTTCCCACAGGCAAGGCTGAAGATTTCAGAAAAGCCATAACTTATAACTCAGGAAAAGTTTAGAGGAAAGCTCTGCAAAACCAAAATGAATTTTGTACTTAATGGGAAGGAAAACAAAGGACAGATGGAACTTCATGTTTCTTGGTACAACAGTAAATACTACACAGCACGCAGGATGTGACTGAGCCAAGAAGCTGATGAGCTGCGTTAAAAAGAGTTCTCCTTACTCAGGTCCCAGCCTTCCCTGCTCTGCAAATCAGCCTTTCAAGATGTTACATGGTAGCAGAAGCAGAAAAAAGTAGATTTTGAGCAAACCAAGCCTCTATTGCAACCAACAGTAGGAAGCACTATCAATACAGTTCGAATAGGCAATCCTCCTTAACCTTTTTCATAATTAGGTAGCAAAATCATTTACAGGAAGTGCAAAGAGCGAGCATGCAAGGCACAGAAAAGCACCATATTATTTCTGTCCAATTTGTTTTGCAGGAGTGATCATGCCTTGGATGGAAGCCTATTTCTAACAATTTATTTTTCATGTCTGGACAAGGCAATATAACTTTCACAATTTAATCTCTTTGCTAATAGACTTAGCTGTTATAGCTGAAATACTCAAGCTTAACAATAAGGCTAAAATACCCAGAATACTTAAATCCAAGAAATGTGTTTGCTGGCTTCAGTTCAGGACAAGGAGAAGCAATCAGCTAAGGCGCTGTGGACTGGAGAACCATGGCAACACCTGCCAAGAGGTTACATTGGACTCTGCACAACTGGCTACAGAAGAACAACTGCTTTGAGCACAAAAACCATCTACAAAAAGTCTTTAATTGCCAGCGAAGCTCCTCCAAAGGACCAGGAAGCACCTGGGCACCCCGACAGCTCGCCTTGGCTCCTTGGGTCAGCACTGCCCTAAAATTACAGGGACGCTGGGCCAAAACCCCCCTGAGAATCATTTGCCTGTCACGTTTCCCCCCGCGGTCGTTTCGTTCTGCTTTCAAGCTGCAGTTCAGTGAACAGGCTGCAATTTACCTCTTCACCCTCACCCTCAAATTTGTTTGGATAAACAGGCTCTCCTTTGTTCCAGACTGCTACTACATTTACACACTGTATTGTAAATCAGCCGGTACAAAGCAAGGCAGGCCCTTGAATGAAGACACTAGCAGTTCTGTTCACAGCAAAATTAAACAAGTAAGAGGCACAGAACCCCATTTATAACCCCTGTCTGGAAACAACTGGGTTTTAAAAGGTGAGAGGTTTTAAAAAGTTTACTAAACAAACCTACCCAGTTATAGAGTCTATGGTCAGCTCACAAACAAGTTCAAGACAGTTTAAGTTGCCAAAATAGTGTTATTTCTTAAGAGAATTCAAACAGTTTAAAAGCTTGCTTTCTTGCTGTTTCAAGGACCCAAGAATTATTGGCGAGTGATTTAGCTTTCACTGAGTACACAACTAGGGAGAAATTAGTCACAGAGGAAGGGAATGAACTATTCACCATGTCTATTAAAGACAAGAGACCTTAATATCATCCAGAAGTTGCAGGATAAATATCAGGAAAAACTTCACAGTAGTAACAGTTGAGCAGAGGAATGACAGCTACCAAGTCTTTTCCTTAAGAAGAGGAAGTTCAATGAATGGCTTAATTACAGGTGATTCTCTGCCTTATGACAGAGCATGGACTATTTGTATATGGCTTCTTCAGATCCCTCCTCAAATCTATTTTCCATTATTTTTAATGTTCTTTTAAATAAACTGAGTATGCTGAGATCTCTCCCATGGGTTAGTATTACAGTAGAGTCTGGCAGAAAAGAGATCAAAACTAACTATTATTTGATAGCTGCCCAGGTTTCCCAGGAAGCTGTCAGCTCAGTCCCATAACTGAGTAGGTATTCAGAATGAAAACAAACAAACAAACAAAAACCAACCAACCAACCAACCAACCAAAACCCCTAAAAACAACTGGCTGATCCAAGGGCCAAGAATAAATGGCATTTGATGCTGTCTGCAGTCCAGAATTGAGGCCCTCTGATGAGATCCTACAGAGAAACTTCAGCTGGACCTAAGTAGGATGTCATTCACTGCTGCAGACAGCCCTGCATAAACATCCTTCATAAACATCAAGCTTAAAAAAAATTAATCCCAAGTCTGAAACATAAGCTTGAGTGCCAACAATATTTTTATTCCTTTGATTACTTTCAGAGAGAGAGGGAGAGAAACATGATAGATTTGGGTTTTAAAAGTTTTTGCCCTTGATTACAAGAAGTATGTTACAGTAAGAAGTGTTCTACAGACTCTTTTTAGTACATATACCACCAGCAGTACAACAAACCCCCACCTTCCAGTAGTTTCAGATCAAAACCAAAGAAAATTCATAGAGATAGAGGGAATCACTGTCCACATTGTAATTCTGACATGATCCCACGGCCAAAAAGCACTTGCCAAGCAAGGTGAAGGGAAGCTCAACCTCTTCTTTGCCACCAGCCCCAGCAACACTACCCAAGCACAAGAGCTGTGACTGAGGTCACTGTACAAGCTGCTGCCCTTGGCCCCAAAAAATAAAAATGTCTGATATAGTTGTGAGCATGGCAACTTCCCCTTGAGACTCTCATGCTGCTGGCTCACATTGGAGTGAGGCCTGCCCTGTCCTCTGTCAGAGAAGGAGCCCATGTGGCACCACTGCAGCTGCTGGGAGCACTGGGCACACCACAGCCAAACCCTTCTCCCAAGCAGTGCAAGGCTGCCGGAGGAGCACACTGGGGTGACACAATGCCTCCCACAAGCTGAATTCAACCTCAGGCCCCAGCCAGCTCATGTCACCCCCTGTGCCCTGCCCCATGCTTCCAGCCCTGCTAAATGATCCACCTTTCATCCAACCTCTCTCCATGATTAGCAGAATAATCGGCACTGGAGTGCTTCTGCTGCCACCAAGCATCACTTGAAGCATGACCTGAGCTTTGCCCACTCTCGTCCCTCTCCTGAGCTGCCCTTCCCTCTAGGATCAGTGTTTCACAAGAGACTCTTCAGTTTCACCCCTTTCACCTGAAAATGACACAAACCATGGAGGGAGGACCTCATGGGACAAGCAACATGGTCACCTGAAGCTGGACCCTGTTCTGTCCCGAATCAACAGAGGTGTATGGAAATGGTGTTCCAGGGAGTGAAAAGAAGCCAACAATCCACAAGCATGCGAAGGTCTGGAAGCCCTGTAATTTGTGCCCTAAAGAGAGATTACAGCCCATCTGTCCCAGCTGGAGTACAATAGAATTCAGAGTGATTTGTGCTCCACCTCCTCACCTCCCCTGGCCCCCTGTTTGGCCAAATAACTAAAGCAAACACATATAGCCATGTCCCTAACTTGTTGAAGTAATCTGCTCCTTTGTCACCGCTGCAGCCCTTGTGAGGGCACAAACACTGCACTTAGGAAATCACGGGTTATCCAAAATCATCTTCTGGAAGCTGGCGTGACACAGGCTTTTCCTACTGTTTGGTCTGAACCTGCACTGATGTGCTCCAAGTGCTCCAATACCAAGATTTACTTTCCTACTTAGAGATAATGCTGCTGAAATATCTGTAAAAACAAATGCATTCACTTGAATGTTAAGCCCTTGCACTAAGTATTGAAGTGACACTGCCAGATTAAAGGGACTGTAAAATATTTTTTAATATCCCATTTTAAACTCTTCCTCAGATTATTACCCATGAAACAGTTTTTAATATCTCTTTTTTGACTGAGGTGTGTGACACCTGTCTGTCTCCCATTTCTGCCTCATTTTCACTCCAGATACACAACACATACCAAGGCCCACATGGCAATTTACTAAGCTCTGCTCCAAAGCAAGAAGTGGTGGAGGTTGGGGGAATCCACGTGTCACCTGCATGTCACCCACACAAGTGAGGGCTGGAACAACACACGGCCACAGCCTCCCCACACATGAGGCAGGTGTTGGGAACACGCTGCCATCCCAACGGCAGCACCACCCCAGCCTTCCACTGCTGAAGTAGCCCTCGATCACAGACACCAGCTGCTCTTCTGGAAGGCATCTGGGCATGGCTGCTCACTGCCAGCACAAGATGGAAATAGGTATTTAAATTTTACAATGATAAGCAACTCACCCTGTCACTTCTCATGTTAATAATTTCTTACTCTGACAAGCAGGGGCAAGTTTGACCAAAAAAATACCAACAGGAATCACAGAATCGCAGAATTGTTAGGGTTGGAAGGGACCTCTGGAAATCATCTAGTCCAATGCCTGCCAAGGCAGGGCCACCAGAAGCTGGTTACACATGAACACATCCAGGTGGATTTTGAATGTTTCCTGAGAGGGAGACTCCACAGCCTCCCTGGGCAGCCTGTTCCAGTGCTCTGCCACTCTCTATGTAAAGTTCCTTATGTTCTTCTTTCTCATATTGAGATGGAACTTCATGTGGTTTAGGAAGACCATACTGAGTCCTGAACAAAGAAAAAAGTGCTTAAAAGCTCTCAATGTACGCTGTGGTGCACACAGACAATAAGCTACAAGAAGCTTTTTTGTCTTATCTGTCTTAGACTACAGGGCAAGAAAAAACAAAAGCAAAATTATTTAGCAGAACACCCTCAAAATCAAAACAAACAAACCTCCTCCAACAATATCCCTCCAAAGACACAAAAAAATAAATTGGTTCCTTTTTTGTTCCTAAAGGCAGGCAAGAAGAAATTGTGGCTGTCCCTGGAAGTGCTGCAAGTGGGAACTCCAAACTCCTAGAAGGTAGGACAATAGAGACATGGCACCCCCGATGTCACCGTCTCAACCCTGTGCCCAGCAAGTTCCTTCAACTACTCTAGGTCTTGGTTTCCACATCTGCAGACTGGGAATAATAACAGGTCTTTACATCACAGGGGTGTTACAAAGATCAATTAGTTAATGTCTGAAAAGCGCTTTGAAGATATAGCAGGTGGTGAGTATTATTATGCAAATAACATGATTTAAGAAAATCACAAGTGCTGGATTAATACTAATCCCTTTGATATTTAAAAGACACCGTTTTTTTTTCATATTTCAAAGCAGTGAACATTTATGCTATAGCTTTTCATGGCTGCTGCAACAACAATTTTTAACCTTTTCTTTTCATACGGCTCCATATATAAAACTCCTCTGCAGACATCTTCACAAAATCCAATCTTGACTCCAAGCTAGAAGTAGTAGAAGAAATTATGCATGTTGATGAACTGGATAACTAGATTCTATGCAGGAATATTTCTCAGAGGATAGAATGTCACAGGCCTAACTTACTATAAAAAGCACTACAGAGTCTTTCAGTTTTAGGGCTTTTTTTGGAAGCACACTAATTTCACGCATAGAGGCATTTGTAAAACAATATAGCTGCTATTTAATTATGCCATTTTATGTGGTGGAAAAAAGTGGAGGAAAAAAGGAAGCTATGGTTCATTCACTTCTTCCAAGGCTGCATATCTGAATTGTGTTAAAAAAAAAAAAATTATGTCTAACGACCTCATTTGGTGGTTTCACAGGAGATCAGGCATTACAATGTTTCCTCCAACTTCCAGCAAGAGGTTGCACAACTATTTCTGCTTTAGGTGGGATGCAGGGAGTGGGGTGGACAGCCACAAGCCAGCCCAGAAACACAGTCTTCCTGAAAGCTTGTCACTCGCAATGAGAGAGAAACACAAGTCAAAAAGAGAGCCAAGGTGGGATCAGAGCAAAGATCCTGAGGTGAGTAGCAACATCAGAAACCAAGGTGAGAGCACAGCCAAGACTAGATGTCCCTCTGGTTTTCAGTGTTGCCCTTGCCAGACCTCACTGTGAAAGCAAGACATCCTGCCCCATGTTTCCAGGACTTACACGGCCACATTCCCTTTCTGTGAGGAAGTCTGTTTCTTGTTTCCTGCACTGTAAAATTTAGTGCAAACCAGCTGGTGCATTTTGTCTAGGAATCTGGAAAATATTGCTGTGATTAAAACCAGCTTAATATTAAACCCCTCTGGAATGCAGGCCTGAAATTGATATTAATGAAATAAGATCAGCTATTAATACTCTGTACAGCCAGTTCCTCAAGCTGTGCTGTAGTGTCAAATCAAATCTTTCCCCAAATCAACATACAAAATACAAACATAGGATGGCAGGTAGCATGCACGTGGGAGGGGGCAGAAGGAGCATTTTAAAACTTTAGAAGCTGTTATGTTTGCATCTATAGACAGCCATGCTTCCCCTCCTGGCCTATCTCCCGCAGCAGCCATATTAATAGCTATTCAATACAGTAATAGGATTCAAGCTGTACACTTAGTTGTTGGGGCTTTTTTAATCTCCAGGTCAATATTAAAAGCATTAGGATGCTCTTTAGGAGGGAGGAATGATTTTGCACTCCAGGAACAGCGAAGCATTTGCAGCATTCCCTAGCAATGCTAGCAAAGGATTTCCTTCACACATCTCTGCTCATGACTGATGTGGTAATACTTTATTTTAACTGGACCCAATAGTGCAGATTCACAGTTCAATTTTCTTGCGTAAATATGCACTCTGTATAACATCTGTGTGATCTTATTAGTTGAATTTATACAATTTAAGTACAAAAGAGATCCAAACACCACCTGAGGGTCATTCTGCAGAAGGAGACCCTGGGGGGTCTCTGAACAAAGTCATTTGGACACATGATTTTTACTCCTGGATATGCAGGCCTGGGGAATAAATCTGCAGTTCTGATCCTGGGCAAGTAAGTAACAGACCCATCTTTCACTTTGCTCTCCTGTAAAATGGCAGCCACCTCATTTCCTGAAAGTGACCTAATGATAGACCTCTCCACTGAAGAACAACTCCCAGCTGGAAAGAGGAGTCAGCATGATGCTTCCTCCATCTTCACAGAGTAAAAAGTCAATTTCTCTCTCAAGAGGATCCCTTTCTCTCCCAAGAGTGCCCCGCAGGTTGCTTGAGGTTTGGTGTACTCCATCTCCACACCTTCAGTTAATTCACCTTTTCTGAATGTTTTGAGTTTCACAACTGCTTACTTGAAGAAAGCAATCTGATTTTCTTGTAATCTACTATTCATTTTGAAGTACACAGGTTATTCTTATTTAAGTAGGCCATAGATATCTATAGCTAAAATTAGAAACAGAAAAATATTCCAGCATTCTCAGACTTTCACATGTGCAGCCTCACACCACAAAGATAAAACCTAATTTAGATGACACCAAGTTTTTTTATCTCCTCCTCAAACAGCCAAATAATATGAAGCTACGACAAGGACTGCTCCCATTAGTCAACCTTCCCATCACTCAGCAATCTGTTGCCAGGTTTCTCCAGATGAAAAGATGAAAACGATACTATCCCCATTATACTTAACATGCACAGTCTGAAGAAAAAGCAAGGCTATTGTAACTGCAACAGAGATGTAGATAAGACAATGCTTTCTGTCTGCCCACGGGGCAAGAGGAAAGCCATTCAAACAGCCACACAGTGACAAAAAATAAAAAATCTGGACTCCTATCCTGTTTGTTGATCTTTGCACCAAGTGGAGCCAGGAAGGTACAGTCTCTCCCACTGACTACTGCTGCCTTTTCTTCCCCAGGGTATGGGCAGAGAATGGGAATGGGTATGTGCTGAAGAGAAGGTTACTCTGATGATTTGTAGTTCATACACAAAGCTTCTGGGCTGACAATCTCCTGGCTTTGGTACAGTTTGCATCACATTTGTAATCGTATTACCTGGACAGCTTTAACCTCATTAAGGATTCACAGGTAAAACGCAGATGCTGAATCAAATCTTATAAAGCAATGGCTGCTTTAAAGGGGCTACACTAAGCAGAAGCTAATTCAACACCTTCTCTCTCTTTGGTTTGTAAAGAGGGTATTCATAATTTCACACAGGAAAATAAATCTATATGTCAATTGAGGTAAGGTTTATTTGAACTAAAGAGCAAAATGTGTGGTTTGGGATGCATGCTGCATTGAATCACAGCTATTTAAAAAGAAATTATTCCAGGAACACATTATCCTTACCTTGTGGCTAATATATATATAAATTACTAAAAAAAAAATTACTCAAATTGTAATGTTTCCTCTTCCTCCAGTAAATATAAGAACTTAGCATTAAATCCATATTAAAAAAAAATCTTCTTATACATTCTAGGGACTACAAATACAGCCAAACTGGGCCCTTGCAGCTGAGTTTGCTGCTCTGCTTTTGGCACAAGTACACATGAAATACTCCAGAATACAGATATGTTACATTCTTTCAGGTGTTTTGAATTAACATTTATGGAACTCAAGGAATTTCTTTTAAAAAAAACCCCATCTTCAGCAAATTTCATAACCTTCAGCTGGGAAACATGAAAGGAAAGTTTCCATAAGACAGAGCATACTTTCCTTTAAAAACCATTGACTGTAACTATAAAATACATTATACATATTGTAGATAATACATTCAATTTTATTTAATTTTTTTAACCAAGATCCTGTTTCTGAAAAGGAGTAGAGTACGCTCCATGCACAGAGCTACTTTTATGAAATGGATAGAAATGTGTGAAGGAACACCACTACAGGTTATTACGATACTGACCTTTGAGGCATGCCAAGGGAGCAAAATTGATAATGAAGGATATTCTTTTGGGACCAGGAGGGCTCCAGCTTCCTACTTGTGCTGCCACATGCACGAGCATAAAATTTAAGTTGTGTTTGTGCTCATGGCCTCAGATTAAAACTCGACTGTTGATTTGAATTCCTGCAGGCCTTGTACTCTCGGGACATGCCCTATCTCATTTGGAGGAGACCACATAATGGTTTTTCCCCTTTACAGCCTCACCATCACCTTGTAGCTAAGCCTCACAGTCGATAACCTTACGTCTAGTTTTCACGTTTAACAAATTTTCCTACAGCTTAATTAGTAAAGACTGTTCAATACCTAGGCTGGAGCTAAATATATTAAGCATTAACCATTTATTTGTCAACTTTTTCAAAGTCACATTTTTTAATAGCTGCCTAGACTGGTCTCCTTTTAATAAATACTCCAAAATGGCATCTGCATATCCTGTTATAGGTATTGTACCCTGTAACTGCTGCATACCCACCATTACAGCATCCAGACTCACAGTTTCCAAATCGAACCTATAAACATCATAGTGGCACTGGAAAATCTTTCTAAGCTACCTCAAAAAGCCTACCAGAGGTAAGAATTTCCCTCATATTCAGGTAAAGTCTGCTTCAAAGTTATTGTTTCACATGTAAAGAAAATTCTCTGTATTTTTTTAGCCCATCCTAAGTATTTTGGTTCTCTTTCTTTGCTGCAAGAAATAAAACACTTTTATGTTCAATATATGAATAGCAGAGATTTTTCAAAGCCTAACATTTTACAAGGTTTTCCTAAAGCTTGTAAAATATGAATGATCTGTGCAATGGCTCCATACATTAAAATGCAACTTGGGCATACCAGTTCTCCATCTCTCCCTGTATTCATTACTTAAAGGGCTAGGAACCATCCTGGGATGCCTTGCACTAGGAGGGAAAGTACATAACTAATTTCCTAACTGCTCTGTTTACTTTGCATACCTTGTGGGCAAAAGTTGGCAAGAAAGGACTGGAAGCTGTTTGCTTTGAAATTATCACCCCATTTACAGGATTCAAGAGCAAAGTCTTTTAAACTGAGGCAAGAGGGAAAAGGAAGTGACTCCGTGCATGGTTAATGCTACAGGAGAGTGCTAGCAGTGCACTGGAGGTCATCAGCTGAGAAAGAAAACCAGCAGATACCAAAAAAGCTCCCTCACGAAGTGCACACGGACACGGTATTTACAGCACCCAGAGAGAATAAAGGCACCAGCCAGATCTATGTAAAAGGGCTGTATTTAGTTTAAAGCCACCTCATATTATTCCAAATGAAAGAACAGCTACACAGGAGCACGGCTGGTACTGAAAGTACAAACGCAACACCCTAACTCTGCTTGCAAAAGCCTCTTCTTCCCTGACTAGTAAGGCCACCCAGGACGGGACAGGCAGGAAGGGAAGAGAACTACAGACACAGGGGCGGGGCTTGATAACACAAAGAACTTGGCAACAAGATTACTTTAAGCAGGACTTGGATCCTCTTTTTTTTCTTTTTTTTTTTTTAATGGGGCAGGGTGTGGGGGTTGCCTTCCAGCTTCTCAGTATAATATTGCAAATTATGATGTGTTTGCAGTGCCATGCCATGAAACACAGCAGAGATGAAGGAAAACTTCTAAATACTCTTTTTCAAAGCCATATAACAACTACACAAAATACAGTCTAATGCTAGATCAGCTCTCCTGTCCAGTCCACAGCACAGCTCCACAAAATAGTCAGGGTAGCACAACCAAGCAGGTACTGGACAGTGATGGCAGGAACTACTTACAGCAGAGCTGCCACTGAAGATTTCATATCATCGAATGATGGTCTGTGCCTGCTGCTAACCCACTTGGAACAAAAAAGCTCCCTCCTGCGCCAAGTCATCTCATGGACACAGAGAGCACGATGTGAAAGTGCTTTGTAGGAGCCTTTGTTCAAGCCAGGAAATCTGGGGATGCAAGGTCTGCTTTTGCATAGGGGCTTTTGGAAAGGCAACATGTGATAACTTAAGAGAATTAGCAGGTCCCCACCCTTTATGGTCAAGAAGGAATGCTGCAGTATGTACTTGCCCTACTTATACGTGACAAAAATACCACCAAATTGTACTTTTCATTTACAGATTTCCCAAAATTCCCCAAAGCAAAGCAATGAAAAAAAAATAACAACAACAAAACCAACACCCCCTCCCCCCTAAACAAAACAAAACACACCACAAAATCACAGAGAAATTAAATTACATGCTCAAGACAGAAACAAAACCACCATGCTGAAGTCCCTAGTCAAGAAACCTACCAGACCCCACTGCATACAGTGGCTTGCATAGATGGCACTCTGGACACCAAACCTACACACAAAGCAGCCCAGTGAATATGCCAGTTTCATCTGACTGATGCCACTGAATTATTAGCATGATGTTGGAGCATCTCAGTTTGGGACAGAGACCTGTCTATCCATGCCAAGTTATCACAGATGAAAGGTCTGAGAAAATAGAAAAGTCTCTGAGAAGGAGGGAAAGGAAGCAAGTATGTAGCTATTTCTGGCCACCAGTTTAGAAATACCTTCTTTTTCCAACAAGATAAGTAACAACATAAAGTAACTCTTCAGAGCTGCCTCATTCACAAGCTCCTAACTTCCAAGGTTGCTAAACCCTCTTCTGATATCAGAGTTCCGGTTCAAGTATAAATCAAGTAGATTAATTAAACCACAGACAACAGAAAACACAGTCTGCCTCTTCAAATTATCAGTAGGAGAAAATAGCATTAAAAGTTTAGTTTCAAGAATGCTGTTTACATTTACTCATTTTACAGGCATCAGGATCTAAATTAAAAGAGAATAACTAATTGCTACAACTGGGAAAAGTAAATAGGCATTTAAATTTGAACAGTGGCAACAAGCAACACAGATTGCAAAAGTGAGGTGGAAAGTGTTACTCTGAGCAATCGAGATACTATGTTTTGATGACTAAGTTAACCTGGAGATGATTCACGCCCACAAGTTGTTTAAAGTCCTTTTACACTACAGGTCCAGGAGATATAAAATTACACGTAAAATTCACTATTGAATCAGACAGTATTCAGGACAATTACAAAGTGAGTACATTTTCATGCCAGATTGTTGCACTAAATTTGAGGCCGTAATATTTCAACCTAAACCCTAAAGCACATATATCCCACACAGACATCTCTCGTCTCGGTGCACCAAGCCAATTCACTGCAGGCCTCTATACAAGAAACTCCTCCTTCTCAAGCAAGCAGCACAACCACTTTGGAAGCAGAAATGGAGGTTAAAACGAAACCCTCAGTCCAAATGAGTTCTTAGCCCACCTGAGCAGCACAAGTTTTGCTAGTGAAAGGGACTTCTTGGGGCTCAGGCTCCTGTGCAAATAGTGTCCGGGATGAAGTGCCTTTTGACGTGTACTTGCTCCTGCTGGAAGAGACACAGAACAGATGCTTCAGAGAACACATAAGACAAGGGACTAGGCAATATGCACAATCAAACATAAAGACCTTGCTCAGGGGGTCTGTGGGCATCCTAAGCAAAGAATTGTTTTGGAGCTGGAATCTCAAGACGTTGTAGAAAGTCTCTCATTTTTATCTTTATAAATGCAAAAGGAGTAAGAGGAAGGATGGTGAAATCTATTGATTTTGCATCACATACAGCAATTGAAGGCTTAAAGATGTGACATAAGCAACAAATATCAAATCACTTGGATTTTTAAAACAGGATATCAAAACATATGGGACAAATATGTAAAAATTAGTTAACTTAAAGGTCTCAAAAAAGCTGTCATTAGTGAGTAACATCACCATGCAACTGTAATGCTTCTTTTGCAGTTCAAAATTACTGGAATTATGCTTTACATTACCTAAGTGTTTTACTAGCTACCTGGAAATAAGCAAGTCCTTGATGGTAAAATTAACAGACTACATGGTTTAGTAGCATGAGAAATAAAATAGAAAGCAAATCACAGAGTCAACACAATTACTTGTCAAGTTGTGCTCATTCCAACCAAAATAATCTTAACATGTCTGCGTGCAGATATATATATTCAGTAACAAAGGACGCAGGTAAGGTTTGCAAATCAGAGGACCATGACCTCTGAAGCAAGAAAAGCAAAATGGGTGAGGTCAACACAACCTCACAGCTAAGCATCAGATTCAGAGCTTCTGTTGTTATTAGAAGGGCTAATGTGGCTCCTGGGTTCAAAGACATGAGAGTGAATGGAAATACTGAATGGGGTAGCATGGGGCATGCAGTGGTAAAGAGCAACACTGAAATACTGTGCCCAGTTCCATGGCTGATGCTCAAAAATAGGTGTTGAAAGTTATAGAACATGCAAAGTAGAGCTGCAAAAACAATTAGCATCTGGCGGGGGGAGGGGTAAAAGGTGTTATGTATAATCAGATTTAAAGATTCAGTCCTTCTGATAAGCCACCCAGACAACTGACAGCTTACTCGATCATTTTAAGGAAAAACAAAAAATTACCAGCAACAAAAAGTCTTTAATACAGCCACAGGAAAACTTAAAAGGGATGAACAGATGCAATCCAAAAGCATAGAAGGCTCTTGTTAGAAACAAGATGAAATTCTGAACAGGCAAAACCAAATAGGAACAACATTCTTAAAGATGGATTCTTTTTTTCTCAGAATTTTCAAGATAAGATATGCTTTAGTCCAAGAATTTGTTTGGCTCACAAGCAATAGCCAAGTGAGATGTTCAAACAACTGTGGGACTTGACAGCTCTGCTGACCCTAAACTCTAGATGACAACCTCAAAAAACACCAGACAAAACCCCAAACCAAAGAAAAACCCCTCAATCAAATAATTAAAAAAAACCCACAAGAGTACTGTCTTGCATTTTCATAAATGCTACCGAACAAAAAATTAAATGCACAATGGACTGTGAAATGCTTCCAGATCTTCCCCCAGTTAAATGTCAAACCAAGAAGCCATCTGTTAATAAACAGAGACGTCACCTCTCTGGAGTTTTATCCAACCTACTAATACATAAACTCATGCCACCACTTAGGACTCAGGATTGCCAAGGCAAATGAAGTCTTTTGGTTTTTCATCTCAACAGCTTGGGTAGGCAGAAGGTGACAACACCTGGACCACACAGCACATGCATAAGCCGAGTCATGAAGCCAGCTTCATGGCTGCAGAGTTACCGACTCTTGAAAAACTTTTTAACTCGCAAAGACACTTCCTGCCTGTGTAAAAAGCGTTTCAGACAAAACCATTGCCATTTGACATATGTGGGGAAAAAAAATATCCTCAAAGTCACCCACATCAGTTGTTTTTTCAGATTTGTAACTTACACCCGTATGGCAGATGTGCACACATCATAACCACAACTGCAGTTTACATGAGGAGTTACTCAGTTCATGAGGGAAAAGGTCTAGTTGCTGATGATGCATGCCAAAGCTGCACAGAAAAACTCCTCACAGCTTTTAAACTACTTAATCACACAAGATTGGAAATAGATGAGGTCAAACTACTGCTTTCATTGCGTTACAATTCAACAGGCCCAACATTAGGTTTATACCAATTTGTCTCATACTGATTAAATAAACATAGCATGTAAGTTCAACACACACCGTGACAACACACTACAGAAGGACAAATTAATGTTCTTCTGATATATTTAAGAGAGATGTTGCATATTTTAGACTTTCAGCTGCAATGAGCATAATCAAATCCATTAAAGGGAAACTAACTAACACAAGTTGAAGGAAATCATACCCTACCTACTATTAATGATTCCAAGTGCCATGTACCTTCAGGAAAGAAGATGATTTTATTTGCTTTACATGCCTAGTTTAAACCCCAGCAAAAGATTACTAACTTGTCCTGATTCAGGATAGTAAACCTTACCTTGTATTTCAGCTACACCCTTTTTACCAGATCAATGTGGATTATATTTTCTGCCCTCTGTTTTCTCCCTGTGGTTGAATACATTTGACCAATAACTATTTTCCTACAGGGCAAACACTGGTTAAAAAACTGGTCCTTCATAAATTCTAAACAGTAATGCCAATAGTAATGTAAGAGCTAGATCTTCTTTGTATACAGCTCTTAGACGTCAGAAAGAGATACTATCTCTTCTCAAACTATCTAGAAGATAAACAAGAGCCCTGGGGAAAAAGATGTGAGGAGTTCACTCCTCAAATTTTTACATATTTAAAACACAGTCAGTAAGTATAGACAGAACATTAAGCTTTCTGCATCCCTTCTCCAAGACACAGAGCTATCACATTAATAATTCCTCTAGGTACAGCAAGATTAGTGTTAGGTTTATGAGAGCTTCCTTCAATCCAAGTCAACAAGCAGACCTAATCCAGCTTAACTAGAAATATGATAATCAGGTCTGTTCAGCAATTACCATGAACATACCTGGTTATAAAAAAGTAAGTTCTGAAACAATTCAGTTTAAGTGCTAAACATCTCATGGATTTTTATTTAAAATCATGTTGTTCACAGGCAGCTCCCATGTACCTAATCTGGAAGAGTGGTTCTGATGGGTCTACTTGAAGGTCCAGCACAGAATTAGGACAGTTTAGGGACAAAGTTTTCCTACAGCTTCCTGGCTCATTGTAGAAGGCTTTTAAAAAACAAAGACAGAAAGAATGACATCTGCAACATAAAGAAAACTGTAATTGTCAATACCAAAGCCAGTCAATGCAAATTACGTAAATCATAGAATCATAGAAAGGTTTGGATTGAAAGGGACCTCAAAGATCATCTCATTCCAGCACCCCTGGATACCTTCCACCAGACCAGGTTGCTCAAAGCCCCATCCAACCTGGCCTTGAACATGTCCAAGGATGGGCACTCCCAGCTTCCCTGGGCAACCTGTTCCAGTGCCTCACCACCTTCACACTAAAGAATTTTTTCTGAATATCTAATCTAACCTACTCTCTTTCAAATTGAACCCATCCCCCCCTTGTCCTGTCACTACATGCTTTTGTAAATAGTCTTGCCCTATCTTTCCTGTAAGTTCCCTTCAGGTACTGGAAAGCCAGTAAGACTATGTGAAAGCCTTCTCTTTTCCTGGCAGAACAACCCTAACCTTCTCAGCCTGCCTTCAGAGGAGAGGTGCTTCAGCCTACTCATCATTTTCATGGCCCTCCTCTGGACTAGCTCCAGCAGTTCCACAACCTTCTTATGTTGCTGTCAACCTGCTGCCCACGCTTCTTTGATGCAGCCCAGAATACAGCTGGCTTTCTGGGCTGTGAGTGTGCATTGCTGGGTCATGTTGACTTTCTTGTTAACCAATGGCCCCCAGGTTCTCCTCAGGGCTGCTCTCAATTCATTCTCCACCCAGTCTGTATTTGTACTTGGGATTTCCCCAACCTAGGGGCAGGACCTTGTACTTGGCCTTGTTGAACTTCATGAAGTTTGCACAGGCCCACCTCTCAAGCCTGTCCAGGTTCCTCAGGATGGCATCGCTTCCCTCCAGCATGTCAACTGCACCACACAGATTGGTGTCACTGGCAAACTTGCTGAGGGTGCACTTGATCCCACTGTCCAGGTCATCAACAAAGATGTTAAAAAGTGCTGGTTTCAATAGCTGAGGAACACCACTTGTCACTGGTCTCCACTTGGATATGATGCCATTCACTGCAACTCTTTGAGTACAACCATTCAGCCAATCCCTTACCCACTGAGCGGTCCATCTATCAAATCCATGTCTCTCCACTTTAGACAACCATACCATATGGGACAAAGTCAAACGCTTTGCACAAGTCTATGTAGATGACATTCGTTGTTTTTCCTTTATCCACCAACACTGTAACCCAGGTCATAGAAGGCCATCAAATTTGTCAGGCACAGTTTGCCCATGTTGAAGCCATTTTGCCTGTCACAAACCACCTCCTTCTTTTCCATATGCTTTCACATAGCTCCCAGGAGGAACTGTGCCGTGATCTTGCTGGGCACAGAGGTGAGTCAGTAAGACTGACTGCATTCACTTTTTACTCGTGGGCCTTAAACTAGTGATGCCCGTTAACAAGAAAACAAGTGAAACACTGGAATAAGGTTTTAATTGGATAACTAACTTCTTGAAGACACACTTTGATTGAATAAATCAAAACTACTAAATTCACTTGTTTTCAGAATTGCAAAGCTTTTTGACCAAGGCATGTCAAAAGTGAGGCTATAAAGGCGGAAACCTGGAAGCTAACTACAGAGGTGGAGCAAGGTTGGCAGTGTTTCAGGTGCCAGGTGGACTCTGTCCACTGAAGAGTGCTGAGGCTGATGGGCCTGGGGAACTCGTCATGGTGCTAATCATCAATCCGTGCTGGCGCCAGCTCCCAGAAGCTGAATTCCAAAGAGAAACCAAGCGTCCCAATGAGCACGTGGCTGGTAACCACAGCTCTGCTGACATATTCCTGGGGGCAAGCTCTGTCCTGTGTTACGGTGGTGTCAGGCTGAGCAGTTGATCAGGGGCTGACTATCACATTGACTCAGATTTTTAAAATAATCATTAGTAACATTTATTAAGCACAGACACTTTTAGACATTATGACAACAAGTAATTCTTCCCTCAACCACCTGAGATGGAAACTCAGACCCAAAAGTTATGTATTTCCAGAGATTCAACTGCAGAGACAGAAACAGAAATACTTGATTTTAACAGATAACTAAATAACTATCTGCCTAAAGAAAGTAAGCCCCAGGTCCACAAAATCCCCTGAACAGCTTTCCAGTTTGTCTGGTTGCTCCAGGGCTTGGGCAAGCATGTGTCCTCTCCCTCCTCCATCCGTCCTCTGCTGCCTCCAGGGGCAAGTACTCCATGGCCTCTTTTTGTAACCAGATTTGAGCAGTTTTATAAACAGTTAGAGAGCTTTTTGTACCATTAAGCCACCAATGGTTAAATAAAATAAAATCTATTTTCAACTCCTTATTTCTAAGTGTGTTCGATCAATTAAAAAGTAAGAGGCTAAACCACTTACTATCCAAATACTGGCTTTTGTTATAACAGACACCCCCTCAATGACTTACTCAGGTTATGTGATTTTATTTTATTTTCAACAAGGATTAACTAACCAATGTCAAATCCAAGTTAGACTCATACTTAAACAAAACCCTTTAAATAATACTTCACTAATCCTAGTTACCCCAGCCTTGTTACAGCTAATAATACTCTTTTTCTTGTTTGTTTGGGATTTTTTTCCCTAGAATTAGCCATTTAAATGGCTCCACTATAAGCTGAGCTTTACAATTTCCTATGGTGCATAAGAAAACCTGCAAGAAAAGCCAAAATAAATATCCACTACTGAGTTGAACAAAAAGATAAAGGTGAAGTAGTAGGAGAAATACCACATCGAGGTTGTTTGTTTACTTAATTCCATCTTAATTATTTAGACTCTCATCTCACTAATAGCTGTGCAGGTGCTAACTTTACTTCAAGAAGCACCGAGAGTTTTTGTTTGCATAAATCAAGTACATTTAATCAAGTGCACATTAGCTCATCAACACATTGAATCTGATGAGAAATTGCATAAGTGACAATGCCAAGCTATTTCGGTGAATATTCATGATATCTCTGCGGAACAGGCTGACTGGAGGAGAGTGAGAACAAAATGACAGTAAAAGAACAGTAGCAATTACTTTTTTAGCAGTTAATGTTGCCATTAACTGCTTGCTGGCAAGAGCTTAAAGTTGCAAACCCCAATTTAAGCTTGTTACCTTAATTTTACAATTGTAATTCAATATTCTGAATGTGACACTGGTGTAACAAATATCTTCATTCAGTGCTTCATACAATAAATAATTTAAAAGTATATGAAAATTTCCAAATTACAGCCATTACAGAACTACAAATGCTTAGTATTACATCTTCATAAAAATAAATAAATAAATGTGCAAACCATTTTCTCAAATCTGAGACAGAATCCAAACCCGTTAGCAACAAGTAAGTGGGACTTTTTTGTTCTTAATAGGCATTCATGTAGAGGTCTCCCTTCAAAATGTTATTTGTCCTTAGTCAGCTTCTGCATACAAGGCAAACAACTCCCAGTTCTGTAAAGCTATACAAAGCCTTTATCCAACTTCCAACATCATCCATAGAAAATTCAGGCAGAATAAGGCTGTGCCCTTAGTGAGGATATTTTACGTAACAAGTCTTCAAGTCAGACGAACAAAGCAAGACTTAGATAAAAGAACAAAAAACATGGATCACTTCCTAATTCCTAGAATGGATGAAGGAGGCAAGGAAGAGAGGGCTGTTCAGGTGCACCATCTATTACATCCTTCTGAAACCCAGAACCCTGTGTGCTGTGACCAAACTACCAAGAACATCACACACCCTATCCTTGTGCAGAGCTGCTTCCCTGCTACCATTGCCCACGGTGTGTCCTGGTACAAGGTAGTTCAGTGGACTCACATCTACCATTTCAGAAGAATGTAGGTGCTTATGGGCTATGGTTCACAACAGCAGCTCGATTCAGCTGCCCCCAACTGCTTGCCTTGCCCCTCTGTCACAACAGAGAGATAAAAAGGATATCCGTGCTATCAGACTTCACAACATCACACACTAATAGGAACAGCCATAAAATACAGTTTACATTCATACGCCTGCCTGTAAACTCTGGCAGATTCAAAGTTCAATAGAAAACAACCCTGAATGGCAGAGTAACCTCTGGCAAAGGGACAGGATGAACAGCTGAATGCGTCAGCTTCTGGAGCATAAGTCAGAATCACAAGTGTATTTACTGTGCTATCCTTCCCATGTCGTTGACAATCCAGGAGTATCAAAGAAGCCTGGTTATCAACACTGTTGTAACAGACTATCACGAGCATCCAAAGCTTCAGTTGCACATTTTGGGGGTTCATAATACAGTATCAGATACAAAATACAGTATCACATTTTGATGGCTTGACCCTAGCTTCTTACAATAATCTCAGATGATTTAAACAGCTTTTGGTACCAGAAGCCACCATTCAAACTCCTTTCCCAAACACTGACACCATTTACTTTCTGTATTTGTTTAAGTCATATATTTTAAGAAAGACTATTTTCTACTTCACAGCAATCAGGCTAGGCTTTAGATCCACAAGTATTCTAGGTAAGGAGGACAAGTCATGCAAGGCTTGGAAGTAGATTTCCTCCCTTTTGTTTTGGCTGGAAGCATGTTCTATTCTGGTATATCGATTGCAGGCAGCAGCCCCCGTACCCAAGTGTGCTGGATCTGTCTCACAGCTCTGGAGGCAGGCGGGGCATTAAGCGTCAGCCCAACACGCATGTATAATCTCACTCCCTAGCAAACAGTGAACAGGTCTCCCAACCGATTTGCCTACAGCATGGTACACAACCCTGCTCCTGCAAGACCAAGCTTGAATATTTCAAGATTTGAGGGGGAAAAAAAAAAAAAAAGATATTTTTCAGCCCAAATTTAGGGTCGTCGTCTTCTGAAAGGAACTGCAAAGAAAACTGAAGTCAACCCTAGGTACATACCAGCAGCCTATTACTTACCAACCTTTGCTTCCTCCTAGATTCCATTGTAATGAGAACATAAACAGTAAAATAAGCATATAACTCCCTCGAATGAATTACCTATTCAGAGTTCCCTCTGGTGTTCAATACGCTAATCATCACGTTCAAAGTAACAGCCTTCGTTACAAAAGCGTAAGTTCCCTCACGAGCAAGTTATTATTTGATGATGAGCTCAGCGATAGGGACAGGACCATAGTATCGTAACTCGTGGACAAAAGCAATGCTATTTTCCATCAGATTTCAGAGAGGCGATAAACTTACACTTCCTCCTTTGTATACTCATCCGAGTGTCCGATTAACCCCGAAAGGACCCAAACTGTTACAGATCCCTTCTGCCTCACGACGTCTCGGAGAAGGCAAAGTAACAAATTACAGGTACAGCCCATCTGGACGAGGCACGCAAAGATGTTCTGCACCTCCCGAATAACTAAGCCTTGAGTCACAAGCCTTTCCAGCCTTGCAATCCCATTCGCCCGCACGGAACATGAGCAAAGTACAGTGTATCTAATTAACAGTTTGAAAAGAAAGTTTAAAGCTGCCTCTGCAAAGAGACAAAACGCGTTTGCAGGAAAATCCCAGACGAGTTCCCGAGTCGGCGGTGCGCAGGCGGAGCGCGGGGTCGGCGCCGGGCCAGGGCCAGCCGCGACACCGGGGCTGCTGACCCTGGCCGCTTCGGGGTTGCGAAACTCCCAGGAAGAGCAGCCAGCCTCCATCGAGCGGGGCGGAGGGAGCTCGCCGGACACCGGCGCTCTCCGGCTGCCGNCCCCCGGCCCCCGGCCCTGGCCCCGCAGCCGAGGAGGAGAGAAGCTGCTCTACCCGCGACTCAGCAGCTCCCGAGCTGGGGAAGACAGTGGGAAGTCGCCGCGGAATCCGCCTTCCCCCTTCCCCTCGGCGCCCCATCCCGCGGTGCGCGGCGGCAGGGCTGGGGCTGCGTTACCTTCAACAGGTGCAGGCGCCGGCGGGAGGGAGCCCGCGGGCACGG